>BPLQ01011329.1:100655-402225 GCA_021605075.1 Caerostris darwini | reverse complement strand
AAGAGATTTGACACTAGATTCCCATAGTCCTCCAAAGTGTGGAGTGTAGGTGGATTAAAAGAACCACTTAATACCTTCATTAGCCATATAATTCTCCATTTCTTCTGCACACTTAAACTTAAATAAAAAGATTTGGAGAAACACTTTAATTCTCTATTGGCACCACAGTAAAATTTCGGCCATTGTCACTATATACACTTCTGCAGGCTTACCTTCTTTAGCTATAAATCTTTTAAGGCTTGCTAAAAATGCTGCCCAGTAGTTAAATCATTTACAATTTCAAAGTGTAAGCATTTCTCAGAGAAACACATATATATACGCACAAATATCTTTTTTTACCTGTTTACTTCGTCCAGTGAAATTTTTGATTTCAAATGGACCACAAAAGTCCACACCTACACAATATGAGTCACGGCACACACTTGATTTGCTGTTGACAGCTTCAGCTCACTCGAAATCATATCCTCGTCCTTTGATGCAAGATCTCCATCCACAAGCCGCACCGGACCTACAGGATACTAGTTGTTCACTAAAAATGGTGGTCCACTCCACCATAACTCATTCTCTTGGAGTTTATCTGCATGTAGACCACGGGAAATGATGTCGGCACTGTTCATTTCAGACGGCACAAAATTCCAGTCTTTGACATTTGTAAATTGCTGTATTTTTGATACGCGATTAAACACAAATGTTTTTAAGTAACACGGTTCTTTCATTATCCAGGCCAGGATAATTTTCGAATCTGTCCGAAAAAAGGTTTGAGACACATCAGTTTTTAGAGATGTTTTCACTTTGTGCACTAATTTGGATAGCAGCACGGCAGCACAGAGCTCCAGTCGAGGACTTGAAATGGTTTTGATCGGGGCAACTCGAGATTTGCTGGCAATTAATTTCACAAACACTTGTCCAGAAGCACTGCAAGATTTTAAATAAACTACTGCTCCATAGGCGACTTCACTAGCATCTGAGAAGCCATGAAGTTCGATGCATATCGGTTCACTGATACATATGCATCTTGGAATTTTAATCTTGTTGATAGTTGTTAAAGCTATAAGAAATTCCTGCCATTCCTCAAGTTCTTTTTTTTTCCCAAATTATCATTCCCGTCAGTTTGATTAGCCACAGTTTTTGCAAGAAAATTTTTGCCTTTGTCACAATTGGGCCAAGTAAATCCAAAGCATCAAAAATCTTTGCTACGGTTGATAACACTGCACGCTTTGTAAATGAAATACCCCAGTCTACTTTCACTTTGAAGGAAAAACAATCTTTGTTAGGTTGCCATATTATTCCTAATGTTTTTATTTCCTCTGGAGAAAAGGAGTAATCAGCCTCGTCACTCTCCGTCAGAAAATGTCCACTGCTGCACCACTGATGTAACTACATTCCACCTCTGTCCAGAATTTCTGTTAACTCTTTAGTAAGTCTGAGAGCTTCCGTTACAGTATTTGCGCCGAAAAGGACATATAAAAGTCCTCTGCCAAAATATGTGCCGATACCGGAAAGCTATCTTTCTCATCTATTGCTAATTGCTTAAGTGTGCGCATAGCTAAAAAAGGAGCACTAACTGTTCCGTATGTGACAATTGTGAGTTCGTATTCTTTAACCGGCTCATTAATTCCGTCTTTCCACAAAATACGCTGCAATTTTCTTTGACTGGGGAAAATGTTTATGGTTCTATACATTTTTTTAATATCGGCCGAAAACGAATAAATGTGCTTACGAAATCTAACCATAATTGAAAAAAGGTCGTCTTGTATTACCCCTCCGTTATATTGTAAAGAATTAAGCGAATTTCCTTCTGTTGTAAGGGAAGACGCGTTAAACACGACACAAAGTTTTGTTTTTAATTTGTCGGGACGGTATACACCTAAGTGGGGTATATAATAAGTACCCTCGGTCTCTTCACTTTCTTTAATTTGACTCATGTGACCCATTTCTTCATATTCACTTAAAAAATCTTTATATAATAATAAATAGTCAGGATCTTTCACTAATCGCCTCCATTGGGAATCTAACCTCTTTAGCGCAATATCTCTAGATTTTCCCAAACACTTAGGATCTTTAAGGGGCATTTTAACTACATATTTCCCTTCTATATCTCTATAAACATTCTTTTTGTAATGCTCTTCACATATCCGAGTTTCATTATTAGGAGGAATGTCCATCTATATGTTTTCTATTTCCCAGAAAGATTTAACAGTTTTATCTAACTGCTCATAATTATCTCTAATTAATCCACAATGAATTTTCTCACTTAAATCACTAGGAACACTCCCGGAAACAACATATCCGAAACACGAATTTTGTAAAACTAAGCCAGATTCAGGGGGATATATTTGTCCTGATCTCAAAAGGCTATAAAAAAACCTCTGCGCCTAATAAAATATCAATTCTACCTGGAGTGTTAAATTGTGGATCCGCTAACTCAATATTACTTAAATCATACATATTAACTTTTAATATTTTACTAGGAGTTACATTAGTAATTCGAGGAACAATTAAAAATTTCAACTCTTTTTCGTAGCTATTTGATTTATTTTTTAACTTGGCAGTAACTTGCGTTTTAATGTTTAAAGATGCGTCATTTATTCCCGATACTGCTAGATTAGTTTTCTTTCTGTAAATTAAGTCTATCAGCACATTCTCTAGTTATAAAACAGGCCATTGAACCTTGATCTAAGAGCGCCCTTACTTCTAATGAATTTCCTGAATTATTATCTAAATAACATTCAGCTGTGCTCAATAGAACCGTTTTGGATCCACTTGACATAAAGCTCGTAGCTGCAAATAATTTATTACTATTTGGAGAAGTGCTTTCACCGGCTGGTAAAAACTCTTGAGCTGAGGGGGGAAACGGGGTATTGGAACCGATTTCATTACGTTCTTTCTGATACAACACATCGCGATTCTCTGCGCTTTTGCGTGGGCAGTGTAAACTTTTATGATGTTTACGTTTACAAAAACAAGATGCTTTCGATTTGCATTTAGACACTGAACAATTAATCTGTAAACAATTAAAACACATATGGTTTTGTTTTACAAGCTCAACTCTCTCATTCACAGACATTTTTAAATAATTTGGACAGTTAGAAATATGATGACTTTTAACACATAACAAACAATTTGACTCTTTAATATCCGAAGCAAACACTTTTGACACTATTTTAGAATTTCTAAAATTAATTTTACTTTTTTGAAAGTTACTTGTGTCTTCGTAAATTGACTTTCCACGCGATGCAACATAAATCTCACACTCTTCAGCTAATTTTACTGGGGAGAACCAACTATCTGCTTGTCTTATAGCTATGTGAGATGCGATTTCACTATCTAACGTTTGAAATAACTTATCGGAAACTATTAATTGCTTTAATGTTTCATAATCCGACACTTTTCTTAATTTTAAATAGTATTCAAAATTAGTAGTTAAGCGCGACGCAAACTGCACATACGATTAATTTTCAGTTGTGCTCAGCTTTTCTAAAGCATGCTTAGCTAAAGTGCTCAGCTTTTCTAAAATTTTCTAAGCATGCTTGTGGTGAAGGCTCATACTCTCGCAACACAACTGACTTAATTGTCTCATAGTTTTTTATATCTTCCTGACTTAAATAAGTTATTATATTAGAAGCTTTTTCTCCTAATAAATTTAACAGAATCTCAGCTTTATATATCTCAGGTACTTCTTTAATACTAAATGCGCGTTCTAAAGAATTAAAGAAAAAACTTCACCCTTCCGGTCGAGTGGAAATTCTGACAGTTAAAGTTCTAACACTTTTTATTACTTGATCAATAGTATCTGGTTTGGCTTCACCTTCACACACTTCTGATTTACTTCCATTTTTAATTTTTGCGAGTTCTAATTCATTTTTAACCCGTTCTAATTTTATTTTTTCCAAATCTATTTGCCATTGCTCCTCATTTTTACGATTGTCAATAATCGTGTTGGCAATGTCTTTAACCATGTTTGGTCTATTTTTAAACACATCACTTTGTTCAATTACATCATATAAATCTGAAATTGTTAATTTTTCAGATACTATCAAATTTATTTCTGCGGCAATGAGCCGCAAATCTTCTTTTTTGGCACCTTTAAACATGTTTGCACAAAATATTAAATTTATGGATTTAAAAGTTTTTTCCACTTACTTCTTTCACAAAGCTTTTCTCTTGACTTATGTTATCCACAGGTTTGAGCCACTCTCCGGCTCTGCTAGGATCAAAATGTTCTCGTCAAAAGCACTGACACATGTTCTCTTAGCGGACTGTATCACACTCATACACTAACACAATAAATATCCACAATGAAAACGTAACAATCACTTTATTTACATGACACAGGCACAGCCACTCGCAGCCGTGATGTTCACTCTTGCCTCTCTGGCGTTACACTGTTCAGACTCACACTTATGCGCTCGCATGCATACACACACTTTTTTCGCCGCTAGGGGTATCCTTGCGCGTTGGCGCGAACAACCGTCATTCCTGTAGAGTAAGTAATTCGGAATAAAAGGGATTCGATTGGGTGCAAGATGGGTTTCCTGTATTAGTATTAAATCAGGGTTATGGATATTAGTAAAGTTAACTAAATCGTGCATTTTAGACATGATACCATTTGCGTGCCAATAACAAATTTTGAGCCCAGTAACCAGCACAACCATTATTTATTAGTAGCACCATTTTCAAAGGCAAGTAATACCTCCTATTAAACATAATACTTACTTTCTTCCTCTGTATATTAAAAATCTTATCACAGTTCGCAATAGAACACGTAAAAATTGGCAACTTTCTCCGGATCCGCAGTCTAAACAACTCTACAATAATGCGCAATCTAAACTTCGCAATAGCATCAAAAAGTTCAAATAGGACTCTTGGAACTACAAGCTACAAAACTTTACTACTGAAGACAATTCTGTCTGGCGCACTACGAGCAGTCTCAATAAAAACGTATTGCTGTCTACCATTTAACTAACCCTGACTATGCTAATAACAAAGCTGTTACTAACCAGTAAAAAGCTGAAACTCTTGCTACTGCTTATCAAGATCAATTCAAAGATAATGATATTCAGGACTCTATTACTAATGACTTAGTTTACTCTACAATTAATTCCTTTAACAATACTTGCCATCCCGTGATTTCTCACTCTATTAATCCTTCCGAAATTATTCAGCTGATCAAAGATACTAAAGTTAATAAAGCACCTGGAATTGACAATATCACCAATAAAATGCTTAAGAAACTTCCCATCAATATCATTTTTATTATTACTAATATTACTAATGCTATTCTCCAACTTGCCTATTATCCCTCTTCTTGGAAAATCGCTCGCATTCTTCCTATTCTTAAACCGGGAAAAGATGCTGCTAACCCCTCCAATTATCGACCTATCTCGCTTCTTCCTACTTTGAGCAAAATTATTGAAAAAATCATCCTTAAAGAGTATCTTAATCATGTCAATAGCAATCATATCATTATTCCTCAACAATTCGGATTTATTCAAAGCATGTCTACTGTTCATCAACTTTATAGAGTTACTGAAACCATAGCTACTGGACTTAATAAAAAATCTATCTCAGGCATTGTATATCTAGATATTGCAAAGGCTTTTGACAAAGTATGGCTCCAGGGTCTCATCTACAAACTTATATTTTTCAATTCCCTCCTCACTTCATTAAGCTTATTATCAATTATCTCACTAATCCAAAATTTCTTGTCACTGTTAATCGCACAGACTCGAGCATCAAACCCATGACTGCTGGCATTCCGCAAGGCTCTGTTCTTGCACCTCATCTTTTTACTATCTTTATGAATGATATTCCTCAAAAACCTAACATTTCTCTCTGTCTTTTCGCTGATGATACTGACATTATTGCTCAAAATAAAAATATCAGTTATATTGCTTTTATGCTTCAAAATTATATTTATCTTCTTGAAAATTGGTTAACTAATTGGCATATCAAACTCAACGTTACTAAAACTGAAGCTGTTCTCTATACTTGGAAAGGTCCTAATATTCCTAATATTACTATTTATAATACTCCTATAACTTGGTCAAATGAAGCAAAATACCTTGGAGTCATACTTGACAAGCATCTTACCTCACGAGACCATTCTCACGGTCAATTATATCAAAAATAAAGTCAATATGGCTGTTAAAAAACTCTATCCTCTTATCTCTCGCAATAGTCATACCAACATTGATACTAAAATTCTTATCTATATGGTCTACTTGCGTCCCATTATAACATATGCCAGTCCAATATGGGGATTCACTTGCAAATCTAGAAACAAAGATATTCAAACTCTTGAAAATAAAGTATTACGCATGGCAGTTGATGCACCATGGTTTGTAAGAAATAAAGATCTTCTCGCTGCTCTGGAAATTCCTTCAATTAAAAAATGTATTCACAAGCTCGCAACTAATTTTTATAATAATATTCCTAATAATTCTAAGACTCTGCTCAAACGCCTTCCTGATTATGAGATTACTCTTCCCGTCAATAATAAACGCCCGCGTACTTCACTGAATATTTTAACTAAATAATATTTTTATCAGCTCTCTCTATTTGTAATTTTATTTATTCTATATTTGTATTTAAATTCCAATTTTTATTTTATTTTATTATTTTTTTTATCTATATATATATATATATACTGAGCATGCCATATTTCTCTTACAATATCATCCTCAATGCCATCATCCAGATAGAAGTGCATGGTAGCTAACGCTGCCAATATACTCGTTAAAGTCAAATTGTTCAAGGCAAGTAACCATAACTTGTAGTTTGTCCAGAGGAGAGTTGCAATTAATTAATTTATTATAGATGTTTTCAACACCGCCAAGGGATTTGAGGATGCTAATAAACTCGTTAAGAATGTAAAGAACTTTACTAGTACTATCGTTAATTACATTTAAATTTAAGTTATTGTCGTTGCGCTGATTTCCTGTGGCGGAGACCGGTGCTGGTAAGTGACGTGGAGTTCCCTGCACCATACTAGCAAAGGAGACTCCCTCTCAATCTTTAATGTAATGGTCGCCGCCGCATTTCAAGCATCGTTTGTAATTACAATTGGCCGAGGCATGATGGAAGTAATTGCAGGAAAAACACTGAGTTGCCCCAGATTTCCTGTTAAATTTCTCGACTCTCACCGTAAGGTAGAGAAGTCGGTTGATATCGAAGATTTTTTCATTTTCCTCGCAGCGGAGGTAAGTAAGCTGCCATACTGGGATGCGAGCCTTGATTTTAAGTTGGAGAGCTGAATGACTTTGTCGATCTTAAAACCTAACACTTTGAGTGCTTCCGCAATTTTATCTTCCGTGTAAGTAATTGGAAGTCCTTTTAGTACAGGCTTTCAGAGGACGAAGAGTTTTCGGAGTAATGACAAAGTACTCCATATTGGTGGTTTTTAAATAAGTTGTGATTTCACGATGTTGATTCGCCTCAGCGGGAAAAAATTTTAAGTGCTCTCCGGCAAGTTTTATCCTGATATTTCCATTAAAGGCCTGGCTAATTTCCTTAATTTTTTGTTTCAAATTTTCCATTTGCCTAACCATAATGGGTGGGATTTTTGGCTCAGTTGAAAAAAAAATCGCTGTTTACTTCCAAGACTTTATCCACTTAAACGATTTTCGTCAAAACTTAATCGCGTGGATAGCTTCAAAGAAATAATTTGAAAAAGGGCGTGGCAGAGGCAAATTATTAATAAGAATTTTTCTGGTTTTTAAAATAAATTGAAATCAATGCATAAAGCTACTTTTTAAAACAAAAATCCAAACACAATTTATTAATTTAATCGCATTTTAATGATAAACATTTATTTATATTTTTTTTTAACTTAAATTGAAAATTATATTATTTTATCACTTCCATTCAATAACACTATGGTTAAGGAACGTGCAATTTTACGTGGCATTTTAATTTAATCTTATAATTTAAAATGCTTAAAACGTTAGTGTTTTGTATTATTTTTTAAAAACTTATGTAATGTTCTGTTATAATACAGCTTCTCATCTATAAATTGTGAACCATATTTTGATAGCTTTCAATTAAATGATGGGAACTATAGTAGATAATTTTAACCTTTTATTAATTGCAACAAACTTTGTCAAGATAAACTAACTCAAGTTATATCGTTTCATATACCAAGAATGTGCTTTGTATATGTGTATGTTAACAATAATTGTGATTTAAGAGAATTAAAAAATCCAATGCATTGCTTAAGACGAGTTTTACCACTTGATGAACTAAATAGTTTTATAAATCTCTGAAGATACATATATAAGAGTAAGTTTGCTTAGAATTATCGCCTGACTAATGCAAGAAGTTAAGAAGATGTTTATTCAAGCGATCAGATTTTCACTGCTGAAGAATACCTCCTTTGAATATGAATTTTACTCTACTAAATTAAACGGTCTGACATAAATAACTCGAAGTGTAACCATACCATTGAAGCTCCAACACAATTTAATTTCTTCAAAATGCCTTTGAAATAGCTCATCATCATAAAGATGAAAAAAATCGTGGAAACTAACTTTATTCCTAATGCCAAAGGCTGTCATTTTTTTTTAATAATCTTCATACCATGTGAGACGAATATGATCCTTTAATTCAAATACAGATAATATGCACTTAGATTTTCTATATCCATTAAAAACAAATTCAATTTTTTGTAAAAAGGTTTTGCAGGTAAAAAAATAGTATTTAGTTATGTTCAGTTATACATAGCTTTTTACAGTGAGATATCATTCGAATTGACAGAGCTAGTATCCGCAAAAAACAGAAATTGTATTTTCACTGAAATTTTACAGCGATATATTATTTTGATCTGTAAGTACATGTGTATTAAATTTCAAAGTTTTCTCTTCTCATATATTTTTAAATATTCTGTACTATATGCGATTTTTTTTTGCATGTTCAATTGTGGTGAAGAGCTATATTATCTATATATAGTTTACGGTTGCAGTTAACAATAGTTGTGACAATGCAATCCCTAACAATGCGTAATAATGCAATCCCTAACAATGCGTAACAATGCAATCCTAGATATGTAAACAATGCAAAAAAGAAACTGTTAGAATACATCCACTGTTTTAAGTGCTCTCTGTTACTCCCCATAATTTGTTCGTGGCCATTTGAGCGAACAGCGATATTTTTGATTGCGATTATAAATATTGATTTTTTCTGCAAAAAAGCGGAGAACTTGTGCGATATTGTGACTTGATCATCTCTTCTGAAGGAGAAAGAGGTGCACTGATTTGTTTTGGATATTTGAAACGGATTAAAGATGATTATGGAGGAAGGCAAACGTTGGTTGGGGAAGGCGAGTTTCACTGTTTTGTCAGTCATGTTTCTGATGGATTGGCTTGAGTTGAATGTTTTCGACGTCACTGGTGTGGTCTTGTTGATTGGATTTGTTGGCAAGAAGTTGAAGGATTCTGGCTATGACTGGACTGACTACGATTGGAATCAGAAAGATCCTTTGGAAGTTGAGTTGCTTGGAGATGGATTTATTTTGCTCATCGTCTATTTTCACTTTTTCATGATCTGCAAACCAATTTATACCCTCTTAATAACTGGGGTTCTTGCAGAGACAATTAAAACCCAGTGGGATGCTATTGAAGCATTTTTCCGTCGTTAAACTTCATGAAAAAAACAATATTCCAAGAAATATTTAATAAGATGAACTTTAAAAGACTCCTTGATCAAAACCAGAAAAAAATCGCACTGCACTTAAAAATTGGATGAAGAACTATTAAAATATTTTTATTATTTATATTACTTCATTTTCACCTACCAGCCAGATAAAAATAATTTATACTGATCTAAAAAAGTATTCTACTACTTCCTCTCTACTACATCTCTGCTATGTTACACCTATCATTCAAAAGAGGATTAGGGCTCCTGGCGACACCTCTCTAAAAAAAGCGCATCGAGATTTCTACCCCCTGGGTGATGTGGAAACGAAATCATTCACTGGATACTCAATCTGAATTGAGCTGTTTGGTTACTGAATCCCAATTGCTTTTCGGTACTTACGTATTAACGCCACCGCAGAAGAAGTGCGCCAATAAAGAGCTGCCAATGCGCCAAAATAGAGACTGTTTTGAATCTATATTAAACTCTATATCGGCCCATTTTCCACCGAAATCCGATTGACTACTTTGTTTTTAAATAATGTATTTTGAATTTTGAAAGTGTTTTGATTTTAAATAAAGTGTTTTATATATTTTATGATTTGTCACAAAAATTTTAAGTGTAGATTGGCGCCACTTTAAAACCGCCAAATCTGTAGCTGCGGTGGCGTTAATACGTAAGTACCAAAAAGGGTAATGCAATCCTTAACATGATTGTACACAGTAATAATTTCTTCGGGGCACTAATTCTAAAATTATAATTATTTACGTAATATATAAAAAAATTATAATAGAGCTAAAAAGGAGAAATGCTTAATACACAGTCCAGTCACATTAATGTAACCACCTGTCAAAAGGCAGAATATATATATATATATATATATATATATATTATGTATTATATATTATATTTTTTTAATTTAATTTATGTATAATATTATATGTTAACGTCGAAAGTAGGTGGTTTTCTGCAGGCAGTTACTGCAAAAGTGATTAGTAAAATGGTTTATATTGATCGACTTTTTAATATTCATTTGGAAAAATGCGTGTCACCACATATATGTTGACCCAGACAGTATCCTGCATTGGCAATACATTATTTAGCAATAATCACTTTTAGAAACACATCTGTTCTCAAACCCATAACATACCTAACGTATTCTTAAAACACATATTTTTTTTCTTTCTAATGCAGCTGGCAAACACTTAGACAGCTTGGTCTTGGATGCCTTAAGGCAAGCGCTGCACCGACGTTACTCACTTTGCATTACCCAGGGGGCGCGTGTAACTTGAAGATAAGCCACGGATGCGGAGTAGCAATGCCCTCGCAACCCTCTACGATCATATTAGACCGGGAGCTACAGTTTTAAGTGGATTCCGAACCACTACAAACATCCATGGACTCGAACCCGAAACCTGTGGTACCGAGGGCCAGAGCGCTAGCCACTCGGCCATTCAGGCCCTTAAAACAAATATTTGTCAATGGATAATACCTGGGCCTGAATGGCCGAGTGGCTAGCGCTCTGGCGCTCGGTACCACATGTTTCGGGTTCGAGTCCCGGCCGTGCCACGGATGCTTATAGCGGTTCGGAATCCACTTTAAGCTGTAGCTCCCGGTCTCAAATGACTGTTGAGCGTTGGGTGTAGAGCTGACAACCTTAGCCCGTAAAAAAAAAAAAAAAAGACAAAACATCTCTCGTCCCGAAATCTACCAGTAGGTAGACGGCCTTGGCCCACACTGGGCTGTTGCGCCAATGATGATGGATAATGTTATGACCTTTAACTGTTTGGAACAATGATGATGACCTTTAACTGTTAGGAAGAAATAAGAAACAAATCAGAAAATAAACTAAATACTACAGTTTCAGGGTTAGCCCGTGTTTGGCAAAAACTCTAATATCTTAGACTGCAATACATTGCAACAACACACTGAATAAAACATTTTTCTAATATTTAAAGGAAATATTTTTAGTACTTTATTAACAGCATGCCAGCGATTGATCGCTCGTATTAACATGTTTCGTTCAAACAGCTATATAATATTTACATTTCAAATATTTTCTGCAACGAACATTTTCGGACCAAAACAAAATTCAGTTTACATTCGATAATGGCATGCGGCAGTGATTATGACATTCAAACATTTTTACATTTCGAAAATCTGTAACAACCATTTTCCGCTTCAAACAGAACTTAATCGACATTCGTAAATGACAATCGCAAATTTTTACATTTCGAACATTTTCTGTAACAAACATTTTCCGCACGAAACACAGCTTGGTTGATATTCGTCAATGACAATGACAGCGATCAATCATTGGTATGTGGCTAATATGCATCAACCATTTTTAACAAACCCTAACCTTCATCAAAATCCTGGCATATACATTTAAATTGTAGGACCTGAATGGCCGAGTGGCTAGCGCTGTGGCGCTCGGTACCACAGGTTTCGGGTTCGAGTCCCGGCTGCGCAATGGATGTTTGTAGTGGTTCGGAATCCCCTTTAAACCATAGGTCCCGGTCTAATAGGATTGTAGAGTGCTGCGGGGATATTGTTATGCGGGGATATTGCGCGTCCGTGGCTGCAAGTTACACGCGCCCCTGGGTAATGCAAAGTGAGTAACGTCTGTGCAGCGCTTGCCTTAAGGCATCCATGAACAAGCTGTCTAAGTGTTTGCCAGCTGCATTAGAAAAAAAAAACATTTAAATTGTAATTTATATTTTTCACCGAACTAGATAATGTAATGATCATAACCAATTCATTTAGGAGATTAATATTATCTGAGCACCAAACTTTTTTTTTTTTTGTTGCAAGATTATGTAATTTTAATATGGATGATTTTTTTTTGGCAGTCTAATAAAATGTGTTATCGATTCAAAAAAACATTAATTAATAATTGATATATCGGCTATTGTTGTGGGATCTTTCTGTGAGGGTAAATTAATTACAAAGAAAGCAAGACCAAAGTAAACTGAAACCCCACAATGAAACTTATTCATTACTGACGAAAACTCGTAGTCTGTAAAATGCTGCAAATAGTTTTCTAATGTCTAAAACCTCTATTTTGTTTAATTGAATGCCTGTAATAAATTTTCAATCGTTAATCAAATACTTTTTATTCATCCACTCCAGTTCAGTTCAGTTCAAATACATTTTTTTGAACTTGTAGTGGATGACAATTGATGGTAATCAAAATTTTTCAAATATTAATTCATTAATTAAATTTAATTAGTTGATTTTATTTTTTTTAGATTTAAGTTGCATGTATCTACCCATAGAGCGCGCCAGATGTAAGAGGGAAATTTCAACTTTATTTGTAAAGGACTTTTCTGCAATATAATGAAAAAAAAGTAGGAATTGACTTTTTAAAAAAAAATTTTTTTTTATATTACTTGTTTAAATCTAAATCTGTTTATTTTGTATGTGGCCTACAAAATTAAGATAGACCAGGAGAATCTGATTCTCCCTGGTCTATCTCACAAACTGCATTGATTAGAACAGAAGCTTTCGTTTTCAAAAGAGAATTAAGGATAGTGGCGAGATATCTAAAAAAAAAAAAAAATCCAAATTTCTTCCTCTTAAGTCATTAGGAAACAAAATAATTTATTACATAATTTACTATTTAAAATATAAATATTAATAATCATCCTCTGTGGTACACGTTAAGAAACTTTGAATCTGATACATATCTGCTATTCTAGGGGCGAATGATTTGAATCAAAGTGCACAGTATTCGAAAACAACTTGATTTCCTATTCGTAAAGAATTCCCAAGTCTAAATTTATTAAAGATCCAACAACGTATAATACTTGTATATATTATTATATAAATATATTTTTTAACTATTGTCAAGACTAATTATATTTTAAAAAATCAGAAAAATTTCAGATATTACATAATTTGTTTTTATCTGGAAAAATTAATCATCAATTATACATATTAATAATGACATTTTCATAAGTGTCTACTTAAAGAGTTTACTCGTACAATCGTAGTTTACCCGTTAAGAAATCAGAAATTTTAGCTAATTGCATAATTTTTTCCCCCAACAAATTAGCCATTCATTAAACAGTTTAATTAGGTCAATTTCATAAGCACCAATTAAAGGAACCAAACCGAATAATGTATAAATTTAGATTGTAGGCTTCTGGTTAGATTATACACTACATATTATAAAGTTGTTGAGTTTTGATAAGACTATACGATTCCAGTCCATATTTGCTAATGGAACATAAAACAAGCCCACATCCAGTACACTTATGTGGCCATACCACAGAGAACTTCAAAGAATCCCTCGAGAATAGTGACAATATTTGGTGGCTGATTATATATAACTTGTGCATATTTTGACTATACCTTACAGCAATACAGAATTTGAAAGAATATTTAAGAAAAATAAATTAAGACTTTTTTTTTTTCAAGCTGAAAATCTTGAAAAATAATTTGCTAAAAGGTTGTAAATGAAAATGATAGAGATTTGTTTTGATTAAGACAAAATGATTGTATAAAGATATTAAATAATTCCATGAGAAATCAATAAAAAATCTTACTGTAGTCTTAAGTTTTTAGATTAACTAATTAAGTATTAAATTTATATAAGTAATAAACAAAAAATTATAAAGTTTACAGAATTGACAAGTCTACCATGTATTTGAATTTGTAATATTTTTTTAAGAATCTAAATACTTAGTTTTCATTACATTTCAATAATCATATTGCTTAACTGCAAGTAAAAAAAAAAATTGTTTCTTGTTCGAGTAATTTAAAATTTAGGAAAGGAAAATTCGTTCATATACGGGTAATTGAAAATAAATTGAATATAATATGAAATATAATCATCTATAATCTTATCATACTTAAAGAAAATTAAATAATTTTGCACAAAAACCAAAACAAACCACTTAAAATTTTTTTTACAAAAACATTGGGTTAGAATAAAAAATATAAAAAAGATGAAACAAAGAAAAAGCACAGAAGAAGACAAACACAGAAAAAGATGAAACAAATATTTTTTAATCTTGAAATTTTACAGCACATAGACTTATGTAATAAATTAAAATATAGAGAACATCAAAGAATAGCTTTTTCAAAGCTACCCTATGCACAGAGATTTATTCATATTAGTCCCCGTCACCATACATTAAATATTTAAACACGTAAAAGTTCCATAGAAAGTTTTTTTACACATAGAATTCAAAATATACATTTAAATACACTTAGATGAAAACTAAATGTTAAAAATACATCTAATGCACATTTAAACATGCTAGATTACAGTTTTTATGTCCAGAAATAACACTTGGTCCTGAATATCTACACACAAAATTTCAGCAAAACCACCAAAACTTTTGGCTTATAAAAGGAATTTTTTTTTGTACTTTTATAATTGCTTTTCTATATTTGGATATGGTAGTATCCTGCTAAATATATAATTTAGATAGATTCATTTCCAAAAATTTAAAATTAAATTACAATTTGTAGATTCATATAATTAATTATCTATACTAAAAGCATTATTTTTCAACGGTGAACATCTTTACTTTTAAATTTAAACTCAGTGTGTTTAATAACTTAAATATCAATCTTCTGCATTTACTTAAAAAGTTATATCTAACATTTTAGGAAAATAATCAAATATTTACTGGATAGTAAATTTCCAACTTTCGAGGTAAAAGATATAATTCAAGGAACTCTAAATTTTTAGGTTTAAAGCCACACCAATTGTTCTACAATCAGGGTGGATCAAGCACATAAAACCAATACATTTAAAAATTTTGGAAATAAAAATAAAGCAGTGTTTGCAAAATGTTTCATGAAAATTTAACACATATGCAACACCATACACGCCACCAAACATCAACACATTTTTGCAGTGTAGGTATAGTGAACCATATAATATTTTTAAGTTAAAAAATTTATTATAATTTTTAATATAACGCAGTACTTTAATATGCCCAAATACAAAAATTTAGAATTTGAAAAGTTTTCTAATCAAAATTGCTTTTTAATTTATAATTTAATATTTGTTTCAAAAATTTTTTTAATTTATGGCTTACTTAATATTAGACACATTTGAAGGGTGTGTTATAAAAAAGAACTAACTCCACTTTTACACATTCTCCTCCAAATTATAAAAAAGTTAAATTTTGATAATTAATGAAAATAATCAAATTTAACAAATTCTTTAGAAGCTTGATGGCCAAGTGACTATAACTCTGTCCTTTGGTATCACTTTGGTTTGGCTGCTTTGAAAGGAAAAAACAGCATAACAGTCAGTGAGGAATTTTTTTTATTATTATTATTTTTTTTTATGTAGTACCATCTAAAACTTTATTAAAATTTAAAATTTTATTGCTATTAAAATCCCTCCTAAATGACATTTCCGCCACTAGGACGCCAAGTCTGACGGATTCTTTTTTTGAATCCGTCTGACTTGGCCACTATACCTGCTTTTTGTAACAAATCCTTCAATTATCAGACGAAAAATATAACAGATCTCATGAGTATTATAATGTTAGTTTCATGTCTATAATTAAAAATTTATAAGCTGTCAATTCCATTTAATTGTAAGCAAATCCAAAATTTGATTTCAAAATACTAATAAAGACTTATTAGGTTAGCAAGCTGTAAATTAGAAACCCTTTATATAATTACAAATACCAAAAAAATGTGTAGCTTAACTAAACTAAACTAAGAATGCAATGGTTAGTTTTTAAAATAAGCAGCAAAATATGACAAGTATCTATGCAAAATAGGAATGTAGGGGGAAATATAAATTATTTCAATCAAAAAATGCATAAAATAATAATTTGGCCTATAGATGTAACAACGGACGGACCACACCAAGCTCTAAATATAAGGTACACAGAATTTTATTAATCTACCATGCAGTAAAATTTAGGATCACTCACTAACAAAATAAAAATAAACAACTACAGGGTGTAATAAAACATGTTCTCATTTTTACCATTTACTTAATTTCAGGCATTTCCATCCCTTTTTGGATAAAAATATAAATCATTTTATTTTCCTTACGAAGAAATATATTCTTTAAAATTTCATTCGATTTATTTTATTCATGCATAACAAAAAGTGATTTTTAAAAAGCATTTACACAAGGATTTTATATAATACTTTTATGCTTCCTTTCAAAATCAATTATGCAAGAAAATTATTTGGCTCACTCCTCAATAAATACTGTTGAATACAAGCAAACATTTAAAAAAAAATTACTGAATCATACTGAGAGTTTTAAAATAATTTGCAATTTCAAAAAAAATAGTGAAAGTAAAAAATGCATAATAAATAACTTTTTAATGTTTAAAATAACTTAAAGTAAAAACTTTCTTTAAACACATTTTTTATTAATTTTAAAACCCCTTTTAATTCAAGTATTTATGCAGTAAATCAATTTCAATGAGGTATTTTAAATAAAATGCACATATTCCCTGAGAATTACAACAAATTTAGCTTCAAGCTCATTAATTCCATAAATTTTTAAACTACAAAAATGAAAAATTTAAATGAGTGTATTAATGAGTGATCTAATATCATAGATTACAAATGGCTTTTATATTACTAAACGTCACATGGAATAAATATTTGAATAGGATCACAGTACAAGATATACAGAATATACAACATTCATAGAACAAACATGTATGAATACCTGATTCTAATAAAATTGTGACTAGCTTTTAAGTTTCAAATAAGAGAAAAAAAATACTAAAATGAAGCTCTGAAAATGTTTCACAATGCACTAAAGTTTCTACTTTCTATTCATACAGAAGCTCACACTATACAGATAAATTAATATATATATATATACAAGAAGTTTATGATATTGAAAAATATAAAGACAAAAGTGCATATAGAATAAAAAGAAAGACAATTACAATTTAATTATCTACAACATAAATATGCATATATGGAAAAAAAAATGCAAAAACAGTTTACAATATATTCTATTTCTATACATTTTAGAAACTTGCCAAAATCTATATAAAATTTAAAAAACTGCATCGATTTTTGAAAACTTTTAAACATCATATTTATAAAGTACAAAATTAATATTCACATGAAAGCCTTTACTATTAAGATTTAATTAAAAAAAAATATATATTGAGAAATTTGCGATTGATATTAATTTTTAATTCTGCATTTTTATAAGTTATCAAAATTTAATACACAACTTGCCCCAAAAATAATGAAAATTGTAATTTTCATTCAAGTTTTTACAGAAAACTTGCTAAACACAATGAAGAAGTGCCATGTAACAACAACACTACTTTTCATGAAGGAGAGGCTTTACATCATTTTCATGTCATGGACAAAATCTATAGTAAAATACTTAACTTATTTGTAAACAATAGTTTGAGGAAAGGCAAATTTCCTTTCGCAGAATTACAGCAAAGTCTTTTGCTCTTCAGAAAGCTTTAACCACTGTGCTCTATTCTCTTGAACACCATCTAACAGTGGTTTAAGTTTATCCGAAATTCTTGCAAATGCCTACATGTTAAATAAAATAATTTAATTAATAAAATGCTTTAAATTAATATGCTTTAAAAAAAATAAATACATGGTGTTAACATAATAACGGTACAGTGATCTCTCTTTAATCTGGCTCATTCCTGACCACAGCCATACTGAACGAGCGATTTTGAAAGATTATTACGCATCACTATAGTTTTAAGAAGGATATCAAAGATAAAACATTGTAGATAAAAAATTAAATTATTAAAAATCTATTAATTTAATGTGTAACACTGTATTGAAACCAAAACTGACAGCAACTATAAACAAAGGGTGAAAATGTATGTAGTATTGTCACCATCTGGCAGTCAAGGACAACAAACATCTAAATTCATATGAAAAAAATAAAAAAGAAAGCTCAATCAGTGTGGTATTATGAAAAGGAGAGATGTTACTGTACTAAACTTAAAAAAAAAAACAATGCAAGGAATAATAACCAAGTTTAAAAAATTAATTCGTGATATAGTAAAATCAATGAAATTAATCAATTGGTGAATTTGCCTACATCTATAAATTGGTCATGAATAAAATTCTAAATTACATTGCACTTCAAAAACTTTACAATCCTTTTAAAGTTTTTATTTTCTTAAATACATTGACACTTCAAAATTTCTATTGAAGTTTTTCTGAACTACGTATCAAATATTCTGAAAATTAGAACTGTTTCCACCTTTGCAATACAAAACGTGTTGAAGAATTCCCAGTTTTACATTTGATATATTATATATTGCATTTATTTATACATTTCATTTATAAGCATGCTTAACAGTAAGTGCTAAATAAGCATGCTTTGCAAAAAAAAAAGTGTCCAGAGGTCTACTAAATATGTTTCATTTTAATAACTGCCCGCATAAATCACATTTGTACATATAATTTTTATCACAGAAGCAATCATTTTCGAATAAAATAGGATTTTCAAAATAAGTAACATGAAATTTTTAAAAGAATCATCTCTGTAATGGTATTTATTATACATGTCCAAATTTAAATTCTATACATTGAATTAATAAATTAATCTTGCAGTAAGGATGTGATCTCAAATCAATTCTTTCAAACAGAATATTATAGCAAGATTTATTATTTGATCTATTTAATGATTTTTTTTTCAATGATGGTTAAGAAGTGTATAATTTTTAAATGGTAAAGAATAAAATTATTTAAATAATACATATTATATAATTAAAATGTATCATATATACGTATATAGCACATAAATTATACTAAACAATGCATTTCATTTTTTTTATCAGAGAAAAAATAAAATAGAAGAAAATCATCATTAAAAAGTCAAAATTCCTGTTAGTTTAAAACAAAACAGTATCATTAAAATTATTATAAAATAATGTAAAACAATATAATTGCAATAGACAATTTTATTTATGTCAAACAATATTTTTTTATTTTCTACTTGAAACAATATTATGCCATTAGAATAAAACTAATACAAGAAACATTTTAATTTCTAAAAAGATTTTAAATGATTTAGCCGGCATTTACTATATTCAAACAAATACCATAAAATTATGCAATTTCAAAAATAATAATATGTATGTACGATTTTATTGAAACACTTCTATAATTAAAGTTCTATTATTAATAGTAGGTTGCCTGTATTTCAGTTACATAGTTACTGATGGACTGAATATATACAATACTCATTGGAAACATTAAAAAGATTTTTTTTTTCAATTCAAATTTTGAAGAATTAAAGCATTCAATTTGTTCCATATTTTTCCAGATTTGAATTTATAAATTAAAAATCAATTAACATAAAAAAATTTCTTTATAATACCTCATAAACTGGCAAACACATTGAATCAATAAATCCAACTTGCATCGCAGGCAATTTATCTTTTTTATCTCGATTCATCATATCCTGTAAAAATATCATTGAAAATAAACAAAACTTGAACTATTCTCATTTCTCATATTAATAATATCTTTTTAGAAAAAGTACAATTTTGCTGAATTAAATATTTAGATATTTCATAGTGAAAATGCAACTTTATAAAATAAATTCTAAGAAAAGAATTTACAATCTTTTATTTATTATTGTAAAAAATACACAGGCAATATTTGCTTAAATAATCTAATCGAAAGATACATACTATGGGTTCTAATTTCAACTGTTTTTCAACGTCACCTTGCTCAAAAAATTCATTTGCAACTAATTCAGCAACCTATAAGAAAAATTAAAATTATAAATCATCTTATTCAGTCTTGTTAAAAAAATGGGACACCTTTAAGAAGAATGCATGTTTTTTCAATTA
The DNA here is from genome assembly GCA_021605075.1 of Caerostris darwini. Lineage (NCBI taxonomy): Eukaryota > Metazoa > Arthropoda > Arachnida > Araneae > Araneidae > Caerostris > Caerostris darwini. The sequence goes on along the minus strand of BPLQ01011329.1, from coordinate 381,793 downwards.
AAACCAATTTTACAATAATCTATGAAATAAATAGTTTAAAAATATTATAAAAAGTTAATTATTTATAAAATATTTTTTTAAAAGTATATACCTTTATAAAAAGTTAATAAAGTTAAATCCTAAAAGTATAAAACTTGGTCAACTGCAATTCAATGAAAAACACATTTATATTTGTTTTTCTAATATCACACAATAATTCACAGATTTTCTGAGTTATAAAAATCTTTATCTCTAATAATTAAATGTGTAATCAGATTAATAATATATATATAAATATTATTAATCTGATCTGTAAGCATAATCTTGCAACTTACTCATAGTTGTCATTGTAATCCCTGATTTATAAAATAACTGATGATACCAATACAGATTACCTTAAATTTTAGCCCAATAATGCAGCAAACTATACATTATGTACTTTAATGAAGAATAATTACATGGATATTTTAAACCAGTTTCTGCAGACTCTAGACATTATTCTGATAAAACGTTTATGAAAGTGCATAAAGTGGAAGTTGCATCCACATTTCAATAATATTTAAATAGTTTTCTTCAAATATAAATCTAGAAGAATGGAGGTGAGTATTTAACATGTATAAAATAGTTAATTTTACCATAAAGACCAAGGGCGATATCAAATTGTAAAATTATGTTAACTAATAGCTAATGATTAATTTTTAAAAATGTTTTAAATTTACTTTGAAATTCAAAATTAATGTGTTTAAATGGTGTTTCAAACTTTTGGACGACTTGCTTTCTATCAATAAGCTACAGTTTAAATCAATTAGAAAGAAAAAGATATTTCAAAATATATGAAAGGAATTGTGAAAATGGAATGTTTAGAAAATATCATAGGAAATGTTTCAAAAATACAAAACTATGCCTCAAATATTAAACAAACATAGAAAACATTTTTTTTTTTTTTAAATTTATTATCCAAAATTTTTTTGCAACATTTTACCTAAAAACTAAATCAAATATTCATGTGATTGATGAAATCTAAAAAGCATCAATCCGGAAAGTAAACAATAAGAGAAAGGTTCAAAATACAATTTTAGGAAACGTTAAACATTATTCAAAAAAAATTAAAAAGGATATTAAATGGATGTGTATTTTTTACCAAACAATAATGAACATGTATAATATAGAAATTCATTTTAATGTACTAACAAATACTGTGTGCAACTGCTCAGCTTTTAATAAACAATTTCTTGGTGTTTCCATAATTATTACGATTACATTTAAAACCCTCAGTACAGTGAGTGTTCTGAAATTAGTTCTAATTATTTTTTTCTTAGTTAATACTACAAATGTAAAAGTATTCCTCCTTTTTTAGCATAGTACCACCCAAAAGACATTAAAAAGCAAACCATAGACGTAAATCTCAGGTACAGTAACAGCATTTGGTCAAACATACCGTTTGATTTCTAACATTGCAATTAAATACTTCAGGAATATTTTTAGGAATTTATCTCAATTTCTTAAAAACAAAAATAGATATAATAAGTGACATCAGAGTGTATTTTGAACTTCAAATTCATAGACTTGATAATAATAATAATTATAATTTCTGTATAATAATAAACCAATTAAAGTTTTTATTTATTTATATTATTTTATTTAATGAATTTTAATTTATCTTCTTTTTTTTTTTTTATCAGTTTGTGTATCATGAAAATATTTTTATTAAAATCTTTATGATATACAAAGTTCTAACCTTTAGTGCTAAATTTAGGTGAAACAGAATATTTTTTTTAGTTTAGTTGAAGTAATATCAATTTAATATTAAGTTACAAAACTCTTTATAACACTAAACTACTAACCACTATTAACCAGCAATGATCTCACAGCAACTTATAAAAAAATTGAAACAAGAACAGAATAACATGTACAAGAAAACAAAATGTTTCAGTATAATTTACCCTTTTTTGAACTTCCCATGGTTTGGTAATAGCAGCAATATCACAAGCTGTCATTAGCATTGCCCTAAATGAGAGAAACAATAGATTCAAGACATTAATATTAGCATAATTAATTAACATATTAATATAAGTAACAGTGATTTAAAATTTAATTTAATTAGGCAAGAAATGAATATTCTATACGTTTATTTATATGTTCTACATTCAGATAATTTTTACAGTTTAGTTAAAATTATTTAGTTTATCATTAGAAATGGTAAAAATATAATGACAGTAATTAAATACCTTAATAGTTCTCTGTTATCTTCTCTTTTCCAGTTATAATTGCCTTTTTTAACCATTTGAGTGAAAGTAAATTGCCGTCTGGAAGATTAAAATACAAGAAATTTTAAAATCTGTTTTTCTCTCAATTATATATAGAAATTTATTTGAATTTTAATGTAAAAAAACCGTTTCCAAAACACAGGAAAAACATGAGCACATTAATATAATATAAGTAACAGTAATTGAATTTCATTAGCAAGAAATGTGAACTTCTTTAAATTTATTTATAATAATGTTTTATACTTTTCTTTTTAACACATCATTAAAATAAGTATACTTAAAATGCATCAATTCATTTTTAATTTAAAATAAAATTTTAAATATTTAATTAAAAATCAATTTTTTAATACATTTACGACAAAGCAAATTATAAATGCATTTAAAAATTTCATAAAAAGAAATTATACATTATATTATTGATGTAGATAATAAATGTAATACGATTTTTGTACAATATTTATATAATAATCAATTTTTACTTATCTAAATAACTTTCTTACTTATGATATACAGCTAAATCTGTAGCTAAAATGGCATCTTCCAATACTTGGACAACATTCAAGTATTCCTCAGGAGACAAGTGACCAAGAATTTGATTTCCCTGTAATTATTCTCTAATTTATTGATGAATATATACAGTTAAATATTAAAGGTAAAATAAATTTTAAATAACAGATAAACATAATTGCTAATCAAAATGCAAAAAAGGAGTTTTATTTCTAAAATTTTGATAATATAGAATACCTAGGAAAAAACTTGCAAAGGTTAAACGAAATATTTTTTAGAAAAACAAAACTTGTTTTATTTTTTTAGTTTAATATTTGAAATTAACAAAAAATTTTGCATTACCTCACTATTTAAAATCATGATGCACTGATCAAAATGATGGTGCTCCATAGTAGAAGTAGAATATAATTGTGCCAAAGGAGAACTAGATCTGTTCATGAGAAAAGTTAATTCAATCATTAAAACAAATGTAGCTAAAAAAGATTCAATACAATTTTATTTTAAATTATAAAGATATATTGAAAATATGTAATTAAATCAATCACCATATTTAATACTTAACAATATTTCCACTGAACAAAAAGTAATTACTTCTATTAATTTTAAATTTAAATAATTTTTTTTTCTTGGCATTTCTTTAGAATTTTATATAGATAATTGAAAGGAAATGAGCTAATTCTTTTAATTATTCATTTAAATGTATTTTAAACCACAAATTTCAGTGCAAAAAAAAAGAAAGGATTTCAAATAATACTTTTGCTGAAAGGAATTATTTGTTCCTCTGTGATCTAAATCATGACATAGGCAGGCAATGAGAAGCGAAAGAGTTTCTAGCTCTCCAAGGACTTGACACAGCTTTGATACCTAAAAGTATTCAAAGTATGCTTCTTAATTGCTCATTACAAACAAAAAAAAAAAAATTAAAATACATCATGTTAACAAGTACATAACTTTTTACGTACAAAGATTTTTATCTCAACAAATGATGCTTGATAAAGAAAAAAATGAATTCTGATCATTTCTTAGGAGAAATTTTAAACTCCAATAGTTTTATTTTCCAAGATTATTCCTATAACCTAACTTTTAAAATAGAATTTAAAAAATTCTTTATCATAGAAAATTATTATGTAAGAATTTCTCTCAATAATCAATTGTAAAGAGACAAATTAACAAAACATTTTAAATGTTTATCTGTATAAAAAAATTAACTTGCATCAATTTTTAACTAATGCAATCACTGAACACATCCATTTTCAAACTGAGGGAAAAAAATTTCTCATAACTTTTATTGTATGGTGCTGAGAACATCAGGATTTTCACATCCACCTTGATTTTACTTCATACAACAATGCACTGCATAACCAACTTATTTTTATTATTACAGTTTTATTATATTATATTAATATAAATTAAATTAACTTTCATCAATTTTAAAGTTTTCACTCAATAGCTGTTATTATTTTGTAACTTTAAAAAATAAAGCAATCAAACGAGAAAAGTTTAGATGAATTGGAAATCATTACAAAATATTTAAAAGAAATTATTTACCGTCAGAATAGCAAACATCATTTGGCCAACATTGAAAGCATGTCTCCAATTATGATATGTCACTGGTCTGTAATTTTTTCTCACACTAAGTAACCATCGACACAAAACCTGTTTTTACAAAAAAAAAAAAAAAAAAAAAAAAAACAATCTTTATTTTTCAATGAAAGAAAATATTCCACAAAAAAATTTTTAGTTATGTATAAAAAACATTAATGTTCTACAGAAGGTTATAAAAATTATTCAGATTATTGATTATTTATTTAGAACAAAAACGAAATTTAATGATTTCAGAATTTTATCAAAAATGATACAGATAATTCTTAAAAATTGTTATTGAATACAATGGAAAAGTTACTTCCAACAAAAACTATTTACAAAATAAAAACAAATACTATTAAAATATTTAATAAGAAATGAAGTAATCTTCAAACAATTTGCCATGATTACGTTCATTAGTGGAAAATAAATTTCTGAAATAAAAAGTGTTTTTCAAAAAATATTTGTAATGCAGTAGCAAAAAAAGTTAGACAAAACTACTGCTAGCTTAAAAGGATGTTCACATAGTTCAACAGAAAAGAATTAAATTAGCTAATATTTTATATATATATACATGAAGTGACAAAAGTCATGGGATACCTCTTAATATCGTGACCCTCCTTTTAAGTGCAGCAACTTCGACATGGCATGGACTCAACAAGTCGTTGGAAGTCTTCTGCAGGAATATTCAGCCATGCTGTCTCGATAGACGTCCATAATTGTGAAAGCGTTGATGGTGCAGGATTTTGGGCACGAACAGACCTCTCGATGATGTCCCATAAATGCTCGATGGGATTCGTGTCGGGCGATCTAGGTGGCCAGATCATTCGTTGGAATTGTCCAGAATGTTCTTCAAACCAATCGCGAACAGTTGTGGCCCGGTGACATGGCGCATTGTCATCCATAAAAATCACATCGTTGTTTGGGTACATGAAGTCCATGAATGGCTGCAAGTGATCTCCAAGTAGCTGAACATAAGCATTTCCAGTCAATGTTCGGTCCAGTCGCACCAGAGGACCAAGTCCATGCCATGAAAAAACAGCCCACACCATTACGGAGCCACCACCAGCTTGAACAGTGCCTTGCTGACAGTTTGGGTCCATGGCTTCGTGGGGTCTGCGCCACACTCGAACCCTACCATCAGCTCTTACCAACTGAAATCGTGACTCATCGGACCAGGCCACGGTTTTCCATTCATCTAGAGACCAACCGATATGCTCACGTGCCCACGAGAGTCGCTGCAAGCGATGTCGTTCTGTCAGTAAAGGCACTCGAGTCGATCTTCTGCTGGAATAGCCCAAGAAAGCCAAATTTCTCCGCACAGTTCTAACAGACAAGTCCCTTGTACGTCCCACATTGATTTCTGCGGTTATTTGACGCAGTGTTGCTTGTCTGTTAGAATTTACGACTCTTTGCAGACGTCGGCGGTCTCGGTCGTTAAGTGCAGGCGGTCGACCACTGCACTGTCCATGGTGGGATGTTATGCCTGAAATTTCCTACTCTCGGCACACTCTTGACACAGTGGATCTGGGAATGTTGAATTCCCTAACGATTTCCGAAATGGCATGACCCAGCGTCTAGCTCCAACTAACATTCCGCGTTCAAAGTCTGTTAATTCCCGTCGTGTGGTCATCATCACGTCAAAACCTCTTCACATGAATATCTTGAACAGAAATGAAAGCTCTGCGAAAGCACTGCGCATTTATACCTGTTCTACGCGATGCTACTGCCATCTGAAAATTTGCATATTGCTATCCCATGACTTTTGTCACTTCAGTGTATATATATATATATATATATATATATATATATATATATATATATATATATATATATGCTACATTTTATCTTCAGAAGTAAGTTAGGTTGTTTTTTTAGTGTTTTTTTTAGGTTGTTTTGTTACATCAAGAATTTGCAGCCTCCCTCCCTTACTTAGCAATGCACTTTAAGATTACATTGAAAGTTATTGACTTTTGTAAGAATTTTTATCCATACCATAAATAAATTGTGAATAGAATATACTAAAAATTTTCAGTTTGCATTATGAAATCATCAATTGCATTCAATGCATCAATAATTTAGCTATTGAATAAAATATAATGCTTCAACTTATTAGATATAATTTTTGTTTGATAAAATTATATATTTCAGCTGGTTCTTAATTGACTTTTTCATTAGTCATTAGGCTAATAAAATATTTCAGCTGGTTCTTCATTGCCTTTTTCTTATTCATTAAGCTAATAAAATATTTCAGCTGGTTCTTCATTAGTCATAATAAAATATTTCAGCTGGTTCTTCATTAGTCATTAAGCTAATAAAATATTGAACAATAATTTTACTTTCTGCAACTATCTGAGTTAAAACATTGGTTAACACAAAATATGATTTGAACAGGTTGGTTATGGTCATTTATATAAAATTTGATATTTATTGCCCATTTTTATGATGCATGTGATAAATATGCAGAATACAATTAAACATATATTTTTTAATGAAGAAATACATTCACAATTTTAAAAGGTGACAGATTTAATTATGCTGAATGATACATCATAATTGATTTACATTTAATGTTTTTTGTGATAGCTTAGTAAAGAAATAACATATATACATTATTTATTAGTCAAATCCCTGTGGTGTGAGAATTTTTAAGCATATCCTTTGATAAGGCTTCAACCAAATGTTTCAACTACTATCCTTAATATTGCTTGCTGACTATCTAAACACTTTCTCCCATTAGGAATAATTTTTTTCCTATTAAAAATCATTTCTGAATATTTTTATTGCACATTTAAATTAGATACATTAAAATTTATCATTTCCATAAATAAATTAATTTATAATATGTTAGAAGTTGAACATAACTATTGTACTTTCATTTATCAAAATAAATAAAATGTTATTAATCAAATTTTAATCTTAAATTTGAGAATTAAATACAGAAATTATACTAATTTATTTAGCGTAGTTTAGGATATAGTTTAAATTATGTAGCGTAAATTATGATATAGCGTAGAAGTTAGTAGAACCCCAAAAGAATTTCTTAAGTTCCAATAAACAATTTTTTTATTACAAAATATTATTTTAAGAGGAAAATTTAATTTTATAGTATTAATGAATATTAATGCAACTCTTTTTTTTTTTAGTTTCATATTTTATATATTCAATATTAGTTAATCTTTTTAAACTTGATTAAATGATTTATATTACTTATTAAGTTTTACATATTAATTTAATACTAAAATATCTTGAAAGTTATATTATAAATTATACTAATATACTGACATTAAATTTATAATTAATAACATGTACAAATTATTTTGTAACATACAAAATTAAAAAAACATGATTAATTAAAATGTCATTTTGAAGAAATGCACGGCAAGAAATATAATGTTTTAATTTTCCCTAGGTTTTTTTTTAAAGAGCTTTCTTTAAATATTTTTAATGACATTTTCCACTTAATAATACACATATTTAAAATATATGCAAATTTTATTTCTATTGTTCATTGAATATAACTATGCTTTTCCCTCATTTTTAAAACAACTATTTACATATTTTTAATGATACGGTTTTCATCATAGATATACATATCTACAAAAGACATTTAAACTTTTACTTCTATAATTCGTAGAAGAAATTTTCACTGCTTACAAATTTCATAAAGAAAATTCAAAATAACTAATATTCTTCTTTGGTGCAGTTCAAGTTCTTTAAGAAAAAATAATGAAACTATATTATAAAAATCCAAAGATATACATGATAGAAGTGTTACTTACATCATATTCTATGCCAAATCTTTGAATAAGATCCAAATCCATGAACATTCTGAGGCAAGCTTTTAACATCTCTTTATCTTTCAAACTAAAATCATCAAATTTCAAATCATGCAACTTGTACACTTGTGTTGCAGGAATATGATTTTCCTAAAAAGACAAATAATTAAAAACATTTGTAAAAAATTTCAGAAAGAAAATCCCAATAAATTATTAATAAATTTTTTTTTTTTTTTGATAAGAATCTTTCTCTAATACAGGCTTTAACTCTCCCTTATTTTAACACATAGTTTTGGATATTTTACATAAAGTGATCAGGTCAGATAACTAAAATGATTAGATAAATATACCCGATACATATTTAATAGCTAATAAAATGCAAGATTTCAAAATGAAATATACAGGAGTCTCTTTAGACATTACAAGCAAATATCAAATCTTTATAAATCTGCTTAAAAGTTTTAAACACTCCCTTGGAAGTTTATTTTATTCCACTGCTTAAAAAAGTTAAATTCATATCTATATAAAATACTATATATATACAATATATATATACATATATTGTTTAGAATGTATGTTAAAAATCTTCATGGTTATAATTAATTTAAAACAGACTAATCATGAGAAAATATAATTTCATCATTTTCAATTCAAATATTTCATAACCTACTCTCAATAGATCCTGAACTTCTTCAATAGGAGCCGTTGCATGATATGACAACACTTCAAGAGTTACTTTAGTTTTAGCAATGGCTTTCATAGCTCTCTCATACATTTGAGTATTTTGAATACCCAAGCCACAAAATATTGCAAAGGCCTAAACAAAGAGAATAATTATTAGTCAATCCTACAATGAATAATTGTTATAAATCACAATATTATAATAAATAAGCAGTGTCTTTAAAACTCCATATGATTATAAAAAATTTCAAAAATAGAGATAAGCAAAATACATTAATGACTATGCTAAATTAACACATAATAGGCATAATTAACATTGACTGAAGAATGATGCAAGATAACTGTTTCTATGCATACAAATATGAATGTAACATTATCTATTTTTATGATGATACCGATTTTCGTAGTCAATAAATTTGAAAAAAAATTGCTTGCACAATTACCAAACCTATATTAAACCATTTAATAGAAATATGGTATAATGGTCAGTGATTATATTAAAAAATTATTCCTCAAAATCTTAAAAGGATAAAGCAAATTAGAAAAAGAAATTTTATAGATACTAAAGTTAAATTTCCTATTTACCTCAAAAATATGCTCATCATTTTTAGTGAAAGGAGTTCCACTTAATTTATTGATTAATTGACTGACACCAACTATGTTTTGAGATGCGTTTCTAATGGGCATGCATAGAATAGAACGATGGCAAAAACTGCTATCGTCATCTACCTGAAATAAAATGAATTGTTAGAGTTCTTGGTTGTAAATGCCTTTTGAAAATGTCATTTATAAAATATTAATAATCATAATTATTTGCATATTTTGTTCCATCAATTTTCAAGTTAAGCATTGAAATGCCAAATAAATCAATAAATTATAAAACAAAATAAATTGATCAAAAAGAGATTTTAATACTTGAGAAATATAGTTTAAAATTGAATGCTAATTATTTAAAAACATTTTGTTATAACATTTTTCTGTTACCTAATCTCAAAGATAACTAAAAAATTAAAAATAAAATAAATCTGCTACATATTATAGTAGAAAATACTCATCTTAAGAAATCAACTAACAAGCCTATCTATCTGGCTATCCAAAATAAAAATTCAAATATTATATAATCCAGTTAACTAAATATTCATTAGTATTATGAAAAAAAATGAAATTTAAACTTACTGATGGATCAAATCTATCATCTTGCAGAACATCTGGGATATTTAAAGTCTATACAAAATAATACAGATAAATCATACTTGTGTTTTTATATCCGAATGTACAGAAAATAAAAGATATTCATCAAAATATTAATTAAAAAATACTAATATTAGCAATATTGGTAAAATAATGATAACAATAAGGATAAGCAACACATATTTTTTCTTCACTTAAAAATAAATTCAAAATGAGAATTTGGTAACAACTTGGTGAAATGATAAATGCTTAAATATTTTATTAAAAATTCATATTTAATTGAGAATTCTAACAATATTTATCAATAGTTGTAAAGTTATTTCAAACATTATAATTACTTTTTTTTTTGCTAAAAAAATAAAAAGTTAGTCGCAAAAATAAAAGTTCCTAGTCCTAAAATTCACAAGCTATTTTTTTTAAGCAAAATTAAAAATCATAAAATAGAATGAATTAAATGATATTACTTCTCCTGTTGTTGCAACATAGCCAGTTATTCCTACATTTATTGGAAAGCGACCTTCAAAGGGACTACTGTAATAAAAAAACATTCAGATTACATGGAAATGTATTTAAAAATAATATACTGTAAAACATTTCAAATAAATGTAAAGAAAATACGTAAATAAATCGAATCCTAAAAGAAATTTTACCTTGAATCTATATTTTCAGCTTTCATATCATTTACATCTAAATCAAAGGCTCTTGAGAATGTCTGCAATATATTAAACAAGTGATTATCTAGATTCTTTAGAATAGCAATTTGTATTATAAAACTAATGCATAGTAAAATTTAATACATTCACAGTACTGAAATTTTAAAACCAACTGTTTACATATTCTATTTTATATATCTATCATAAAAAATAGAAAGTATTTAAATTTTAAATGCTTTTTAAATTTAAAAAAATATTTAAATGATTAAAAACAAAATTTAATTGTAACAATTCACGTTATTTTTTTAATAGAAGACTTGGTAACAATTAAAGGTTTGTATATATTACTAAAAAATATACAAGTAAAAATATGTTTAAAGGCAAGGATTTAAACCTTTTTCACAAAACAACTGTTATAGATATTTGTTACATTATAATTAGTAGTAATTTAACAGCATTTATACATTGGGACAAATATCCTCTCACACAAAGAAAAGTATAAAATAAAGTTCATTAAATATTAATTACCTTTGTATTTTCCCCCAATAGCAGAATTTGGCATCTTTCAATCTGTAGTAATGATTGTGTATGAGTCATTATCCTGTGAACAATTTGGCCGATTGTACTCTGCTCTTCAAAGACCATACGAGCAAGATCCAACAATACCTACCAAATGCACAGAAATATTTGTGACAATTATATAATAATTTTATAAAAAATACTTAAGTAAATCTAAATATTTGAGTCAAAAATACACATTTTTACCAATTACAAATCTTCACACAATATAAAAGTTACAACTTTGTTTCTAATGTACAGACACAAAAAATTACAGATTAAAATATACATACAAAAATTGATAAACATCAAAATAATTTAATAGGATACAATATAATTATGACATAAAATCAAATATTTTAAGTAGAAGACATAAGAATGAAATACTTTCATAACAGTAGATACATATTCACAGAACCTTATAATGCAATGTTATTTTTAGTAAATATATTTCGCATTGAATATACATATGTCATTTAAAAAAAATAAATATGAGGTATTCAAATTTATTTTATTCCTAATGTATTCCTTTTCGATAGTTGTTTATATACTACTTTGGTTTATTTTTCATTATATTTTAATGTAATTAATTAAAATTAAAAACAAACTTACTCACTTGATTTCTCTTATTTTCTAACTCAGACCTCTCATACAACTCAGCATTACGAAGACCAATACCACAAAATTGTAAATAACGAGAAAACACCTAGAAGGAATGGATGAAAAAGAATTAAAATTAATTAAAAACATGTCAAAAAAGGATTGTATCTGCTACTAAACCTACTTTAACATAGTTGAAAATAAACGCTATTGACTGAATTAAAAGTAAAAAATATGCTCCGACACTGAGAATTTTAAAAAGGAAAATTTTAACTAACAAACTCTTTTCATAAAAGCATCCTTATGATAAGCTGATTATAAACAAATAATAATAAATGTTGAAATTTACGCCGACGTTAAATACTTCAGCTCCTTTAAATGGAAAATCATTGTACAGTAAAGTTACACAGCAAAATATAATTATTATTATAAAAAATATATAAGATTTCTATAAAAATATTTAAAAATCTATTAAAATAAAATAAAATATAGTTCTTTTAATAATAACCGAAATGAAAACAAAATATTAAAGCAAAATACAACTGCTAAAAATATATATATATATATATATATTATTTATAATTTTTTTTTATTTTCCAATTTAAATTTAAAATGTAACTGATAAATAATTTTATTTTCGATATTATAACGTTATCTTAAGTTAACCTTTACGTAATAGATGGCAGCACAAGCAATTTTAACAATTTTCATTGTGGAAAAATCTCGCGTTTCATGAAATATCATGAATATTTTACCATTACTTTTTTTCTTATTTCAAAACATACTTCTCCTAATTATATTAAACCTGTTATAAAAAGGAATTGGCAACTAATAAATTAGAAAAAAATCTATACTTTTAAGTTGTTACAGTCCTAAGACAGACCCTATAAAATTATACACTGTAAAAAAAAAAAAAAAAAAAAAAAATTAATAAAAACTTATCTTAATGACAGACGTACAAAACTATATGAGAAAAAATGATTGACTAATAAACTCCGATGTTGCTTTCAGTGCCATAAATAGCCATTTCCGGAACGTGCAAGAATTTGTATTTAAACTCCTTAATTAACTAGATTTGCGAATATAAACGAATACATTACAATGTATTTTTTTAATAAGATTTATTTCAATTGCACTTTTCTGGCTTTCATTTCAACACATTCCTTAATTAGATCATAATAATTAATATTTTTGACAATATTATATCCTGTTGAAATCATAGATTGAATAAATGTTTTTGTCCGGATAATAATTGATAAATGTTTTTGTCCGTCCAATTAATTAAATAATTTCTTAATTTCAACTTTCTAAAACTTTTCTCGCACGAAGCAACAAAAACGGTACTGGCAAGAAATATTTGAAAAGTAACATTGATATTTCGGTAAGACTCAAACCAAGATCATGAAGAGCCTGAAGAACATTAAAAGAAACTTCAATTTCTATATTTTGTATAAAAGTCGCTACTTCAAATTAAAAATATCGTAAAACTTCACATGTGAATTCGTATATTTTAAAATCTTTGCTGTATTTCATATCAAGATCCGCAGCCTATTTTTTTTTTTTTTTTTTTTTTTCTAATAAATTAGCAACAATTATGTATTTTAGAGAATGAGCCATAGAGAAAGCAAAAATTGTTACAGATTGTGTGTGTGTGTGTTCCATAATTCCAATCTGTTTAAAGTAATAATAGAGTGTCAAGGATATTGTAACTTCATATTTTAAATAATTCTTCGTGTATCAAGTTACTTCCTTCATCTAGTGTTTCATCTATTTCCATTATCTTAATTCTTATCTTTTATTTATTAAGAAATTCCTTCGCTATATCCATTTCTTCAGTCAAATTTTGTACTTCCAGGAAATTTTATTCAAAACCTGTATCCTATGGTATCTCGCAATTAATTTTCTTCCACAATCTATTGACAGATCTTTTTGTTGTAATGCTCCATTTGTTCGAACGATGCACTGTCGAATGTTATTCCACATAGAAAAATGGCAGAAAATCCACGATTAGTTTGCAAAATTAAACTTTTCGCATTCGGTATAATTTCCGGATTTGAAAAATTGTTCGTAGTCCTTTCATTACTTCGAGTAATCATAAATACTCAGTCTCTATTGTAGTGGTCTTTCATAATCACCTTATATTATATAACAACTTTTAAGTGATAATTTTAGGTATTTCAATAAAATGTCTGAGAAAATGAGAAAAATTTAATCTCTGTATAGTACTCCAAAATACTAATCATTTCTAGAGTTAAGTATGCAGCTCGGCCATGATAAGTTTAGATTATGAGCTGTACAAGGTACGAATAATGCTACATTATTAATTCCAAAATTCGTACACTTTACTCCCTTTCTAAAGTTTGCACGAAATGACCGTAAAAGCAACAAAACAAACTAGCAAATTACTTCCTTTTATTTGCCAGCTACACTGTCACCTTCGTCAAATCCTTGCCCTCTGCAATTCTGAATATCCATTTTATTAACTTCTGATTTGAATAAAAAATTTCAGTAACTGACGTCGACTTATCGACTGAATAGAAATTTCAGTCGATAAACTTTTTCCCGTTTTTCCATGTGACTGAATAAAGTTGAGGAAGGTTTTTTTCAATCATTACTTTTACATTACAGTCAACTTGAACATAGTATATTATCATCTGACACATTTGCTCTTTTGTAATAACATCGTGCAGTCGAATAAAATAGTGTAGTACTTTGCTTTTTTTCATATGAGTTCATTTCTAGTTTTGTCCCCCAACTAATTATATTAAATCATTTTTAATAGTGAGCTAGAAATAAACTGTACCTTTTTTTTAATGTTTTTTAATACGTTCCTTTAAAGTAACATTATAATGGTTAAAAAATTCAACCAAATTTTTTTTTAAAAATGCCACAATTTGGATCTCCAGTAATTTCATTTCAACTTCTAAGGTCAATATTTTTAGCACAGAATAGAATAGCATCCAATATTATTTTCAATATTTCATGCCATATTATTTTTTCTTGTTAATTAAATGAACAACAATCATCAAAAGAATTTCTTGATTTTAGATTTTCTGTCACTTTCCATTTCACGTATGAATTTCGGAGAATATTCGCCTTGGAGGGAGAGAATCGCATAAGGATGGCCAGAATTACGAAATCCTTTTTTGTGGCTGTTGCAGCAGTCCAGTTACTGCACTGCATAATTTCCTACTGAGTTACAGAAGCTGCTTTTAGTGTTGTAATACGTTTTTCATTCATTTGACATCCATTATGAAGAGAAGAAGAGTTTTAGAAGATAACTCTTCAAAATCCCATTTATGTCACTTTAGAATTAAAGCAAAATAGATTACTCCTAATTGATGTTGTTTTAGTTGCGATTTCCTTGAACGTAATCGAACTTCTAATAATCGAATAATTAATTTACAATGCATGTAATCGAAGTGCAACGTTTTCATTTTTCTTTTGATATTATTTTTTTAACCTTATTTGTATTTTAAATGTTTTTATACTATGTTTGTATTTACTCGACTTTTTTGTTTTATTTCGCGTCAAAATTTAAATCGATAAATAATTGTGTATAAACAAAGATTAATAAGTATTGTATATACATATAGGCGGAAATAAAAAAAATTACTTCGAAAACTAAATAGAACGCAACTTATATTCAATTATTTTAAGTTCAGATTAATCATTAAATTATGCTTTCAATGCACATGGTCATCAAAGCATTATACTTTAAGGGGATATATGTTTAATATAGAAATAGAATGTCAGTACAAAATAATTGAACTTCATTAATTTGTTGCAAAAGAGAGTGAAGTCTCCACCTTTAAGACTTTTGCGAGTGCCCACAGGCAGAGATGAATAATGCAATAGATTTTAACACTTTCTTCACGCCTTAATGACTATATGAAAAATAAAAATCTAATATTTCAAAATTGCGTTACCTTATCAACTTATTTACTTTCACGGTAAATATTAGAGGTTAGAAGATATACGAGGACTTCCGTAAGCTTTTCGGATGGATAAAAATCTCGCTCACTCATTTTCAAGTGCATCTTCTCACTCCAAATTCAACTTCCGGGTGGATTCGTAAGATAGAAAGCCAGACGGCTTCTAGAGCGTTTAATTCTCCCTCTTCCTATTTTTAAACACTCACCTTCTCGTCCGTGTCCGTGAAAGGCTCCTCTCCGCGGCACTTGTTTATGATCTGCGCAACGCCTTTCACTTCGCCATCCACGTCCAGGATGGGCATGCACAGCATGTTGTGGGTCTTGTATCCGGTTTTGCGGTCGACTAGACTGTTGAAGCGATCATCCTGGAAAAGGCGAAATTCATGCATCAATACACTGAAAGTTTGTTTTAAGAACATCCGATAACAATTTTTGAAATAATAAACATTAAAATAATCAGTGTTACATCAGATAGGAGCAACTTGAGCATGTAACAGCTTGTTTTAAAACTTATATATTGTAACGTCTCGGCCTATACTAGGCTTATAACGGCTTCAAGAAGGCCACTTTCAAGTTGATGGGAACACTTTAATTTTTATTTACAAGCATTATATACATATATACAGAACTCTATTTACAAAAATGGAAATTAATGATAATTTGATTCACAAGTGCAATTCACTCCAAGGACGGAGATTTTCAGACTTCTCGAGTCTACGTCGAATCTAATGCACTAGTCTGTGACAGACCTTAATCATCACACAGCGTGATATTCGAAACCACATGGGGCTCACTTTTTCAGAGATAAAAAAAAAAAAAAAACACTGGTGGACTCGTCCCAGAACTCTGTTCTTCCCAAAAATGTCTTTTTAAGACAATCCATCAAGATGTGTGGGGTCAAATTCCCTCCTTCTCATTAGAGTAGACATTTCTCAGCTTGTGGTCTATAACCCATCACGATGGATGTAACTCATCAACTCATGGTATAATTCATATTCAATCTGTAGTTGTTTCGACCTATGAAGGTCGAACAGATATTCGCTAATTTCCTCATTATACATGATACCGAATTTCTGCTATCAGATTTCAGTGATATGTTGTTCTCGTTAGTATAAAATTAATAGCATGTAATAAAACTACCCACAGTAAAGCTTGTCTGTTATCAAATTTGAGTGATGGGTTTATTATACATTTGCCAAATAGCATACATTTCTCTCCTGGGAATGAAATGAATCACACATATAGCAACCAATTTATGTGGTATCTCTAAACCTTTAATTATCTGTGGATGATGTGTTGTAGTTAGTCGAAAACAAAGGGGAGCGCGGCCAAAAATGTTGGGGGTACTGTTTCAGAAAATTTTTCGTTATTGTGTCAATGTGTTATACTAGACAAACATTAAGAGAAAATTTATAGAAAAACTGGGATTAAATCTTAAACAAAAAAAAATTTTTAATACTAATAGCTTAAATATACTGCAAGTGCCTTCCTGGATTCATAATGTTCTATAGAAATGTTTTTATTCTTTTTAAGATGAAAGTTTTTTTGGCTTTTTTTTATAGGAATTGTGAATAATATTTTTATTCATCAAGAGATTATTTTCCAAGATAAATTCTAAAAACTGAATTAATTTGCAATATTCATGAATATTTGATAAACAATAAAATTTATTTAGTTTAGTTTAGTTTAGTTTTCAGCTGTTGTTTTGTCGGCAATAAGACATGCTTGAGTGATCAGTGACATCTTTTGCTGACTGGTTCATAAAGCTAATGAAGTTTTTCTTACTGAACAATTTAAATTCTGCTTTGAAGAATTCTCTCATGACGTTGAGCTTTTCAATTTTAAAATAGCAGATTTGAATATTTTATATTCATTGATCTCAATTCTCGAAAATGTATTTGACAGTAAACAACTTCAACTGTAGGTATAATCCAACAAAAAAATACTAAACAAATCAGGAAATTATTATTATTCAGGTATTTGATCTGAATGGTTTGATCTACATTTAATGTTGGTTGAATTCTAGTACAATAGCATTTAATACTTTAATTCTCATGAACTCTATTAATACTTAATAAGTTTTCATGAACTCCGTCGTGTATATCTTATAGAGGATGAATGGAAGATGTCGTAATCCATGCATCGTTTAAAAATGGAAATAGGTTTCAGGAATTCTGAAAAGTATGTTATAATAGTTAAAAGAGAATAATCCTTTGTTTACTATAATGATCGCTGTCATTTCATATTAATAAAATATTTTTTTATTTTATGGATGACAGTGAATGCAATGTGAATTATGATAATCACAATTCCAAGAGCGTTCTTTGCCTACGTTGCATCGTCTCAGAACAACAAACACGTAAAAAGAATGGGGAAAATAAATGTTTTTCTTTCCGTCACAGCTGAAAAACTAACAATTCCAATGAGATCACTCAGAATGAAATATATTAATGTATTTTTAGTTTGTTTGTTCCTGACAAGTTTTGAATGAATTTATGCTCGATATGATCCTGAATGACAAATTTGAATAATAGACGTTGAACAGCCTCTTTTCTCAACTGCAACTTTTCAAGATGAGACAACAGTGACAATTTAAGCTGTTGTATCTCACAAACACAAAATTAAGAGCAATCTATTGTAAAGTTATTTGAATTTTCAGTAAAAAAAGAACCGAAGAAAATACTAAAAACAAAACGATCTAATTCTACAAAATCACATTCAAAATTAGGATATTGGATATGTAAGCACAAAATACATAAATAACAAAAATAAACATTGCATGCACTTGCACGACAAAGTTGTCACTGTGTGACAGATAATATTGTTTTTTGCCTAGTGTGTAATTTTCAGAAGTGCGCATGCGCCAAAGAGCAAATATCGCACCATTAGAAATATGTAGCTAGTATTTCCGTACAAAGACTTTTGAAAATTTGTTCATAAACCTGCATGACCAAGGGGTTTGATGGCCGAGTGACTACCGCTCTGCCGCTCGGTACCACAGGTTTCGAATTCGAGTTCCATGCCATGGATGTTTATAGCGGTTCGGAAACCACTTTTAACAGTTAGTTTCGGTCTAATATGATTGTAGAGCTTTGGGCGTAGGGTTGACAACCCTATCCGGTAAAAACTAAGCATTTTGTGTGTCGAAATTTGCCGGCAGGCAGAAGGCCTTGGCTCATCATGGGGCTGTTGCGCCCCTAATGATGATGAATAACCAAACTTAACGATTTTTAAAAGAATTAAAAAAATATTCGTTTTGTTGGACGTTATGGATAATATTGAGTAAAAACAGGAGGTATTGCAGTTCAGAATACCTATGAACAAGCCATCAATGAAAACGTTGCTTATATCAGCGCATTTGGATATATTGTGTCCAAATTAATTGATCACGTATAGTAATTCAAAAGTTCTTTGGCACAAACTTCCATTAATTTCATCCATATCACCAAAATCCAATCACTTTTTACCATGAATTAAATTTATTCAAAGTTTTCATGCGGCTTACAGAAACTATTTCTTCCAAAAATCAGCTAGGGTTACATTCTTCGCCTTCATAAATCATTATTAAAGGAAAAGCTTGCATTCAAGAAGAATAATGTACATATATATTTTATTTATTTATATTATTCTTTCACTCAATTTCGATTTTCCGGAATTTGCATAGAAAACTAATTTTTTAAAAAAAAATCTCGATTATGTATTATATCTAGTGGCTTTTTCTTCATTGAAGTTTGGGGAAATATCTTTTCTTTAATAATAGTTATAAAATAGGTGAAAACGCGATACATAAAATACAACGCAATCACCGATTACTGCTTAAAGACATCACTTGATCCGCCATAGAATTAATAAATAACATAATTTCTCATTTAAATTAGAATAATTAAATTGAAAATGAAAATTTTGTTGTATACAGAATATTAGTAAACGTATTACTTAAAAACACTTTCTTTTAAAACTTATTTTGAATGAAAGTTCGAAATCTTTGAATTGGATGTGGTACTTTGTTTTATTGGAATTAGTGCTTTACTTTTTTGTTTATAAATAAACAATCAAGAATAGAAAATTAAAGTGTTTTAAATTTACTACTTGTAAGAAAGATATCTCGGAAAACGTAAACTTCCGTGTTTGTTTCCTTGTTATTCTAATACATTTCTGTATAATCTTCGATACAATAGTTTGTTATAAATGCGTGTTTATTTGATATGTATATAAGTAATCGCTTGAAGAGAAAATTTAATTTTGAAATATGTAAAAGGTCGACTAAAACGGTAAAATAAAATTAATAATACACAAGAAATATTTTTCTATTTAAAAAGATATTTTTAATCCTTTTCAATTTAACGTTACACGAAAAACAATGAAAAGATTAAATTTAATTCCTGAATGAATTTTAATTAAATTTTACAATTCAGAGATGAAATTGTATTCGCCCACAAACAACTAATTCTTTCGACAACAATTATTCAGATAACTGCTGTAAGAAGTAGCGAGCAGTTAAAAAGCATTTTCTTTTAAATAAACAATAGCTGCTCTATGTGAATAGGCAGCCTGATGGCCAATTGGCTTGCCCCCCCCCCGGCCTTGGGTATCACAGGCTTCAGGTTCGAATCCTGGCGGTGGCATGATGTTTGTGAGTGGTACGGAAACAATCCACGCTAAGCTGTAGGTTACGTTCTAATTAGCCCAAAGTGTACAAATATTGACCCTAGAGCGACAAACCAAATCAATGTGAATAGAGGGAAGGGATGGGTTTGATAGTAATTGAATTAAAAAGAATTGCATTTATATTTTTTGTGTGCCCTTCTATTCTGAATAAAACTATTCATATAAACTTTTTTGAATATCGATTCAATGTTATACGAGAAATTAAAACAGACAAATAGTAAAAAAAAGAAAGCATGTCTAAAGAATGGGTATCAACTCAGATGTTAAGAATAAAATGATATATACTATCAAAATAAGGGGGAAAAGTCGGGAACGTTTGCGGGATACTGTAGTTTTAATACTTATAAATATCGTTCAGTTTCATTAAGAACTTAATGAGTTGCAATGCTATTCTATTTTTTTAAAAATATGATGGATTCACGGATGAACCAAAATTTATTATTTTTCAGTATAAATCACATAAATTCACGATATTTGTTACTAAATTGATAAAATTAACCCTATGCGCCATTACCATAAATCCCTTTAAAGAGAAAAATCGGTTAAAAACCACGAAATAAGTGATCGTCCATCGTGGTGTAATACGGGATGAAGAGCAGTTTATTCCACCATAAAGACTTTAATGAAGAATTTCGTGATCGATTTTCCCTAAAACTGTCCGGCGAGAGTCCGCTCTGCTGGATTGCGTGGGTGTTTCACCAATAGAAAAATATTGCTCGAGTGCAAAGAACAAGGGGAACGTACGAAAAATCAATCATAAATATAACCTGAAACCTTAATGCAATGTTTTTTTCATCTATAGATGGAAGCAAGTTTTATTACCTTCAATTATGATGGTAGCATAGCCATGATTAGGAAATTTAGTATTTATTGATAATATAGCGGATTATTTTTTAAATTGTATATTAAAATGCATAAATAGTCAACCAAAATTTGGATATTGGAAAGTAGCTGCAAAAGACTGATTTTAAATATAATTCTTTCAATATACTCTTGATTGTCTTTATGACTACTATAAGTTATCCGAACCCCAGATTTGAACTCTAGAGCACATATTAGGAGAATCAGAGGTTAGAATAAGAAAATCAATGAACTGACTGAAATAATGAATGAATCGAATTGATCAATGAAATGAATAAAATGAACCACAAAACGAAAAAAAAATGAGGAAAGATCAATAAAGAATTCATAATAATGAATCCAATGCAAAAATGTTTTAAAATTGTAGAAAACGTTGAAAAATATACTTTTTGCTTACTTTTACTTCCTTTTGTTTTTAATTTTTACATTAAAGGTTATTTTTTTAAAAAATCAGCAATTAAAAATAAGTTTTTATTCAAGCAAAATAAATCAGGCAATTATGTTTATAACTATATAACGCTATTACTTAAAACGTCTGCCAAAAATATTCGATATCAACTACAAGCTATCTTTCTGTAAAATTCTGTCTTTTTTACTTAACTAAGTCAATGTGTATTTTAATTCATATATGCCACTACAAAACACTTCTTAATTGGAGAAGGTATTCTCTCACTTCTGCCTCTATAGAAAGCCAATCTTTTTTTTCATACAATCCATTTCAGAAAGGATTTTCTTCATTAAGTTTAAAGATCCAATTAACTGTATCTTCACTATAGTTACATCGGAGAATGTGCTAAAACGAAGAAAAATAATTTACTTCTTCATTTAGCGAGATTACTGGAAAGAATAAATGATTTTTCTCATTTTGTTACTTCCTAGCCGTGTTGTTAATAAGGAAACTGCTTGGCTCAAATTAGAGTTTAAGAGCTAGAAAAACTATTTTATTTGAAACAAAAAAGAGAAAAAAGAATTTCTTTGAATACTAGAATACTGTTTTAATTAAATTATAATTAAAACAAGGTTTTGGAAAACAGATTAGAAATATATCTTAAAAGATAATTTTAGAATTTAATTTATATATACAATGTTGATAATGAATGTTTATATCACGTAATAAACAAAAATTAATTTAAACGTTAAAAATATTATATAAGTTTTAATGTCCTTATAATTAATGAACAAAACATTGTATTTCATATAATCCTTAATATTTTAGATAAAAGAATTAACAAAAACGTCCTTGAAAAATAAGTTTAATTAAACCATCATGCATAGATAAAATCGGTTATGAAAAAGATATATCAGATAATTGAAGATATTAATAAATATTTAATAATATTTAATTTCGAGTTATTTTAAGAGTCGAGTTTCGAGTTTTTAAATTGATGCATTTTTTAATGTTCAATTAGTTTCTTTTCTTACATTCTGTAACATTGAAAAATATGTAAGTTAACATAAAATTGAAAAGGGCCTCAATGGCTAGCGCTCTGGCACTCGGTACCACAGGTTTCGGGTTCGAGTCCCGGCGGTGCCATGGTTGTTTGTAGTGGTTCGGAATCCACTTTAAAAAGTAGGTCCCGGTCTAATAGGATTGTAGAGCGTTGCGGGGGCATTGCTCTGCGCGTCCGTGGCTTATCTTCCAGTTACACGCGCCCCCTGGGTAATGCAAAGTGAGTACGTCTGTGCAGCACTTGCCTTAAGGCATCCAAAGACCAAGCTGTCTGTGTTTGCCAGCTGCATTAGAGGGGGAGAAAAACCCCTTAAAATTGATTTTAAATAGCCATTACGTGTTAAAGAATATTTTAAATTCAATTAGCTGCATTTTTATTTACTTTATTATAAAATTATTTTATAATGCTTCAGAACGAGTTGATTTATTATGAGTTGATAATTTCAGTTGATAACGAGTTGAATTATTATGAGTTGATAAAGAGTTATTATATAAGAGCTATTTTAATACACTATTTTTATAAACATTTATTCAAGGACATGATTAAAGAAAATTTTTAAACGAAAAAAATAACTATAAAGGAAAAGAAAAGCAAATTGTAATTGTAAGATTACGAATTCTTAAGAGGATACATACAAATCGCAATAGAAAATGGGGGAAAAAAATAACTCGACTGAATTGTAAACTCTTTTAACAAATACACTGAAGTGACAAAAGTCATGGAATAGCAATATGCAAATTTTCAGATGGCAGTAGCATCGCGTAGAACAGGTATAAATGCGCAGTGCTTTCGCAGAGCTTTCATTTCTGTTCAAGATATTCATGTGAAGAGGTTTTGACGTGATGATGACCACACGACGGGAATTAACAGACTTTGAACGCGGAATGTTAGTTGGAGCTAGACGCATGGGTCATGCCATTTCGGAAATCGTTAGGGAATTCAACATTCCCAGATCCACTGTGTCAAGAGTGTGCCGAGAGTATTTAATTTCAGGCATAACATCCCACCATGGATAGCGCAGTGGTCGACCGCCTGCTCTTAACGACCGAGACCGGCGACGTCTGCAAAGAGTCGTAAATTCTAACAGACAAGCAACACTGCATCAAATAACCGCAGAAATCAATGTGGGACGTACAAGGGACTTGTCTGTTAGAGCTGTGCGGAGAAATTTGGCTTTCTTGGGCTATTCCAGCAGAAGACCGACTCGAGTGCCTTACTGACAGAACGACATCGCTTGCAGCGACTCTCGTGGGCACGTGAGCATATCGGTTGGTCCCTAGATGAATGGAAAACCGTGGCCTGGTCCGATGAGTCACGATTTCAGTTGGTAAGAGCTGATGGTAGGGTTCGAGTGTGGCGCAGACCCCACGAAGCCATGGACCCAAACTGTCAGCAAGGCACTGTTCAAGCTGGTGGTGGCTCCGTAATGGTGGGCTGTTTTTCATGGCATGGACTTGGTCCTCTGGTGCGACTGGACCGAACATTGACTGGAAATGCTTATGTTCAGCTACTTGGAGATCACTTGCAGCCATTCATGGACTTCATGTACCCAAACAACGATGGGATTTTTATGGATGACAATGCACCATGTCACCGGGCCACAACTGTTCGCGATTGGTTTGAAGAACATTCTGGACAATTCCAACGAATGATCTGGCCACCTAGATCGCCCGACATGAATCCCATCGAGCATTTATGGGACATCATCGAGAGGTCTGGTCGTGCCCAAAATCCTGCACCATCAACGCTTTCACAATTATGGACGTCTATCGAGACAGCATGGCTCAATATTCCTGCAGAAGACTTCCAACGACTTGGTGAGTCCATGCCACGTCGAGTTGCTGCACTTCGCCGGGCGAAAGGACGGCCGACACGATATTAAGAGGTATCCCATGACTTTTGTCACTTCAGTATATAATGAACACAAATTGGGTTCTTCTTTTAATATAATTTCAAAAAATTAAAATTGTGCTATTTCAGTCACCTTGCGACGAAAATTTAAACGAGACTTCATATTTTCGAATTAACATAGGAACAAAATTAACTAAAAGAAATTTATGAAAATAAATTTATTAATAACATTTATTACCTTTACGAAATAAAAACCCATTTAATTAAAAAGAGTTTCGAAGTTTAAGGATTTTTTTTTTTTTTTTTTTAGTTTAAGTATTTTTTAAGCTAGCTAAAAGTTTTAGTTTTATATGCGTTTAATTTTAAATTTTGATATTACATTTAACTGCTTTATAAAATGAAAGTGTTTATTAAATAAACTATAAAACATAAAAACAACTGAAAATCTCGAAATAGATTTAGTTTGTCGCCCTACGGTCATTTTGTGCACACTTTAGGCTAATTAGACCGGGGCCTTCAATTTAACGTGGATTCCGAACCATTCACATCCATCCATGCCACATCCAGGATCCATGCCACATCCAGGATCCATGCCACTTCATCCATGCGACTTCCAAGATTCGAACCTAAAGCCTGTAGTACCAAAGTCCAGAGAGCTAGCCAAATTGTTTATCAGGCCGCATCGTGAAAAAAAGAAATTGAAAAATATATAGAACGTTAAAAGATGTAGAATTTTCAAAGCTTGCGATTTTTTGCCTTAATACTGTTTTATATTTTACATATATTAAAGATCAAAAAGACATTTTTATCACCCATATTTTTAAACACTAAATTAAATATATTTTGTGAGTGGCAAATATTTTTAAATACGATTTTTACAATCGAATATATTTATTTCTGAATGAAAAAATTTACCAAAAATTACGCAGAAATTTAAAAGAAATCACCATGACCTTACACATATTTTCTTAATAAAGTAAATGAAATTGAAGACTCTCTTATCATAAAAAGATAATTCAGTATTACTGATGCTGTAAAAAAAAAATAATAAAAAAAAAAAAAAAAAAATGAATGATTCTGAATAATGAAATCCTTAATGATCTTAATTAAAAGATTAAAAAAAAACTATTTTATCTCAATCAGCTAATCATTCTCAGGTTAACAAAGATTATAACACCTACACAATGATGCTTCCCACTTGCTGTGCATAGATATTGGATATTAGAATATTTTATTTAATAACATCCAGCTTCAATGGGCAAGAAGAAAAATGATTTCGTAATCAGTTGCTCCCGATGTCGTGTATGATGTGATATGTAGTTAATGAGCAAGATTATGAATAGATTAGTTTCATTATAGTAAAAATATGCTACAGTAAACACGTACTCTAAATGAATGTTACAAAGGTCAACGACTTCACTCTTGCAAATGATTAGTACACTTTAAA
The DNA here is from genome assembly GCA_021605075.1 of Caerostris darwini. Classification (NCBI taxonomy): domain Eukaryota; kingdom Metazoa; phylum Arthropoda; class Arachnida; order Araneae; family Araneidae; genus Caerostris; species Caerostris darwini. The sequence goes on along the minus strand of BPLQ01011329.1, from coordinate 355,781 downwards.
TTTAAAAGGATTTTTTTCATGCTAATATTTAATGCCAGTTATCCGTAATATTTTTTTTTATTACTATAATATCCGTAATTTTTTTTATTACTATAATATCCGTAATTTTTTTTATTACTATAATATCCGTAATTTTTTATTACTATAATATCCGTAATTTTTTTTTACTATAATATCCGTAATTTTTTTTATTACTATAATATCCGTAATTTTTTTACTATAATATCCGTAATTTTTTTATTACTATAATGTCCGTAATTTTATTACTTTATTATTTTATTACTATAATATCCGTAATTTTTTACTATAATATCCGTAATTTTTTTACAATATCCGTAATTTTTTTACTTAATATCCGTACTTTACAAATATCCGTAATTTTTTTATTATAATATCTTTATTACTACAATATTACTACAATATCCGTAATTTTTTTTATTACTACAATATCCGTAATTTTTTTTATTACTACAATATCTGTACTTTTTTTTATTACTACAATATCCATACTTTTTTTTATTACTACAATATCCATATTTTTTACTACAATATCCGTACTTTTTTTTTACAATATACTTTTTATTGCTACAATATCCGTACTTTTTTTATTACAATATCCGTACTTTTTTTTTTAATACTACAATATCCGTACTTTTTTTTTTTGAATACTACAATATCCGTACTTTTTTGAATACTACAATATCCGTACTTTTTTTTTAATACTACAATATCCGTACTTTTTTTTTTACTACAATATCCGTAATTTTTTTTTAATACTACAATATCCGTAATTTTTTTTATAATACTACAATATCCGTAATTTTTTTTTTATTACTATAAAATCTGTAATATTTTTTATTACTGATACTGTGTCCAAAAAGTCAGACCAATTTTTTTTTTTTCCAAAAATTCTGTATTTATTCTTCCAAATTTATTTCATCGCCTTCAAAATAACCCCCTCCGGACACAATACACTTATGCCAACTTTTTCTCCAATTCTCACTGCATGCTAAAAAGTCATCGCCAGGGAAGGCATTTGAAGCGCGCGGCAGATTCACGTTGAATCTCTTCAATCGACTCAAAACGGTGTCCCCGTAGTGGTCTTTTGAGTTTAAGGAATATCCAAAAGTCGCACGTTGTGAATACATTGGTTGTGGAACGATATGGGTTTCATTTTTGGCGAAAAAGTCACGAAGAATCTGCGAGTTGGCGCATTCAGTGTTTTCAACACCAATCGAGATTTGACGCGTTTGAGGCCCAAAATGGAATTGACCGATCCTTTTGAAATTTCAACACCATCAGCAAGGTCTCTAATTGTAAATCCACGGTTTGCAAAGCTTCATCGGTTGAGGTTGAAGGTCGACTAGAGGGCTCTTCGTCTTCAACGCGTTCTCTTCTTTGAACTGTTTATACCACTTCTAAACATTTCTTTCCGATACAAGAATACTCACGAATGCCTTCTGCAACATTCTATACGTTTCAGCAAACAAAATTTAAAGCAAGTTCTTTCTCAATTAATTCAGACTTTTCAAAAATCGCCGGAATCAGTTTTAACGTCTCACAAAGTCAAGCGTAATTCACACACTAATGAATATTTTGACGTCTAATTTCACACAGATGTCAACGACAGTGCCAGGAACCTAAAAAAGGAAAAAAAATTGAAATTCCATAAGTCCCGGGAATTTTAAGTAGAAAATTGTTTTTACTTTTTGGACACAGTAGTATAATATCCGTAATATTTTTTTATTATTGTAATATCCGTAATATTTTTTTATAACTGTAATTTCCGTAATATTTTATTCTTACTAAAATATCCGTAATATTTTATTATTTACTATAGATAGACTCTCAAAAGATTTCACCTTTTTCGGCGCATTTTCAAATCAAGTTTTACAAATGATAATATAAGCTTTATCCTACTAATTATAAAATTCCAGTATATAAACTCAAATCAACGGATTCGCAAGTTAAAAAAAAAGCTGTATACTTTTAACTTTGAAATTAATAATTTTAGAATTTTTAAAAAAATATAGAAGTAATTGAAGAAATCAAAATTTGAATTCACCAAGTTTTGAATTGAAACTATAAGATTCGAATAAATTATTAAAGGCAACTTGAATTTAGTGGCATGAAGAGTTTATAAGAAAAATATAATATATTGAATAAGGTTAGGAATAATCTATTTTTATGCAATTATACCATTTTGTTTAATATTATTGAACATAATTTTATCAAAAATGCTTTCGAAATAAATTGATATAGTTTAGATTACCAAATTTACATATATTGAATTTAAATGAAGAATCAAATTCAAGACAAAATTCAGAACAGTTATTTCAAAATATCTTAATATTGTAATACTAAATACGACGTTAAAAAATTGAGCTTTCAGTTAAAAAGTTAGAAACATTTTTAAATTTAATTTTTTTAACACTAATTTGTGTTTTTGCAAGTTGATGCAGAGGAAAGGCATTCGATAATATACTGTGAATGGCAAGTTGACGGATAGAAATAATATTCGACAATACTGTGAGGCTTCTCAAAATTAATAACAAAATAAACAAACGTCTCAAACTCTAGTATCAAAACAACTTTTCTTTAAAATACACGAATGCTCGTTTACTTTTCTCTTTACACCCATCAAAACAGAATGAGAAACGGGAAAAATAATATCAACAATTACATCCCGATGAAATGGCAGTGTCACAAATAACATCCATTATCTAGTCAACTGTGTGCCAGACATCTGGAAGAACAGTTCGGGAAAAAGTAGAATCAACCGCTAATTCCTAATAACATGTTCAGTCTGACTTAAACGATAGATGGCGTGATCGATTGCACAATTTGGCGACTAATACTCAGAGTTATGAAACACAACTCGGGGAATAATGAAAAAGACACTATTCAATGACAACAGTAATTAATTTGATGGATGGCAGCAATTTATTATTCAAGTCACCGACAGATCAATCCGGATTGTGATCTATCGCATGAATTTCAATCAAGGCAGCTAGTTATCAGGGCTCTAAGCACGGTGATTGTGACAACAGTATTGTCTAGATCGGTAATTAGGATATTGTCACATGGATTCTTTGAACCGAGATAACCAAAACCGACAGATTCTGCTCTTCAACTTTCAATTATAGATATTGTCAATAGATTTGTGTCGTCACCACACAGTTTTGTTGTTTAATATTAATGCATTTGGATGGATGTGAACTTATTTTAAAATGTAAGTGTTCGGATAAATGTGGTCCATATTTTACACAATAATCACGAAAATAAGGCTAACACTGCTGCAGCGGGCATCCATTAGATCCGTGCCATCATGAAGATTAATCGTTTTTGATGCAGAAGGAAATTTTGTTAAAAAAATACGAGTACGTATCTACGGGATAATGATGCAATAAATCATTTATACAGTTATGCATTTTCACCAAAAATGTTTGTAATTATAAATACATGAATCGTAAGGATTTTTGAAAGAAAAAATAACGATAAAATAAAAAAATTTAGATTGAAAACAAACCAACAGTTGTATAGAAGAATCATTTGCATTTAGATTAAATTGAAACTTTATATTGTATATTTACAAAATTTTAAATAAACAAGAATATTTTAAATGCATAAGAATATCATTTTAATGTTCATAAATTGTATTTATTACCGACAGATTCTACTCTTCATCTTTCAATTATAGATATTGTCAATAGATTTGGGTGGTCTCCACACAGTTTTTGTTGTTTAATATTAATGCATTTGGATGGATGTGAACTTATTTTAAAATGCAAGTATCCGGATAAATGTGGTCTATATTTTAAACAATAATCACTAAACTAAGGCCTGTGCCAGCAAGCTAGACATCCATTAGGTCCGCACCATCATGAAGACTAATCGTTTTTAGAGCAGAATGAGTTTTTTGTTGAAAAAAAATAGGAGTACGTACCCAAGGAATAATGCCGTAATAAATCATTTATACAGATTTGCTTTTTCACTACAAACGTTTGTAATTATTGTACATGAATAATTTAATGATTGTTTAAATTAACGATAAAATGAAAAAACAGATTGAAAATAAAACGGGGGTTTGTATAGAAAAATTCTTTGCATTTAGTTTAAATTATTTTGAAACTTTATATTGTATCTGAATAATATATATAATTACAAAAATTTAATTAATGTTTTAAATATATAAGAACATCTTTTTTAAATTTCATATATTTTTATTTATACAAAAATCTATCATCTCCACAAGTAAATGCATACCTTTATTAGAAAAAAAAAATTTCTCTTTTTTTAGAGCATACTTTGCATGCGTTATATTTTGATAAAATCCTTAAATTTTATAAGAAAATTCTTATTCTTTGTGTTAGAAAATTAAGACATGGAGTGCTACATACAATTGAAAAACAGTATCATTTGATCAAATAATCTGGATTCTCTTATTGTGAATGTTACTCCATTGAATAAAAATGTAACAGATGGAAAAAACTCAATGTCGGAAGAATTCAAGATTTGTTAAAAAAAAACATAACTTCAAAAAATAAGTATAACAATAGATTTTTTTTTACTTTGAAGAAAATATACTTCAACTACATAGTTAAGAAAAGTTTTACAAATAAAACAATCTGCCTAATTTAATTAAAAACTATAATTTCCTTTCATAAAATTATTTATTCCTTTCAGTTATAAATTTTATATTAAGGAGGGGAAAAAAAAAACCTTTAATAAAATTGATATCTCATACCAATAACTTCAAATGGAGAATGATGGAGCAATATTTAAAATTTGAAGGTAAATAAGGAAAAGGACAAAAATCGCCCAAGAAAAAAAAAAAAGCTGAGGAATTCAGAAAAAATAAAAATCTATATAACATTTAAGAAATAAAATTTTTTTAATACAATTTCTCTGCTCTTTTATTCGCTAAAAAAAGGCTTGGTAACATACTATCAAAATATAAACATGCACAGCTCTTTCCGCAGGGTATTTATCATCTTACACAACACTACAAGCATCTTCGCCTGTCACTTTTTCTGTTGACGTCATCGCCACGGGATGAGTCTGACAAGACACGAGTGATGGATGACAGTCTACGAGTCCTGGCATTCACCCAAAGCCATTCTCTTTCTAGTAACGGTAAAACAGGGCTGAGTCATGCCATTGATCAGAATCTACTTCGACGGAGAACATCTCTCCTTTCCGTTTTACATTGCCACTGAATTTTAACTCAAGTAATTAAGAGTCTACATCCACCAAGAAGATTGATTTAATTTGGTTTGACGCTCTACGGTTAACTTGTGCACACGAGGGCTAAACAGACCGGGACCTAAAGTTTTAAAATGGATTTCGAACCATTTACAAACATCATGCCCCCGCCAGGATTCGAACCTGGAACCTGTGGTACCAATAACCAAAGCGCTAGCCACTTGGCCATCAGGCCGTACCACCAAGAAGTGGTTTTCTACATGTACCATTTCATATACTAAACAGGAACGCATAATGTAGTGTGTAAAACATGTAATTTAACAAATATACACAAGGGTCATTCATATATCTATTTTTTTTAAAAGCAGATTTACTACTGGGGACTGATGGTCGAGTGACTAGCGCTCTGTCGGTCGGTGCCACAGAATTCGAGTTCGAGTCCTGGCGGTACCATCGATGTTTGTAGTGGTTCGGAATCCACTGTAAATCGTAGGTCCCTGTCTAATATGACTGTAGAGCGTTGGACGTAGGGCTGACTACCCTACTCCGTAAAAATAAAAACATTTCCTGTCTCGAAATCTGCCAAAAAGGCCAACGGCCTTGGCCTACCATGGAGCTATTGCGTCAATGATGACGAGATTTACAACTGTAAATTTAATTTATTTCATTCTATTGATTATCATTAAGCGGGGGTGTAGCTCAGAGGTACAACATTCGTTTGAATGGAGAGAGGACAGCCTCTGGGTTTAAATGTCAGCACATCCATGTAGTACGTTTCTTATAAATGTATGTGAGAACTTAAAATCAATGACTAGTTTTTCCAAGATTTTTTAATTTTTACATTATAGATAGAAAAATTGTAATATGAATATTAGCTTCAATATTGCAAAAAACAGATCCAAAGAAAAAAAGGTCCAAAATAAGCTTAAGATTTACTGATTTAGTTTGTTGCTAATCGCTTTTCATCTCAAAACTAATTAAAAAAAAAAAAAAAAAAAAAAAAAAGAGAAATTGAGGGTTCATAGCCATATTTTAAATTAAGGCTGAATTACGTTAAAATTTACAAAGGCGAAATGACAGTTTATACTTGATTGGGCTACACCCAATCTGTCTTTTCTTTCATATCTTTATTATGTCTAAAAGTGAATTCGCATGAATCACTCTTTACACCAGGGGTGGCCAACCCGCGGCCCGCCTTGAACATTTTGCCGACCCGTGAGATTTTCCACACTTTTACAAAATATATTTATTTTATAATGAAGTAGTGAAACCCAATGTATTAAAAAAAATACATTATGTGTGCATCCATCTATGCAGAAATTAACTGTCGAAATGAGAAAAAATTAATTTTGATTTTAAATAAAATTCCTACGAATATATGACAGATATTTCCTGTTTTATTTAGGAGTTTCTCAGAATAATTACATTATATACACCAATTACGATATGGAAATATCCAAATTGAGATCGATTTGGACTAGCTAAGTGAAAGAGTGGAGAAACAAATATTTGTTAATGATTTCATTTTTTTTTATTTCGTTTATATTTATAAATTTTTTTATAATTTATTTTTAATGCCATATAGTATTTGTTTACAATGTGCGTTTAGTGTATAGTATCATTATTATTATTATATTGTCTATGTTTACATATAAGAATAACAGTAAGCACAATAAATTATTGTTTCAATTTTTCACATCAAAAAAAATGTCTATAGTGGGTCTAAATCTAATAAGGGGATATATAATTTTATATGCGACCCGCGGAGTTATGAGGCTTTCGAAAGTGGCCCGCCAGATCATTTGGGTTGGCCACCCTTGTTTTACACAAATCATATCAAATTTTTTAAAAATATACTAAACATAATTGCCTCTTTACTTTTATAGTAAATTTCGTTTTTGTGACTTTTTAAATCATAATGAAAAGTTGAAGATCACTGATAAAAATCATTACACACAAGAGAATTTAAAATAAAGTTTTTTAGTCTTACAGTAGATGTTCTTTAATTTGTAATACCAGAAAGAAATTTATTGCATAAATCATTCTTACAGACATTATGAAATGCGGCCCATTGTAAACGTTGAATGTTTTCTCAACTGCGAATGATTTATGCAAGAAATATTTTCATGAAAAAAATTACTTTTTTTACACCTACAATTGTGTTATTGTTGATATGCATGGTAAGAGACATAAAAACACAAATATTAACATAAGAATAGATTAGCAAGGAAACAATAGCTATGCATCGATTAACTGATTCGATTTAACATTTGGCATTTTACAGAAAATAGTGTGCGAATTACTAAAAATTAGTTTACGATTAATTAGCTTTTCACCAAGCAATAAGCAACCATGAATAATTTTTATTAATTTGTAATTATACTAGAATTTGTGTAAATTAAAAAAAAAAAATTATTTGGTATCAAAATTAGATATTTTTTCCGATAAAAAAGGAAAATTTATTTTTGGCAGATTGTTCTTTTAAAAACAAGTAATATAAAAAAAAAAATTTTTTTTAAGTCAATTCCTACTTTTTTTTCACTCTATTGCAGAAAGTCCTTTATAAATAATTTTCATTCATTTAAAGTTTATCTGGCGCCATCTATTGGTAGATATATGCAACTTAAATCTAAAAAAAAACTAAAATTAACTAATTAAATTGAATTACTGAATTAATATTTGAAAAAGCTGTATTAACATCCAGTGTCATCCACTACAAGTTCAAGAAAAATGTATTTGAACTTGAGTGGATGAATAAAAAGTATTTTATGAACGATTGAAAATTTGAACAAGATATATATATATAGGAGAGCGTGAGCTGATAGAAGGAATTGAAAAAATAAGGCAGCTTACTTTGTAACAATCGTGTATGTTGAGAGATTCTCGGCATTCGGCCACGTGACCCACAATGCCGGTGCCCCAGGGAATACGGATCTCTTCTTTTTGCTGCATTTGTTCTATGGTGGAACTGCAGGACACATCGAATAGCTGACTCACGAGACACCTAATGGAAATAATTAAAATCACTCAGAAAAATATGTCATTTATTGTTTTAAAAAAATTCCATTATTAATATCATTGTATTTTTGTAATGAATAAAATATTACCTTAAAAAAAAAAATCGCCACCTTTAGTATTTTAGATGGAAAATAAGCGTTATCGACTTCTTACGCAAAAATTAAAAATTTAACTATCAGTCAAATTTATAATAAAAATTTTTTAATTGTAAATTGTAAGGAAAAAACAGAGGAGCGGATTGCGGAATAGCAAATATTTAATAATTTTTATGTATATATATATTTTTATGTAAATATTTAATAATATATATATATATATATATATATATTTTTTTTATTATTTTTAATTTTTTATTATTTTTAATTTTTCAGGCCTCGAAATTAAAAATATTGTTAATTTCGGGGGCTGATGGCCGAGTGGCAAGTGCTCTGGGGCTCGGTACCACAGGTTTCGGGTTTGATTTCCGACCATGCTATGGATGCTCCTAGAGGTTTGGAATGCACTTTAAACCAGTACCGAACTCGCGTCCGTAGCATATCTTCAAGCTACACGTGTCTCCTGGGTAGTGCTAAATGAATAACAGCTGTACGTGCAGTCCTTGTTTATGGCATAAAGATAACCGCCTCTAAAGTATTTATTTTTTTCTAATGCAGCTGACAATACAATTTTATTTTTAATTTCTCTCCTCCATATATTTTATTTTAAGAAAAGATCATTTACTTTTAAGGACACCAAACTGACACTTTTCGACATATGTAGTATTTATTTCTTCAAATTTTCAATTTCATTTTTACAACATTCATCTTTTCAACAACAGAACTACTCGATTATAGATGAAAACTACAATTATTTTTTTTTTCAAATATCATGCTGTATTTAAGTTAGGAAAAAAAATGATTATCGCTCGTTAACGAAAAATATATTGGCTAGAAAACATCACCTGTCAGATCGTAATTACGAGACAACATGTAATTGCGATTTCCTCCCTACGATGCTGCGGAATACAATGTTTCATAATATGAGTGTGAGATAATACAACAATCATCGCCTTAATTACAGGTGACACGTAAAATAATAACAATCGTAAATATATAATAAAGCATGCCGTGAAATTGGCATCGTAAAATATATTAATGGGCGGGATGAAAAATTTTCCTTATTCTTTAACTGTTGCTTTTCTCATTTTTTTCATTTTCTACGTCTGATAAACAGAAAGAAAGTTTCCATATATAAAGTGACAGAACTTCAAGTAAATCGGTATCATTCATTTACGCATGTAAATTGTTACAATTTTTTAATTTTATGGCAAATGCTGACCAGATTTGATACAAAATTTAACCATAAGCAATTGTAGTTTCAGTAAAATCGAATGGTTTTATATTAAAAACCCCTCGATAATATAAAAATATATAGTAGCATTTAGTGGAATACTTGACTTCTGGCAGTAAGTAATTTCAGAGTGTCCCACTATACATACTTTCGCATATTTAAATGTAAATTAAAAGATGGCTACTTATTTAAAAGGAAGCAAGTCGATCGCTTCGCTTTATCACTGTTTTGTTAAAAATTTCTTTGTATATGATTTTATTAAATAAATTCATTTTCTTATTTAATAAAATCTGTTTTTGTAAATATCTGTTCTAATCTCCTGATATATGTAAATATAAGTAATAGCTTCTGCAATATTTCTGTAAGTAGCATTTCTTCTGTATATATAGTTTAATATCCGATTTTATAAATTCATTTTCTTGCAGCTGAAATTAATTATCAAGACAAATTGAAGAAGACAATGCAAAATAATTGATGATTTACTAACTGCTTTATTGAAGTCTAGTCCAATACAACTTATAGAAGAATTTCAATCATTTCCAACGTTCCGCTCAATCATTTCAACGGAAAAATCCAAAGCATCAAATTGGAGGCCAAGCGACCAAATTTATATCTGTGAAGCGATTGTTTAAATTGATATATTAAAATTACTCTGTACTCTGTACTATTAAATTGGCGAATTTTTTGCCGAACAAAAATAAACTCAATATATTTCCTGCTAACTAATCGCCAATTGTATTGTATCTTTGAGTAAATAATAAAGTGCTTTCACATAATTTACCGACTTATAATTTTTCATCTCCAGAAAAGTTTTAAATTCCATAAGCCTACTAATAAGTGTTTCATCCTATTATTTTTTTATAATCTCGGAAACGAGTTCTCATTGGGATTACAACTTTATTGTTAATAAAAGTTCATAAAGCGATTTATAAAGAAAAATGCTTTTGTCATAAGCTAATTAGACAATGTAAAATAATAAACACGTTGAAAATAATTTCTAAAGAATTAATAATCTTTATCTAATCTCTCATTTTATTTCTGGTGAATATATTTCAATATCTTGAAGAAACAAAAAAAATTAGAGATACAGTAAATGGCAGTATTTTACCAATTTTCGGATAAATTCCACTTCGTAAATGAAAAATTGACTCTATTTTGACTGTTGCAAACCAGCGAAAATTAACATAAAACTTTCTTTTTTTTAAAAGGATCCATTTTCTATCATCTAGCAAGCCAGAGGTTAAAATAAATAACAGCACCCAATATTTTCTTTTTTTTTATTTCGATGGAGGAAGGAGCAAGCAATTTTTCTTAAAGCTATTCTCATATTTCTAGGCTAAAACAATTTCGGAAGCCCAAACTGTTCAAGTGATTCTCGAGTCTTTTTCGTATGATAAATCAGCGCAATCTTCCCGAAATGTTCTCATATTACACTTTGATGCAAAAGCACTTTCAAAATTTACATAAGATCGTAAATAATTTGGAAGAAAATGAGTGGTCTGTAAGGTAGTGACTTTCCCTTTCTTCATTTTGCTAAGAGGAAATAAGAATGGTCGGAAAATGAACCTCAAACTTTGATAATCAGTAAACTTAATTTGTAGTGCAGAGAAATCATAATTTGGTAGTTAGAATAAATGCTAGTACTTTGTATAGTTTTTTTTATAAGAGAGTTAAAATTATTTCACAGAATTGTTAGTAAATTGTATTTATTTAAAGAACCCTTTAATTATTTTTCAGTTTTTTCCATTCAACAAAACATTATGTAATATCTGTATTGTACAAAACCATCGTACTACAACCTGAAGGAAATATCAATAAGATATATTGGTATGCAATAACAATAAGAAAAAAACGGTTATCTAGTTCATTTTTAACACAACCACACAAAAGATTAATATATTAAAAATATGAGCATACAAAGATTGTATTGGTCTGTCCTTGAACCTTTTGTAATAAATTTAAAGAAATCAAGTAAGACATTCTTCTATATGGGTATAGTTTATCCCTTCTAAGAGAAAAACCGATTCCAAATTCATTATTGTCTTGTGGTTCATCTTTAATAACTTAACCATTTGTGGAATTGCCAGGTTGTAGATAGTTAATTTCTTAAATAAAATGCATTCCGTAATTCACACATTCCGGACATAAAAAAGCATGATTTTTGTACAAAAACAAAAATATTTTACTTATTATCAAAATCCCATAATTAATTTCAACTACAAATGATAAAAATATTTCTAATAAATTGCTGCCGATTTCAAATACCAAACACTTTATTCTGAGGTCCTTCGTCACAAGAAAGGCAGATATGTAGCCGATTCAGTTTTACCCAGCGTGTACCACGGGGCTAACACATTGCCCCTACATTTTTACCCCAAGAAATTGCACAGAACGTGGCCAAGACTGATGTCTGCACCCTTCTTCTTCTCGAGAGCCCAATGGAAAAGCATTTCAACTTACAGATCAATCTTGCCCATCGTAAGTAGAACCACTGAAGCTTTCAATTCGAATTACTGGTCAGGTTTGGAATGTTGTTCCTTAATTTGGAAGCTCAATACGCTGTTCACTAGGTCGTTTCGATCCAATTTAAATATATTAAATCATAATGGTGCTTACTTGAAAGACAAATTTGTATGAAACAAAAGCACAGGTTATAAAAAAGGTTGTGTTATATTTTTTGTACCTGCTTGAGTCATCTTTCTCTCCCTTCACCAGGAAGAGGGAACACCTGTCAGCGTCTGTCAGGATGCTGACATTCTGCAGGATCTTGTGACAAAGGCTGCGCAGCTCGAGGTCGTTGCAGATGTCTTTGACCAGCTCGAAGATTAGCTCTCGTTCGTCGAGGGACCTCAACTCCTTCAGGGTCTTTCGGACCAAGTAGCCACTGGTGCTGTTGCAGAGGGGCACGGCGTCGCCGGGAAGAGGTAACGACAGAAAAGTCGGGATGCCATCAGAAGTCGTGTTCAAGATGGGCCTGCAAGTGAGAAAAAAGTATTTAGCTTCTTGAATGCTAAATGAATACATCCAAGTATATTTTTAAATATAATTTTATTTCGAAAGTATGATATGTATCATGATATTCAATAACTGGTTTCTAGATGAAATACGTCGTTCATTCGCATTTAATAATTTATTGTACCAAATTCCGAAGTTACAAAAAAGTAATTCCAATTAAAATGTTACAAAATCTATCTCCTTTTAGCCATACCTAATCTTTGGTCATACCTCATTTTGTTCCCTTCTCCCTCGTCCTCATGTTAAGGTTGACTTGGATAATTTAAGCACTCATATAAAATTCAGTGCAATAAATGCATTGTTTATTCTCTTTATATATTTTTCTTAATCTTTCATTATTTTTATGGCAACTTTATAAAACGTTCATTTAAGGGTATCATTAATCCAAAAAATTAAAAAAATAAATAAGTTTTAAAAAATAAGCTGTATGTAAATTTTTTTTTACACGAAATAAACTTTCTTTTGAAAAAATCGAGAATATCAGATTTTTATAAGAGAAAAACAACACAAAATTCCACTAGCAAGTGCAGATGGATAGGTTCATTTATAGTTTGAAAGTAGAGCGCAAGTTGTGGAATCTGTCTCAGTTATTCATATGATTGAAATTTATTCTGTTTGCTTCAAGTGAAAAGGATTACTAATTTTTTTCCATTATGTGTGGCTGACAGTTGAAATTTTTCTTCACAGAAAAAGCCGAAGGCATCTGTAGTCATTTAGGCTTGATAGAGCTATTTAGAAAAGTATTTTAAAAATGAAGAAACCTATTAAACTACTATGTATCACAAATCAAATTTTTTATTTGCTTTTTTAAAAAATACTTTTTTTTTTTTGTTAAATATAAAGAAAGGGAATAAAATTAGGTTTTCAAGGGTTTGTGCGAGTGGGTGTGGTGCGCTGCCAAGTTGCAGTAAGTATATGACACTCGTAGCCTTCACAAGTCTGCATTCCTAACACAGAGAATCCACCAATTTATTCTCTTTTATATATCATTTTTGGATTTTAAACCGAAAAAGAAGAGCTGGTGCTCTGTTTTTCATGGGAATAGTTTAGATTTGTATCAATTTCTAATTACATTAGGGACATCTAGATTTTCCCACGATAAATTCCAAAAGCTCAATTAATTTGCAATGTGCATGCCTATTGGATCTACAATAAAAGGCATTTAGTTCAATGTTAACCTTTTATTTGTCATTAATGTGATTTGCTTGAGCAGTCTCCATGCAGAATCATCTTCTACAGGATAAACTAGAAGATTTTCTTATTCAACCATTCAGTTTCTACTAATCGTCTTTGAAGTATCCTCATATGACTTCGAGCATCTTATTTCTAAAATAACAAATCTGAATTTGAACCCAAGTTCCTGAGAATGTATTTGGGGGTAAATTACTTTAACTCAAGGAAAAACCGGATGGAAAATCTTTAATTCAAAACATGAAATTATAATTATTTTGAAAATTCCTCTTACTTCTGAAATAACTTGATCTAATTTTGTTGTTAAGTGTATCACAGCACAGCACAGCACAGCACATTTTAAAACTTTGCAAATTTTTACGAACTTCGTTTAAGATTTGTTAAAGAGGATAAATGTGAAATGATGAAGTCTAAATGCTACTTGAGATTGCAAATAGGGGATCTTGAGAAAATGTTGCAATAGTCGAAAAGGTGAAGGAAAATAATTTTGCGTTCTGTATAATTTTCAACTTATTTTATTATTGAAACATGAAGCTGTGTACACGAGCGAGTGAAATGCGCATTACTATAAACAGCTTTCATTTTAGATTAAAATCTTTGGTTTTCGTCTTTCATGTCATTTGCATCATCAAATGCCAAGAAAGGCATCAATCAATGCATCATCAATTTCCGTGTAGTATCATCACTAATTATTCTAGAAAACCTCTCGGTATGCCATTTGTAATTTGATTTCATGGAATAAAGAATCACAAAATATGATCAAATATTCAGCGTTGAATATTATTGATTGATAATTGCATTGTTTATTATTATAAGATCGATACTGAATTTGATATTGTTGAATGAAAAAAAAATATTTTGAGAGTTTTCCGAAACATTTGTTGCGTCTTCAACCATTAACTACTCCAAACGAAGTTTCTTTAATTTCTGCCGTCATCTCTTGAGGATGTATTTGTATTAGGCAATCAATATTTGATTCTTGATGATCTTAGAAATACATTTGAATACTATACTGGTTTGCGATACTTCAAATTTAAATCTAATTTAGATGCAGTATTTATGAATTTTTTACATATTCTTGGATTACCGAATCAACTTTTTTCCCTTAAGTACAAAAGTTAAGTTTCAAAGTTTCCACTAAATAAAATACAGTATTATTTTGGATAAAATATCAATTTTTTTATTGAAAATCTGTGTGCTTCACGTATGCATTTCCTATAAATGACAGACAAAAAAAATGAAAATGATGAAATCATATTTTCAAAATGACTTCCCAATTTTTTTCAGTTTTTTTTACTTTTGTTTATAAAATTTTAAAACCAACCTCCTCTTAGCAATAATAGAAAGCAAAAACAATGCATTTATATTATATCATAGCCGTACAAGAAATGAAATTACGAATGTATTTTGTTTAAATTCCTGGATGAGATACTTGAATAGCAGGCGTCGAACAACCCTTCTCAACTGCAACTTTTTCATGGAGAGGTGTGAAAATGTACGCTTCTGAAGTTTAATTCTTGAGTCTGACTATACTTATAGTCTCAGAATTAATTCGTAAAAAAATAATTCTGTGACTAAGTGTAGTCACAGAATTAATTTTTTACGAATTCAAGGAGAACATCGTAAATTTATGTGATTTTTCTCGTAAATGAAAAGAAATAGTAATTATGAATTAAATAAAAAATAACTAAAAGTCAGATAATCTAATACTACACTATCATATTCAAGAATAGGAGGCATGGAAGAAAAATATGGAATTCCGATTATTAACTTTGAAATAATGAGTTAATTTTTTAATAGCAAATTGAACTTCAAAATATAAAAATTTATCCTTTTTTTAATTGGATTTTCCCTAATGAAATTTTTAAAAAGTCCATGTTATGTTTCAAGTAATGAAAGGGATTATCTTATATACCAGGCTAAAAATGACTTCAAGGTTCTGCTTAGTACACTGAATTCTAGAAATCTTCAAGAAATAGAAAGCCTGAACATTGAATTGAATGTACTGCCTTTAATTCGGTAGTGTGTAATGTTGTATTCTAAATTCATAAGAATTTCGTTTCGAACATATGTAAATATATATTAAGAATATTAACGATCTACGAAGGAAGAAAAAAAGAAAATAGATCTGCACTATTCTTACAATAAGATAATTTGATTATATCGGCTTATTAGAATAATGGATAATATCCATATTAACTTTCCTATTATTATGTATTATCATTTTTCTTTATTTACTTATTAATGCAACTTCTTAAAATTAATTTTGATAATATTTAAGAAATGATTTTATCAGAAAACTTTTCCCATAAAAACATGTTTACCACAATTTGTAAAATTTGATAGACTTAAAGATTGTTAAGATGCTATCAAGACGCAAGACAAAAAAATATGAATTTCCCTCATTGTTATATAAGAAAGGAAATATCAGATTAAATATTTTTCAAATTAACTTTCATTACATACTTATAATTTATAAACGAGTGAGTCAGTCATAATTTTATAAAGTTGAACATGTACTTTTTTTTACATTCTGATGACATTTTATGATTAAGAAGAAAAGCTAAAATGAAATTTTTTTTCAAAAGAAAAACTTTGTGAATTAAAAGAAATGATCCTATACAGGTCATTTTTCTTACCTATACATTATGTGTTTCGATTTGCAATACCAGTTTTTCCCATACCCATGCATCATGTGCTTCGATTTGCAATACCAGTTTTTCCCATACCCATGCATCATGTGCTTCGATTTGCAATACCAGTTTTTCCCATACCCATGCATCATGTGCTTCGATTTGCAATACCAGTTTTTCCCATACCCATGCATCATGTGCTTCGATTTGCAATACCAGTTTTCCCATACCCATGCATCATGTGCTTCGATTTGCAATACCAGTTTTTCCCATACCCATGCATCATGTGTTTCGATTTGCAATACCAGTTTCTCCCATACCCATGCATCATGTGTTTCATTTGCAATACCAGTTTCTCCCATACCCATGCATCATGTGTTTCGATTTGCAATACCAGTTTTTACCCATGCATCATGTGTTTCGATTTGCAATACCAGTTTTTCCCATACCCATGCATCATGTGTTTCGATTTGCAATACCAGTTTTCCCATACCCATGCATCATGTGTTTCGATTTGCAATACCAGTTTTTCCCATACCCATGCATCATGTGTTTCGATTTGCAATACCAGTTTTTCCCATACCCATGCATCATGTGTTTCGATTTGCAATACCAGTTTTTCCCATACCCATGCATCATGTGTTTCGATTTGCAATACCAGTTTTTCCCATACCCATGCATCATGTGTTTCGATTTGCAATACCAGTTTTTCCCATACCCATGCATCATGTGTTTCGATTTGCAATACCAGTTTTTCCCATACCCATGCATCATGTGTTTCGATTTGCAATACCAGTTTTTCCCATACCCATGCATCATGTGTTTCGATTTGCAATACCAGTTTTTCCCATACCCATGCATCATGTGTTTCGTTTCGATTTGCAATACCAGTTTTCCCCATACCCATGCATCATGTGTTTCGTTTCGATTTGCAATACCAGTTTTCCCCATACCCATGCATCATGTGTTTCGATTTGCAATACCAGTTTTCCATACCCATGCATCATGTGTTTCGATTTGCAATACTAGTTTTCCCATACCCATGCATCATGTGTTTCGATTTGCAATACTAGTTTTCCCATACCCATACATCATGTGTTTCGATTTGCAATACTAGTTTTCCCATACCCATACATCATGTGTTTCGATTTGCAATACTAGTTTTCCCATACCCATACATCATGCGTTTCGATTTGCTATACCAGTTTTTCGTGCCTATGCATTATGTGTTACGATTTGCAACACCAGTTTTTCACGCCCATGTATTTTGAGTTTCGATTTGCAATACCATTTTTTCATGCCCATACATTATGTGCCACGGTTTGCAATACCAGTTTACCAGTGTCATGAATTAATAACACATAATGCAATTTAACATAAATTTTAAGCTTTAAAACAAATTATTCTAAATCTATTTGCTATTTTAGCACATCATGTAACATTTAAGGGTTACCTTGAAAGGCCGGTTCTACTTTCTAATTCGTGGGCTGATATCTTTCGAACTGGAGTAGCAGCACCAGAATTGGCACTGGTAGGACTAGAATTTGAAGACGAGTTCTCTGGAACCATGCCTTGAGGAGCAGAATGAGCGAGCAGCCAAGAGTCCACCATGTGTCGAGAGGCTTTTCGGACGAAATAATCGTGAACAAAGTGAGGATGTTCGTCCAACCATGATTCCACTTTGTCGATTTCTAAAGAACAGATGAAGGCAATGTTATAAGGATGATCAGGGATATTCAATGAAAGTTTTCCAATAGTTTTCTTCACACACACGACATTTACATTATCGACACACGAAATATGCATTAAATCGTATATTTTTTAATTTCTTTAATTATAAATAACAAATAAGTAACACAGACTAACAATTGTGAACTTTCTTAATATTTATTTGAGGCGCATTCATCGGGAAAAATTATTTCTTAACTAACAAGGATGGGCTCAGGCAGAAAAAATTATATTTAAAAGATATATTTAATCATTACATTGACATTTAAAATGGCGGCGGCCACAATCTTAAATAATTTCAGATAAAATAATAAAAGGTTAAACTCCTTTTACAGATCAAGATCCTTATATCCCAATTTATAAAATTGCAATAAAATTAATTTATTATTGCTGCAATGAATATATTCAAAGTAAATATTTAGCATCGTAATTAGCTTAATCTCATATTTAGAATAATGACAAAGTATGCTTGAAGAGTGAAATAACAAATTTTAACTATCCATTTAAAATGCTCAATCATATTTGCAAAAGAATCTTAACTGTTGCTAAATCTGAGTAAATCCTATATTTAATCAATTTTTAATTATTTTTATCTATGTATTTTAAAATGCAGATGCATCAGATGAAAATAAGAATTATAATCTATTGAATCTAAGAAATATTTCATTTGAACACATTTGTTTTGTATTTTCAATGATTTCTTTCTTTCACACTTGATGTGTGTTCAACGAAATCTATAAATGTGCCATTCATGATTTTGCTTAGTTAAAAAATATAAATAAACATTTTACATTCTAGAGTAGCTCAGCAGAAAGAGAAATAGAGGTCAATTTCCTGAATGTAAATAAACAGAAAAAACCTTGAAAAGTGAAAAACAGAGGCAAAAAATAATTTTTACGTATACCATTAATATTATCTGTAGTAATAAACTTGTGTTTGAAATATTTTTTGCTATCTAAATATTCTTCTCTTTTAATTGTTATAATTTCTCGTTCATCTATTTGAATTATTAGATATGGTAAACAATTTCTTGAATGAAACCGATAAAAATTCCATAAGCAGCCGTCCAATAAAAGTAACTAAACCACTACAAAATTCAAATATTGCCTATAAAAAGCAAGGTTAATTTATGACATGTTGAAATTATCAGGATTGTTAAATAATGAGTTTTAGGAAAATTATGGATTATTTCGCACAAAACTACCAATTGGTTAAAAGATAATGTTTGCATTTATTGGAAAACAAGCTTCCTGTAAAATTTTGTGAAATATCATCATAATGAAAGACAATCAATATAATGTTGTGCAATATCAGTATAATCTTACATAATCAAGTGAAGGAAAGAAAGCATAATTATTTTTAAAGTTACAGGCAAATAAATAATAGCAAGGGGGAAAAAAACTCAGAAATTAGCCATGAAGATAGCATTGTTTTATTTGAATGTTACTCATTTACAAGAAGTAACACCAAACATCAAAAAATGGCATTCATAAAAATACACAAAAATAATAGTATTTCAAGAAGTTGTAATGCTTTTCGTATTCTGAAGTTTAATGTATTGTTTCAGAATATCCATTTACAAAATATAATAGACAAAATAATTTGTATTTACTTATGAATCCGTTAATTCAAAATTAAAATCCAAAGCATTAATAAAGGAATATTTTTATATTATCAAGAAAATTTTCAAAACACATTAATGTTAAAAATATTATGAAATAAGCGTATACTTGATTTTAATAAGAAGTTGTAAATTAAAATTATAATAAATGAAACAACCCACTCATTTTTTCCCATTAATCCAACATATTAAATATCCATTTATCAATCTCGATGAAAATGCTCAAAGCAATCAATCAACACTTTATACAAGTATATTAATTTAATGTCCCACATTTCATTTTTTTAGTAAATATATTAAATTTCGTTATGTTATATCTAATGTATGATGTGGTAGAAATACATTAGTGAAATGTGTTAGTTATATTAGTGTGTAGAATGCATTAGAAGAAATAAAATATCAATTTAAATATGTTTATATTGATGATGTAAAATGGTCGACAGAAAACATTGAATATTAATTCAATATAACTTGTAACAAGTCACACAATTTTTTGTAAATATGTTACTTTGATTCATTTCACTTTAGATAAAATAAAAAAACAATAAATCAAGGTAACTAAAAACAAAAAACAATTCAAAACATTTACACAATTTTTAGGAAAACCTTATAAAAATCATCGCTGTTTTTCTTTAAAATACTTTTTAAGAGCCAACCAAAAAAGACTTATTCATTTTAAATGTTCAGTTAAATAGCCGCAATTGATCACTGTAAATATTTTCATAATAGTTGAGAAAACTATAATTAATACACCAGATTGATTATAGATAAATTAAATCTTATTCAGATCACAAAATGTTTTATTTTATCATAAGCATACTTAGAAATAGAAACCAAGTCATATCACTTCGTATCGCAATTTTCATCTTTCAAAATGTGGGATAAGTAATAAATTACGTCCAATGAATATTCAATGCTTTTTTTCCTGTTATCGGTTTTACATCATTATAACCAATCATAAATTCTTACTGAAGGAGAAGGATTAGAAATCTTCTGAATAAGAGGACGAATTCTGAGTAAGCAATTTTCTTCTTGAATATTCAACTACACTTAGTCATTCCCAGTTTGATACATCCATAAAATATGCAAAACAGTATGCAGCTTATTAAAATATTATAAACGGCTTCTTTTGTGTGGTTGGTCTTAAATCTCATTAGCTTCAGCATAGGACTCAGACATCTATTACCATTCGAGAGGTTGAGTGAAGTCTCGCTGACTTCCTCAATCATTCGTATATTATCTATTACATCGGAGCACCGTATGCACATTTATCTCAGATCTTTGTTGCTTCCATTTGCATATAACAGAGTACACGTGTCGTAACATCAGCTACGATACCAATTCATTAAGTATCATAAGTGCCACATTGTGGTATTTTAAAAAATGCATTACTAAAATTCTGACACCTCTAAATTTATTGATAACACAGTTTAATTTCGATTGCCTATATTCCATTGGGTAAAATATGAATACAAAAATCGTCCTCTACCAATATTTTTTTTCCTTTTCAGTGGAATTTTGAACTTTCGTAATAATATTTTTTTTTCTGAATAAGTACATTTGTACAGCGAACATTTCTAATAGAAAACTGTGTTTAAATGATGATTGAAAGAATATTTAATTAAACTTGACATTTGTTTCAAAGTAATCCTTAATCATTGAGAAATTCAATAAATTCTTCATATAGACACAATTTTAATACATTAAGATTTTGCTAACAAACCTGTGCATATACAGTTCGTTGATTATTTAGTATTGACCCATTAAAAACTTCACTATTTAAATAGAACATTCCGTAGTAATATCCAAAATGTCTTAGAATTAGTCCATGTAATAACAAGATCACATAATTTTATTCTGTACGAAAGTTTTTTCATCTGGGTAGTGATTTTATCCATTAATTTTTAATTCTTTATAATGAGTTTTTTCACCCTAACAGAACAATTTGAGTGTTATAATTCGTTTTATAATTAATTATACATATAAACAGAATTAAATATTATAATTATTGATGCTTTGTGAATTTATGTCTGTTGTTAATTGAATACACTGCTATCCTCAACAATTTTGTAGATTAATGTCGAAATTTGCAAGATGAGGAATAATTCAGGATGTATCTCAGGCATTGTACTGTGAACAATCCAATTTTCCACCAAAGGAGTTTGAAGGGAAAAAATATATATTTGAAAGAATAAAAATTGAATGCAGTGATCAATGAACAAGAGAAAGTTTTAATATGAATGCTCTTCAGAATAATATTATAGTTCATTGGGTTGCTCTGATAAATAGCAATTCATTCGTGTTATATAAAATGCTATCCAATTTATGATGAAAAAAACTAATTTGTTTAAAAGCTTTAAAACATCACAATTTCGAAAATAGGGGCCATTTAACAAGCAATTAAGTTTAATAAGCAAATAGTTAACATTTTGCTAATTACTCGTATTTTCATTATAAAAGAAATAATAAATAAACAAAAATAAGCAAAAACCCAAAATATTAAAATTATGTTAATATGTTATAAAAACCCAATTTTATATTATTTTAAGAATTATAATTTAATTTATTAAGAATTTTTTTTTTTAAATATAAGAAAAAAATCTGTCTTTAAATATCCTTCATATTACAAATAATTTCAACAAAAGTAATACACAATAAACTAAACGAGGAAAAATAGGCAAATAGAAAAACAGGATAACTACATCTAACCATCACTCATACATAATTTTTTTACATGTATAATCACTTGGAATTAATTAACGATCGGAATAATATTAACAATGAAAATATTAAGGTGTTATTTTTTTACAATTACAAGTTATTTCTTATTTATACATTACTTCAAAATCTGTTTTCTTGTTTGATAAAGATATTTGCATAAATTTCTCATTTTCAGAAAATCAGTTCATGGCTTATTACAGCAATGATATTTTGACTATATTATTTCACAGAAAATTTCTAAAAACTTTACAATGATTAAAAATCTCAGACTATTACATAAATTCAAAAACAGAAGAAACTTAGCAAGATTTTCTTTTTATACATTCATTTCAAAATACAAGCACTAGCTTTTCCCAAAATTAGGAAAAGTGAATCTTTCATTAAAAATGCAATTAAATAAAATAATCGATAATCAAAATAAAAACTATATCAATATAAAAATTCCGTGACAAATAAAAATATTTTATTATCAAAATTTTAATATAAAATTTTATTTTTGTAAAATACATTTAAAACTAGAATCCTGTTAATTATTAGTTTTAGTCTTTATGAGGTGCAGTTAAAACCATGTACAAGCATGACTATTTTTTTTAAATAAAAAAGATGAAAAGGGATTGCTGAATAAGTTGAATTCGTAAGCCAAGTCAAAATTATTTGCCAGAGTTATTCAAAGGAGCCATGACATTAAAAACAAAATTATGTAACCGATTTGTTCAAAACATTTAAAATTTTACAAAGAAAAAAAAAAAATCAATTTTGCAGATAATTCAAATATAAAGCTATAACTTAAAAAAAACTTTCAATATCCTTAAAATATTTTTCGTATTAAATTATAATAATTATAAAAAATCAAACTGTTGCAGTATATGTTTTAAAAATAATTTTATTACAAATTTCACTGTAAAAGCTTGTCAAAATAAAAATACTTAAAATATAAATTGAAAGATCTAATTTATGCGTATTAAAAAAAGAAACTTCTGCAAATGATAAAAGTTGCACCTTGGATTCTAAAGTTAATATATATATATTTTTTGAGATGTATAAAAAAATCATAGAGATAAAGGCACAAGACTCGTAAAAATTCAAAGAGATTTTAAAAATTAATCTTATTTCTGGTAAGTACATATGAAATATAGTGTCTCAGATAAGTTAATTATACTCAGGGTAGATAAGTTTCCTACATTTTTTAAATATATCTCTCCGATATATCTGAAAAATGCAGGAAACTTATCTACCATGATACGAAACAAGTCTCTTTTAAAAATTCAGCTGCATATTTTTTTTTTACTCAGTGTGTGAACACTTCTTTTTCTTCTTTTTAATCCCTGCTAAACATATTTAGAATTGTATATAATTATTAATTGTAATTAATAATTATATTGAATGTCATATTTTGACACCTTTTTTAAAGAACTGTTTCATAGATAAAGAAAAGCACATAATTTTTAAAAATTGTGATAAGATAATTTTATGAATCTAAAAATATCATTTAACATGCATTAAAGGATGTTCTTCGTATGTATTCTATTCGTAAATATGATAAAATCTTAACCATGATATTTAATACAATCTCGTGATGTTTCTAAAAAATGTCACAAACAAAAAATATTTTTTATCAATCACGACGAACTATTAAGAAAGAGATAGCAATGATTATAATAAAATTAATTGTTTACTTACAATTATTAAAAGAGAAAATTTTCTTAAAAATTATATGAAAATAAATGGAGTAGTAAATTCTACTAACAAGAATGATTTTTTTAAATTTGAGAAGGAAATGATGATGAAAAATAAATTTAAAAAATATGGAATATTCTTTTTAAATGTTACATAATTAGTTGAATATTTTTAGGGAAAGTTCATGAAAGAGATTATTCACATAATTGTTTTTCTACTTGTTCAATAAACTTCCTTTAATGACTACAACGTATCCTACACCCATCTTCAAATGAATTTTCTTGCTACTTACGATAATTTTCCAAATGAATTTAATCATATACTATTATCTCAATTTCAATCTATGAGTGATGACATTGATCAGGTGCATTCAGCGATCATTTATCATAGAAAAATACGTTATTCATTTATCATGATCATACTAGAAAATTTGAAAATTATATTTTAGGAGAAAAACAGGAAAATTACAAATGAATAATGTAATTGGCCAATTTAAATCCATTGTAAATTTCTACAAATAAAAAAGTTTGAATTTTAATCTTTCAAGTCTTTTGTTTTCTTTTAACAGACAATAAAAATTGTCTAAGAAAAATATAATGAAAATACATAACACAAAATTTTCACACAAAATTCAATAACTAATAAATGAATTTATTAATTGTAATAATACAACTACCTATTCACACAGTGGGCATCATAAGAGTCAACAGCAACTTATAAACAGACAACTTAAAGATATTCTCCAATTTAGTAACTTTTCAAATATCTAAGATATTAATGCAAACAATAAGATATAAAAATATATTTTTTTTTTAAAAATACTACAAGTAGGAAGAACTGAAACCAACAAGTACTCACCGGTGCCAACAAAACGTTCCTTCATCGAATTAACGTGATTTACAGCCATTTATTAAACATGCAGTCATCGTAGGACTCGCACCACAACAACCGAGAATCAATCGCTTTTTTACAAGTTCAAATCGGAAAGAGGTGACGGCTGGAACGATCAATAGCAAATTTTTGCTTTTCTGATTTGCCATGATCAATCGAAACTCGGTCGCAACAGAATTTTAAATAGTGTGATGCGCAAATAGAGTCGGCTTGCTGTTAATCAGCTATTTGTGACGAATAGAAAAGGAGGAGCTTTCAAACGAGGGATGGATCGTGATTAGCCAATGAGTTCAGCTGTGCAACGGGTTCGGAGGTAACAAAAAATACTGGACTAACTTCTTACTAAACTGACCTCACGAACAGCTCCTTCAGAAGCGCATATTGGTTACTAATGTGGATCTCACTGAGTGGAATGCCGGTCGCAATCGCCACTCCGCCTTCTGGTAGAGTCCCCACTCTCTGTCTCTACTTACTTTTCACGTGAAACACGTCCCAAAGAGTTGGAGCTTTCTCCTTTGAAATCTTCCCTTTTTTTTTTTTTTTTTTTTTAACCTTTCCATTAAAACTGTGGAACTAATACCGATTTCCGCCAAGGTTATCCTAGCGGAGGAAACGCATGGTTTCATTACAAAAGAATATAAAATTACCGTCCGCAGAATTTTTATTCTTGTGTCGGAGCACGAGTTGACACATTCACTGCATCAAAAATACAACATCAAAAATCAACAATAATAAAAGTCTTCTGGAGCTCTCTCCCGTGGTAAATATTGTGGGAAAACGTGTTACATCCTCAATTGTAAGTAATTTTTCCAAATGTCGGTTATCTTGATACTCATTTAAAATATACTCAAGTAGCTGGTCCTGAATGAGATTTTGCAGATGCTAGTAAGATAATGCTTCACCAATTCAACATCAACTACATAAAGGTTAAATAGTATACGCCTATTCAAAGATATGCTGTTTATACAAGTAATAGCTTTTCTTCTTACAAAGATGGTATGTATTAATTTTGATCACTAACTTGGGAATTCCGCAAAAAAATTGCATTGAAACTTTAAAAACTTCCAATTCTTTACAAACACACCATGACAAATGAAGCTAAGAAGATTGCGTATCATTGTGAGCAGTATAAAAAGCTATCTGTTATGTGCCATTCCCGAAACACCAACACGACTCTTAACTTAAAACCTCCAAAGAAAGCAATTGACGGAAGATTTATATAACAGCCATTTCTTTTTACATACGATAATTATATATGTTGGAGTAGCAAGTGGTATCAATCTAACTCCGGTGCCTTCTTACCAAAAAGATTAATATGACTGGCATTTCGGAAACAGGCAGCAGTTTTTTCTTTCCCCACAGCTGTATTTCGTGACAATCAACCAACCGGTTTGATGCAATACGCGTGCCATTTTTTACCCTCTCTTTCATTCTTTCTTTTCTAGATTAATTAAAGTTATTTTTCATCATTTTTTTTTTACTTGTATAATTAATTTTAGAGGAAATTTTTAACCAAATCTGTCTGCTCAATGCCTACAAATAAAATCAAGCATACAGTTTGATAAATAGATAAAAATTCTCTGGGAAAAGTTTTCATTCAAAACTTTTACTGGAAAGTGTCTTCTTCATTGATAAAGTGCTGCGTTGAGTAGGATTGCTCTGTAGAAAGAACCTTCCTCTCTTCTGGTGAAATACTCTAGTCTAATCTAATATTTTCCCTTGTATCGAAACTAACAACTTAACCGCAATGAAACATCAGTTTCCTAAATAATGCAAGAACTTTCTTTATCGACTACTTAAAAACATTAAATTTCTGCATTTTGAATTTAGATGAATAATAAATCAAGAAATATTTTAAAAAGTAATAAAAAGGAATATTCTACATTTCTCTTGGTATTTAAGGTTAATTTTATAATAGATAGAATCATTTGTTGCTAAATAAAAAGTATTATTACTCATCTATTTAAATGCTTAAATTAGTAGACAAAAATTCATATTGTAATAGCAAAATCACATTACTCTCACAAAATATCTCCATTTTTATCAAAAAGGTAATTTTCTTTGTATGAAATAAATAAGATAAATGTGATGCTTTCAATACAACAATTTCCCAAACTTATAACAGTTATGGATAGAAAGATTTAAATTTTGCTAATTCACAAAAAGTATAGGATTATATTTTCTATGTGGAAATTACTTTTATTATAAAGAACCAAAATCTCTTAAATCAAGAGAATGACAAAAGGCTTAAAAAATAATAAATAAATCATTATTTAACTGATCGTGTTACTTATTTTCAACTTGTTTGACCGTCTTTATCGAAATAGAAATGACATTGTGGAATAAAACCCAACGTATGAACAAACATTTCTGTAATTTCGTAAGAAATTACTTAAATTTTAATGCGAAAACATTAGTATCAGAAAAAAGCCTTACGTAAGTGAAAATACGAACGAAAAATATTCAATTCTTCAAAAGAAAAGCATTTTGCGTTTCAGGAGGTGGAAATGTCGTTAATCGATAACATGTTTCAAGCTGGTAGTAAGTAAATTATTTGATAAAAAAAACTTTTAAATCCTAAAAATTGGCCTCTAACAGAGAATAGACAACAGTATGGTTTACAGGAATACGCCCTTTAATGAAATCGTATTGAACAAAATTTAAGTTAGAGAACGTAAAAAAGTACGTGTAAATATAGTAAAATAATTTTAAATTTTGAAGTTAAGAATTAAGAATTTAAGAGCAAGTCTACAACAATTTCTTTTTTAATGACCATAAAAACATACATAGTTGCAGATATATTTTTACAATATTATATTTCTCAAAATATTTAATTTCCTTCAACTTTTCTTATCTAAAGTGATTTGAAAACAAAAAAATTTAAAAAATAAAAATAAATATTTGTACTCCCAGGATTGAGGGAACAGCTTAAAGAGATGAATGACAGGTAAGGCAACTGAACAGCCATCATTTGACTCGCGTTACTGGAATCATCTCGAGTCAATCTTTGCATAGTAATATTTTAATATTCAAGAATGAATTGCATTGTGCATTTTCTTTATGGTCTGTGTTAAAACTGTGAGGGAGTATAATTATTGCGACTCATCACTCCTGTCATCCCAACGCTAATTGGATGACAAGGTCCCGTTGTGTTGTCACCGCGACTATCACATCAGACTTTTATTTTTCCCTGTCGGCACATCTGAATGAGTTGGTATATATCGAACTCCATTTAGTATAGAAATGAGATTTGTATGTCTTCTCTTTTGTGGAACTACACCGTTGGATCAAGTGCAGTTAACCACTGTGCAGTGTCCGCATGCGTGCTGCAATATAAACGGTGATAATTTTTTTAACACTTTCCGAAGTCCTATACAATTATCGTTGTTCCTGTTTCTATTAAAACTCATTTTCCATGCATTAGATGTGAAGTCGCTTTTCTCGAAAACTATGTATCCTAGACTATGATTGGAGTGCATAAGTTGTCCCAAAAGACCAAAGATTTGTGCACTGCCCGGTTTACGCAGTATTATGCGAATAGCATTTACATCAATTTATTTAAAGGAATAGTAAATTTCACTTGCATTGTTTAATGTAGCTGGTGTAAATGAAATATTATTACATTCAATCAATATGCGATATAGGATAACTAACCTATATTTCTACACCAATCCATTAATGCATGAATTTAAGATAACAAAACGAAATAAATATAGTTTCTTTAAACATTAATGTTCAATAGGTCAATAATAAATTAATTAGTGATAAATTTGAAAATTAATATGAATCCTTTTTTTCTTGAATTGAGCATTAAAGACAACTGCTTTAGCAATCAGTACTAATTTTTGGGATATAGTTTATTACTGTGGAATTTCAATAATAATGATACCAGAGTGGTAAGGCAATGTTAAATAATGTCCAGAATTGTAAAACAAGTAAAATATGGTAAATAGTCCAATTAATTTCTGGATAGTTGTTATATTTTCTGTTCTACTCTGATTTTTATCTTTTAATCATCTGATAAGGAATTCTAAGTCCTGTAATTATTTTAATAAAAATATTTGTTATTTTTACCAACTTACACTGATGTAAAAACGCTTACACAACGACCGATAATAAAAATGTACTCCAACTACAGTCAAACCCTTTTTTGTGCGGGGGATAGGGACGGCATAAAAGAATTTACATAAACAAGTATCTTAAAACTCACAAATGGATATAAAATACATAGTTCACAACACATTTAAAAAAAATACTTTTATGTGGTAATTAGGAATCGTATAGAAAAGTCCTACATAGAAAACAAATAAATCAAAACCTCACGATGTAGCACTCCCTCACATCTAATAGCATTCGTGGTAATGGGATGATGTATCAGATGGGTCATATGTTGGAATTTTTAAAAAAATTGTATGTTATTTTGACAGTCATCTATCTTCTTTTAAGTTACATTTTTTAATTATTTTTTATTCATAATATACATTTGATGGAATTTCTTTTATATATAGCGCAAAAAAATTAGTAGATAAAAAATCGTACAACACACACACAAAAAAAAACGGACAGCATAAAAATTTTGACAGTACTCTTACTTGACAGAAACTGATCAACTAAATGAACTAAAAAATTTTGTTACACATTAATTTTAATCGAATGTTTAACCTATAATAAATATTCTGTAGTATTCGACTGTTGCGTTTTCATTAGTATCTCATAAAATTGACCACTTTCATATGTTTTTAAAACGGTCATCACTTGGTTAGATTTAGATCTTCAAAATTATAAAAAGACATTGAGATCATAACATGAGATAATTGACTAAGAAATCTAAAATTAAATTGTTTCAAGCATACAAATTTAATGTTGGAATCTCATTTTCAGTTTCTACTCCATATTATATAATACTTCCTTGGATATTATGGGATATTTTACATGAATCGTTATGTTATTTCTTGCAAGGTGTGGATAGTTTATTTATTAAACCAATTAAGCACATGTAAAGATAACTTTCACACTATACGTAACGAAATGCAGAGTCAATGTGAATGCATGTTTATTAAGTTTGAGTTAAAAGTAATAATTTACAAATATATAAAACATCATGGTCCTGAGATAACCTTGAAACATAGTTATTAATGCTAATTTCAAGTAAGTACACGTCCATTTATTATCATAAAATAAGATAAACTTTCTCAATTCGTTCTTGTTTTATATTAATTCGGTTTCTTTGAGTAAAGTGTGTTTATTTAATTCAGGTTTTATTTTAAAAAATTCGAGGTCACGAAATCTTGAAATTCATCTGTGATTAAGTTCTTTTTTAAAAATCAATAAAAGGTAAAAAAAAAAAAGACTGAAAAATATTAATCATTATATTCACAATCAAATTCTAAAATTATTAAATGGATTTGAATACTCATTTTAAATTCAATTCAAATTGTTACAATTAAGTTTCTCCCATTAGATCTGAAGGATTAGAATGTTTGATAAAGTGTGCAAACAAGGTGTCACGTATGAAACCGTGCGAATTAATTGGATCAGATAAAAGTAGTCAAATGCATTTGTTTTGATCAAATCTATTATGGTTAAAAACAAATTCACTGATGAATTACTTCCGTTATTTTTTCAATTCTGTCTGGCATGCAGTTTAGAAATTTAAAACAAATTCGTACCTGAATTACATTATTCATTATGTTAACTTTTGTCGTACAATCCTTGCTTGAAACCATATGTTGAAAATTGTCCAGAAATTTTCAATATGATTGAAATCAGACTAATTATACTGTCCTGATTAACATATTTGGTTCTATTCTTTGTTTTTTTACCTTTCTTCATGTAAAAAATTGATCAATCGTTCAATCAGGAGACTAATACTAATGACCAGAACTAATAAGAACAGAAAAAATATCCAGGATGTCTTAAGTTGTTCTTTGTTCCAACAACTTGAGTATCGTACATATAACCTTCTCCTAACCTTGCCCTTGGACAACGAAACAAGTTTTGTTTGAAAGTTTGATTTTTCTTCAATCCTTGACTGTTTACTACATCTCTTCGTTGTTTTCATCGACACAATAAAACACAAATAGTTTTCGCTAAACTTGCGTTGCAATTCACCATCTTGCATCAAATCAAGGGTTTCGAAAGCTTGCAAAAATTTCAGCTAAAACAGCAAGCGATCTTAAATATCTTGGAATAATTTTTACTTTTTGAAAAATAAAAAAAAATGTTTCTGGGATAATAACTATTTTTTTGATGCCCAATTATATATTCGCTAAACAGAGTATTTAAGAACCAATTTTTCTCGAAATTAGGAATAAGAGCCTTGTACATTTTTTAAACATTATCTACCTTTAAAGTAAAGTGTAGTGTAGTGAAATGGGCTGATGCCAAGTCAATGAAAGGACGGTCTGAGGATTCTTTATTAGATTGAAAGAGATATTAAAACATTATCAATGTTAAATTAATTGTATTTATAATAAACTATATGCATAAGGAAACATTTGTGAAATAAGATAAGCAATTTGCAGAAAACTTATTACAACTTGATTATTAAAAAAAATTATATGAAATTAGGAATATAATTTGACGAAAAATGGACATTTAACAGCTGTAATGAGTAATATCTGATACAAATTTTTTAACCTAAAATAGAACCCAAATAACTATTATTTCATTGACAACTGTTATTCGTTCAATCTTGCAAAATAACAATGTTCAAGTCACTGATCTTCAAGTTAGTAGCATCTATATGCTCCTTAATTACAGCTTTTACTTAAGTGATCCACATTCCAATCCTCATTGAGGAATTTTCTGCTCCCTTCAGTGTTAAACCACACTATCCGTCAAAATCGTTATAATGACAGTTTATCTGCTAATTGTAGCTTCAATTCAATGAGTAAAGGACTCAAATCGCTTCATCTTTGACGAATTTCTTTTAACGAAAATAAAAACCTATTTTTTTTTTTTTTTTTTTGCAAGCTTTTTTTTTTTTTTTTTTTTTTTATTAATATTGTCGAGTACTTTTCTAAGGAATAAAATTCTTAGTATATTTATATTTTCAATAAAATGTTAATAATATTTCAGATTGAGTTTTATTTCGAATATGTATACATTTTAATAGGTATCCCCTTCTTCATTAATGCAGATTGATAAGTAATTAACAACTAAAAATGCAAATATTATACATTTATACATAAATTTAAAAACCTGTGAAAAAACGGGGCTGAGTTTACGAGTACACACTATACTACATCCCAAATTAGGCGATACCACCACCAATAGGAAGTAATTGAAAGTTAAGGGGCGGAGATATTAGAGAGTTTTTGCATACCGTGCGTTAGTTACCGTAGGACGTCCGTTAGCTTTTTCTCCCTAGCACGCATGCTCATAGGAAACTGAGCATGCTCGCTAGGGAGAAAAAGCCAACGGACGTCCTACGGTAAGTAACGCACGGTATGCAAAAACTCTAATATCTTCAGATGCAATTGGGAGGGAGTGTTTTAAAAAAATAAGGAGG
Source organism: Caerostris darwini (assembly GCA_021605075.1). NCBI lineage: Eukaryota > Metazoa > Arthropoda > Arachnida > Araneae > Araneidae > Caerostris > Caerostris darwini. The sequence continues at coordinate 323,239 of BPLQ01011329.1, read as the reverse complement.
CAGCGAATCTATAGAATAACTAAAAATATAATAAAAGCAAGGAATAGCATTTCTTTAGTAGGACTCGAGTTTAGTGTAGTCATAAATTTGAAAGCATGAGAACTTGGTGAATCTGGTACATTAATTAGATGAAAAGCGTAACGAATTTTAACTAATCATTTTTTACCAAGTCGGTAACCAAACCAGAAGTAAATTAGAATAATTTGAGAAAAGATTTCCTACAATCGCCTAACTAAAAAGACATAAAATAGGGAGTTATAAGTGCGGACATTGAGAATTAAAGTAATTGGTTTCATCAATCCCTTGCCCAATTTCATTCATTGTAAGAAACATAAATACAGGCTCATGGCGTTCTTAAGTACGTTCTTTTTTTCAGACTTAAAGGAGTAATTGGTCATAAGAAACTATGTAGATGGCTATCGAGAGTAAACCAATCATACATTTTTCAAAATGAAAAAGCGATATTATCCCATTATTTCCAAAATATCTTAAAACTTAAAAATTTAATAAAATATTTCAATTTAAGAATGTCTTACTTCAAATCCCAAAGATAGTTTCCTAGTTTGGATCATTAACAATAGAAAAATAGAGCAATATGAATATATAAGGATTTTTAATATAGATCAATTGTGAATTCTTATTTAGAAATTTTAAAACGATTAATGTAAATTATACTTCGTTTTACTGTATTTTTTGTTTGTTTATAATAAAATCTTTTTCACATTTATAGAATGTTAAGATCATATGACATGAGAATTTTGCGTCTTGAAGCATTCGTGTCGGCTTCACTTCTTGGAACACACTACATAAAATATTTTATACAATTACGAAAAACCATCTCAAAATCATTTTGAATTGTTATATCAATTCCGTAACTGAATTCAAAATAAATAATCTACACATAAAATGGCAGTTCCTCAGGATATTGAGAGCTGACAAAGCATATAAACCCTCTATTAAGTAGTCTTCTTAACTTCATTCAGCTTGGAATATAAATGAGTCGTCATTAGTTTCAATTTTCAAGCATATATAACTTTTTATTACCAGATAAAGATAAAAGAATTCGTGGTCAGTGAATGTGGAAATTTAAATGAAAATAAACGCTTATAGAATAGCAGCTAATTTAATTTAAACAAAAAAAACTTAAGCACCTAACACTTACGTGATATTGGAGTTTAATTTCCTTTTTTTTTTTTTTTTTTAAATGTAACCAATTAAGGTTCAGTTAGGGTCCATCCCAGACTTAATTTTAGGTTTTTCGATTATGCATTTGTAATGCCATTAATATAAATTAATGTCCTTAAAAAGACATTAATCAACGTTATAGACATTAATCAACGTTACGACATTAAAGACAGTCGTAAGTCGTTACTAATTTTATACAATTAAATGCACTTTTTCTTACAGAAAAAATATTGTTTCAAGACAGAATTGCTGGGTAAAAAATTCTTAAAAATAAAGTAAATTAAGTTTGTTTTATCAATTGCATAAATTATAAAAAGAAGAGACAAAAAAAAAAAAAAAGTGTATTATACAAAACAGAAATAAAAAACTTTTTCTTGTATAGCGCTGAAAATGAGAAGAAAAATATACCAATTAAATTGATAATAGCCTACAATAATGTGAAAATAATTATAAGTTCAACATGCAAAAAAGAGTGAAAAATGAAGGACATCCAAAATTAAAACAAAAACAGTTCCTACAAACGGACAATTTATTTCAGTTAGATCCATTACGGAAAAGTACTAAAAATTGTCCTGAAAATAATAATGTAATTTTTAATTCTTTGGCATTTGTAATTTTGGTTATTTTTTCAAGTATTTTTAACGCAGCGGGCATTTTACGACGTCAGCTTGATCACGCATAATAAAAATGTATCAAATTTTTATAAGTAAAATCGAAGAAAAAATTTAAGCAAGATAAAAATCAATCGCACTGCATTCATTGAACAGTTGCCTTAATATAGGAATACAATTTTTCAAGTATAAATGACTTAATTTTTATTAATAGTAGTTATATTTGATTTTTTTGATATGCATGACTAAAAAGATAGTTAATAAATATATGTTTATACGACAAGGCTTGCATATTTAAATGCATTATACTTAGCAATTGGTATGTTTGATGTTCTTACATTTTTTTAAAATTTTAATATCGATATACTAAAATTTTTTTTAAATTTAATTTTTAGTTATTATTCATTAAAAATGCTTTTAAAAAAGCTATTTATGAGTTACACTAATTTTATATATATTTTATTTTTATACAAACTTCACAATGAACACCAAAGTAACAGCATTAAAAAATCATGGCATTTTAAAAATTGCTAAGATTCTTTAGTGGTGTTTTTTTTTTTTTAATTTCGTTTAATTTTGAATGTTAAGTGCAATTCTAAAAAAAGTCAAATACACTCAGAAAAGCTTTAGTTTAAAAAAACTTTAAAGTTTTTTACTAACATTCATTAATATTTGAGATTCTTGACTCATCGTATGAATGTCAACTAATGGTTTCAATGTCTTTTAATTTTTAATGAACACCTTTCTGTTTGCAATTTTTTTTTAATTTACGCATATCTAAAATGAAAAAGGTGCGTGCTGTTAATACTTGCTCTCATAAATAAACAACCTTTTTAATTAAATGTCTATAAATTATACATGCACTAGTCCAACCACAAATTGCCACTAATAATTAAATTACATGTTTCGCTAATGTTTATTAGTGTATTTTTTACATTTAGTTTATAAATCATAAAATAATCACAATATTTAAAAAAAACAGTGTTCCTTCACTCCGAAGTCATTTATGTTGTAAACCCCTTATTATTAACTACTAATCACAGAGATTGCTCCATCTCACAAATAAGCACTCTTATTCTTGCTTTCCTCATTTACTACAATTACCAAATTATTACACACGCAATCTAGAGCCATGAAGGAATACCTATGATCTAAAAATCAAATGAGATAAACTGATTGCTGTAATGCGATTTTCTGTTAGCACAACAGTTTGTCAGAGACACAAAAATCAGTCACAGTGTCAAAGTTAGTAATTAAGTGGTAAATAAGGACACATTTCTCCAAAGAAAAATTAGACATTAAAAAAAAAAAAACACTAACAAAATTTAAATATTAAGAATCAAACATAAAATAAATTCAGAAATTAATAAGGCAAAAATTAATTAGTTTTTAGAAAAATTTTAAATATTTTTTAAACTAAAAAAATGTTTTTAATTGTCTTTGAGTTTTAAGCTCTTTCCATAGTTTTATTTAAATAACTATTAATCACTTAAGTTTAATAAACACAATCAGATTAAAAGAAGTTTTATTAATGAATATTTTCTTGACATGGAAAAAATATGTTTAGTTTTTGAAATAAATAGAAATAATACATTATAAAAAATTCCAATGTTTAACTCAAAAATACATTAAATACAATGAAGTTACGAAATATGTTCCATTTTAAAAATACAATTAAATAACTATATTCATATAAATGTAGTATGCACATATTAAAAGACGTTTTGTTTATTCCGTGTCAATATAATGATTATCATATTTAGTTTTTGAAATAAATTGAACCAGTAAATTATAAAAAGTTCCAATGCTCTACTCAAAAATTTGTTTAATACAATGGAGTTAAATCTATTCAATTTTATGACACAATTGACTACACAATTGAATAGCTATATTCACATAAGTTTAGTATACACATATTAAAGAAGTTTTATATATTCCGTGTCAAGAAAATAATTCACATATTCAGTTTTTGAAATAAATGGAACTAATACAATATAAAAAATTTTAATGCTTAACTCAAAAATATGTTAAATACAATGGAGCTAAATCTATTCCATTTTAAGACTCTATTGCACACTACTATATGATGTTTTGAAAAGAAAATTTAGGTATTTTTGACTTCACAATCGCTGTATCGAGTCCTAGTTCAAAACGGAAATGCTATTTGTTTGATCTAACCTATTTACTGTCAGTTTATATTTGATTAATATCTTCATTTTGTTTTTATTTTTATCCAAGATTAAATATTTTATTTTTATGTACGACGACAAGTGTGTATAAAAACATACAGATTCTCACATTGGTGGATAGCAAATTGGTGCTTAAGAACTAGATTTTATCTCACGGTCAAAAATGAAAACAGATGTCGCAATTCCATTACAGATATATTGGGAACTCTGTGTAATTACGTTCTGATAATTGGGATAGAAGGACATTTCGGACATTATACCTTTTGGAATTTGTCAACTAAGAGCGATGGTGAGAGAGACACAAGCACTAAGTAGGACGATGAAGATTACACTAATGCCGCTAGTCATTTGTGAGCCAGCAATTTTCTTTACATAGTGTCATTTGAGGGACAGAAAAATTGTCGCAAATTGAGTTTGGTTTCTTGTCATAATTGTTTAATTGTATGCAAAGAGGAATAAAATGACATTAAATTGGTTGACTATATGTCATCTGTCCAATTTTATTATACGTTCTTTTTTTTTTCCCAGGCTTGTCGAATACCACATATGAATAATAATAATACGCAGCAATTACCTCAAACTGCAAATCCTTTGCAGTGATTTATACATTTGTGGTTGAGCTCAAGAAAGATCACTGTCATTCGGGGTTTTATTTATCTTAACATTTGAACTGTATCATATTCTTTTGGAGAGAAAATCAAGAAATATTTATCAAAAATCTCTCTTGAATAATTTGAATCATTTTTTCCTATTTTTAACCTAAAAGGTAAGCTCTATCCTTATATTATTTAAGCCAGAAGAATGGGATTCTTTATGAAAGAACATTAAGAAAATTACAATTTATATGAAGAAAATTTATTAATTACTAGATCTCTCAAAGTCATACAAAAGAAAGTTAAATTTTAGTTTACTAAAATTGAATAGGTAATTGACAGATTTGATTGGTAATTAAATAAATTCTGCTTCTAATTTAATTTCACCCCGATTATAATGTTTATCTTTTAGAAAAATATTTTTGAATACGTCTATGGAATCCTTTAATAATTAATATAGTCAACCAATTAATTAGGTATTCGAATACCATTTTCGTTACTTAGAAGATGCATATCAGTTAAATTCAATAAGTTTTAATGCGAAATTAAAAAATAATAAATATAGATATTAAATTTTTTAACACTTATAAATGTATTTGCAGATTTAAATTAATAATATAAATTTCGATTAATTTATACTGTTATTTTCGATTTTGATCGATTTATAGTATGTTATTTTTAATTGTTCAAAGGAAACTTTAGAATAGTGTGTTTTGGGACAAAAATGAAAATGCTATATTAGATGAAATATATTTGAATTCAAATCTAAATATCGATTCTCAGAAAGTACTTGATGCATTTCTTAAATAAAACACGATTTATACAAAATTCTTGTTTCTTTCACAGATAGTTTTTATTTATTTGAAGTCAATAAAGATTTAGAATATCAATAATTAGTTTATGATACAAAATACTGAATGAAAAAATTTGGAATTTTTACTTTTAGTACAGCGTGCCTTGAGGTATTAAATAAAACAGAAAAATATTATTTGCAATTCATTGGGACAAGAAAAATATTTTTTACACTTCATTTCGACAGCAAAAATATTATTTACAATTCATTTCGACAAGAAAAATATTATTTATAACTTATTGTGACATAATTTTATAAAATATTTATGATACTATAAAGGTTATTAAGGCAAACTATAAGTACCTTCACCCTTAGTGGCCATTTCTTATACTGTCACGAGAAGGCCAAGCCTTAGAATTCTAATGTGAAAAAATTTGGAATTTTTACTTTTAGTATAGCATGCCTTGAGGTATTAAATAAAACAAAAAAATATTATTTGCAATTCATTGGGACAAGAAAAATATTATTTACACTTCATTTTGACAGCAAAAATATTATTTACTATTCATTTTGACAGCAAAAATATTATTTATAACTCATTGTGACATAATTTTATAAAATATTTATGATACTATAAAGGTTATTAAGGCAAACTATAAGTACCTTCACCCTTAGTGGCCATTTCTTAAATGAGAAGGCCAAGCCTTATTCTAATGTGAAAAAATTTGGATTTTTACTTTTAATAAAGCATCCCTTGAGGTATTAAATAAAACAAAAAAATATTATTTGCAATTCATTGGGACAAGAAAAATATTATTCACACTTCATTTTGACAGCAAAAATATTATTTACAATTCATTTTGACAGCAAAAATATTATTTATAATTCATTGTGACATAATTTTATAAAATATTTATGATACTATAAAGGTTATTAAGGCAAACTATAAGTACCTTCACCCTTAGTGGCCATTTCTTATACTGTCACGAGAAGGCCAAGCCTTAGAATTCTAATGCGAGAAAAACAAAAAAACTAAACAGCTATCAGCAAAGAAAAATCACATTAATTGAATTAATTCTTAATTGAACATTGACTTAATGTGTTTTATCTAATGCTCAGTGGTAAAATAGGGATCGTGTTCTAAGTGAAATGAAGTTATGTCTTCGAATGACACAATGGGATCATTAATAATTTATTAGTATATATAATGGTTGCACTCTAATCAAATTTTCATGAGCATTAATTCTCATCGATTATTTATGTGTGTTTGTAATTGAACTTATTATGCAAATATATTAGATAATTCAAGAGAAAGCTGTCGTGGCGATAACAGGTTGCCATAAGCCCTACCCTATCATTTGGACAGGAATTTAGAATTCTAAATCTAAGGTGTGTATGTCTTCACACAACACATTTAGAAGTAAATGGATCTTTATTTTCGGTAAGAGCTTATTTATGAAGGCAACATATTTTTTTTCCATGTAGAATCAGTGTCAAAAATACTTTCATGTAAATCGCTTACAGAACTTGTGATTGAATGTTGAATTATGGATTTATCCTGCAGTCCAAATGGAAATGTTTTCGTTTATCGATCAATAGAGTTATTATTTCAGCAAAGCAAATGTTTATCTGAATAATTTACTTGAGGAAATATATGCATTGGAATATTAATTTTAAATAAAAACTTTGCTTCAATAAAAACATTTAAAAGTAATTAAATTTAGGGAGACATTTTAGTGCGTTAATGTATGGCCTGCATTCCTGTGTTTTTATTTGAAAAATTTGTTTAAAAAGTTGTGTATGCCAAGTTTTTTTTTTTTTTTTTTTTTAAATATCTAATACTTGAATTTTAAGATTTTCTTAGCTTTTTAAAAATTTCTAGAGTGAATATAAACAGAATAAGTTGAAGAGATTATTTTAAATTTACATCAAAAATCATAATGGACACTAACATTTTATTTTAAATTTAAAGCTGATATATTAGGGCAGTAAAGTATTTGTATAGTAAAAATTTAAAATAAACATACAAATGCAAAAAAATAAACAAAAAAATAAGCAATAAACATAAGCAATAAGCAATAAACAAAAAAAAAACAAATAAATAAATAAATAAATTATATTTATTTTTTAACAAATAAATTATATTTATTTTAAATTTTATTAAATTTAAAATAAATATAATATACCCCCCAAAAGTAAATCAAATTAATATTAAAATTAAATATATTTTGTTCACGATTAGTTAAAGCTTTATACACAAGAACATAAAAAATTTCGGGCTAAACGGAAACCATTAAATTTTAAAGTTAACACTTTATAACTTTTTTTTCTATCGAAATATCAATCCTTTGAACTCTTACGACATTTTTGATCAACACTATTATCCAATTTTGCATCATTATGTTGTCAAGAGATGGGAGAAGCCTTATTTTTTTTACTCACGATTTTTCATGCTTGACCAGTTTTAAAGTTAATTGTTATATACTTTTAACCAACTTAATTTTTTTTATAATTTTAGTTTTCGCGTAATTAAGTCACGTCGTTCAATTTTTTGATTCTGTGTATCATATGTAGCAAAACTGTCAACTATGATGTCAATATTTCTTGCATTTTTTCATGGTCGAAAAGTCAAAATAGTTGTACAGCTAGATAGAGTCAAATATGCAGGATTTTAATATGTATTTTTGCTTTCATAATCATTTAATTTTGCTGTCAAAAAGGAATGGGAGGAGTTTATACCAAATTTTCCCATGGCATTTCATTTTTCTAAGTAAAATGTGAAATAAAGATTGCATCACGTAATAAAAATGTGGTGTTGAATAGCACTATAGTTGAATTTATTATTTGATATTATGTTTGATTTGATTTTGATTCCTATGCGATTCGCATAAAGATAAAGCCTTCGTTTTACCGATTTTATCTATTCATAAATCACATGAGAAAAACTTCATTTTTTCTTAAATATTCTATACGCAATATTAAATATTCTACAAATGTTGAATGTCACAAATTTTTTTTTTTAAGAAACAAAATATTTTTGATTTAATGGTGTTTGGAAACTTCAGATTTTTATGCAAATTATTTACTTGCAATATTTTCATATAGGTTTACACTTTGATCTTAGCCGATAGGCTGAGAAGCGATATTTCATATAGGTATAGTAACATGCAAAAAATGTTTGTTTATGTAATTTTGTGCATATGGTTTATCAAGTAAAATCAGTGATTGACAACTCATTTGCTCAACAAACGACTACTATACATCAGTGCAAACAATAATACATATTTATCTTGATTTTTTTTATATCTAAATATTCTATCATAAAGATATGATAGAAAGAAAATTCTTAAGAATGCTTCATACTCTAAAACCAAGCGTTCCGGTGGTTGCATCCAGTAAGAACTTTCTGAAAATTTTTATTTTTTGGACTACTGACACGCAAAAATAATGCTCTTTTATTTAATAAATTGCATTATGAAGAAATATAATGTCAGTTATATAATGTCTGTATTTAAATTCTACATAATATAGTTGATACAAAAAAATTCAGTATAAATTTCACATCAAATTAATGACTACATTTAAAAATAATACAATCTCGCTTAGTCAATATTTCATTAATAACAGCAGATTTCTTAAAACTATTTATCATTACATCTCAAAAGACAATTGTTTCCAATATTAAACGAAGTATTATTCGGCAGTAGCGACTATTTCAAAATTAGTTATAATATTAACAATTCTTTCTTAACAATTTTTTGTGTAATGCTGTTTGTATAAATTAACCAATTTGACTCCTATATATATTAACAATTATCTTTCATATTTTTATTTTGCGAAACAATTTAAAAAGGTTAAAAGATACAAATCTATAATTTTTTTTTTTAATTTGGAACATAGTGGAACCAACTTTGATTTATTCAAAATCCATCACATCAGGGTGGTTTTTTTTTTTTTTTTTTTTTTTAGCTTTTTTCACAACCGATTCGAATTCTATTCGCAAACATAACCAAAGTACTGGAAAAAGTGCTCTTATACAAAAAAAAAGAAAAGAAAAAAAAAATCCTATACCAGTTCCAATGCATTATCGCCACCAAAATTCCTATGTTGAGGCGAGATAAAAATTTTACTTTTAGATGCCGTACAAGTTGAATTATGAATACAATATATTTTCTAGCAAACATATCAGATTTTTAATCTCGAGTATATGAATAATAGGGTAATAAAATAGACGCACCTTCGTGGTGGTCGTCGCAAGCCTGCCCATCGGCCGCGTTCCCGTCGCTGGACTCGCCCATGATGTCAGCAACAGGCGGCGTCTTCTTAAGGCCGAGGGCCGACCCTCCACGAGGATGCCACGCGGGTTGCCACAGCAGGCGCCACAGGCTTCCTTTCTCGTCCTTCGCCAGCCTGCCTTCGTTGCCCTTCCGCAAGGTACCTGCAACACAAAACACATTGAATTCAGTATATTGCGTTCAAAATGGATTTAGCGAGTTTATTTTATCATTACCATTTAAATTGTGTGCAAAAGGGTATGTAAAATATGCTCAATTTGATTTCAAAAACATTCACAATTCATCAAGTTAGTGCAAGTTATAATAATTTTCATGTTACTGTTAATGATACATTGATTTTTAAGGGTCAGAAAATATTTACCCAAAATTAGTACCCTTCCTTTATTTTGCTAACATCTTTATTGAAAGAAATTATGTTTTGGCATTTTCCCGTTAAATGATTTAAAACTGTACTTTAATTTAAAATTATATACATATAACTGAATGAGTAAAAATGTTTTTTACTAAACAGACATTCTATTTCAGCACAAAAAGATCTCCACAAGTAAATATGCAGTCAAGAAACAAAATTACCATTTTCATTCAACATTAACACCTACCTGTAAATTTACATAAAATCTGCACATATTTTAAAGGTTTGGAACTTATCTTAAAAGTTCGTAACAACTTCCTACATACATTTTACTGACAATGTGTGGGAGAAGTGTCAGCTTCTCCATAGAAATAAAGTGAAAATGTCTAATTTGGTCACAGATATTAAGATTGAATAAATATAAAAGTCAAAGCTCTCAAATTGTCAACTGCATGTACTGGAATGAAAGAGTACTGCAATAATTTTGATAACTTTATCAGATACAACTTCATACTAAAATATTCAAATCTTAAAATATAAAGATTACAAATTAAAATTACATCTTACAGGAAAGCATATTGTTAATAAAAATTTGTAGCAAAATGCGTTATAGTCGAAGCAAAAGATCTACACTGATAAACTTGAAAATTCATGTTTTAACAGAAGTTTACCAGTTTTAATAAAAAAAAGAAATTCCATTCATTAAATTAAAAGAATTTCTTCAATATAATAAGATTGAACAAACACGTTGGTGAATGTTAAATACTATACTATTAACATATTAATACAATGTCACTGAAACTATAGGCGTGAGAGAATAAATGTATTGCAAAAGGAAATGCAGCGTATTTTCTATCAATAAACAATAATGGTCGTAAGCAAAAGATAAACGGAAAAATTAAAAAAAAGAATGCGACATATGTTTATATATATATACTATAAACAACGTTAATTTTTATATTTAACGAACAACTTTCAAGAAATAAAACCATGATTAATTAAGAAAAAAAAGCCGAAAGCAGAAAGTGCATTTTATAATAAAATTTTGATCATATTGGTAGTGCCTCGTTGGAAGTTTTGTAATATCACTTCAACCATTTTTAAAATTGGATATGTTATGTATGTTTTTATCAAGGGAACTCTGTGGTTGAAAGTTAGATAAACACAGAGACTAAGTTTCAATAGCAAAAAAAGTGAACGCAATTCAAGGAACCTCAGTTTGCATTTTATTTCATGAACACAGTTTGTTTCTTTATTTATTGACATCAATGCATTTGCTGAACGTTATTAAGTTGTGTTATGTGGTAATTAGCTTTTAATGATTACATACTTGAACCTTACGTTTACTCTTTCTATGAATTCTTCATGTGCTATTTTTCTTGTAAAATCTATTCAATTTTAATCAACAATAAAAAATGCCATTACCTTCCTTATTTCTTAAGAAATTCTCAAAATGAAATTAACATGTACGAAAATTCCTAGACTTACAATTATTCAAAATTTTAATACGCATTAATTTTCGAAATAAGATATCGAAGAAGAGTTAAATTTTAAAAAAAAACACGAATTCGAAGGAAAGACAGAAATTCAGAATTCTGTTCAAGTTCCTTAAACGATAAAGTTTGACCATTAATGCGCATAGAAATTCCAATTTCACGTTAAAGCTCATGAAGATATGCTGAAATCCATTATTTAAGCAATAAATGTCGTAGTTAAATTCGCATGTTACTCTAAAATGTTAAGACTTATTCTTATTCCTTACAGCAGAACAAACAAAATTAAAATATATCGATTAACCATTAACTCTTAAAAAGAACTAATAATTAAAAAACTGGTAAGGTCAATAAATTCTTCAAAAAAGGAATTCAAGATTTTATCCATAAATAGATTTTGTTAGCTATCGATTTTACTAAACTTTTAAAATACGTGAAATTTTGTTCGAGTTTAAATTTTTATATATAGTTTATTTTTTAATCATTCACTATTTTTATATTTTAATTCGTATTAAAAACATTCGATAACAAGAGTTAATCTAAAATATAACTTTAATATTTAATTTTAGATTGAAATAAAAGAATCGCATTTCATTCTTGATTGTTCTATTTTTAATGTTTAGTTCTAAAATTGAAAATTTTCCCATTTCTCACAGTCATTTCCAAGATATAACAAGATATTTCCAAGATATTTCTTCATTGAACACTATTTTCTTGATTTAAATATACTATAATATTATATATATCTATAATAAGGACAACACTATATTGTATAAATAAAAGCGCAGATATTTTGCACTTTCTCGAAAAACGTAATTGTTTTTATATAAGCTATGAACACTGTTGTTCTAAGCACACGCAGAAATTTCCATAATAATCGATTGGAAAATGCTTCACATTTTGGTTTATTATAAATGCAACCCCGGAGATAACCATCGCCTACGAGTTAGAATAATAAATTTTATTGCCATTGAAATAACATGGAATAAGTAAATATTTGGTCACAAACGTAAAACTTCATGTACGTCATACAAAATTATCCTTTTTAGCATATTCTTTACTCAACCGTAAAATTAAGCTTAATTTACAACTTCAGACAGCTAAATGACAGCTTTCTATGATCGCAAATTAGCTTCCACTCCCGAATTTTGCCTCGGTAACCAGCAATTTAGATTGTTTCACACTTTCGACGGCGGGAATTATTTCGTTATGACAATATTCAAGAAATTTTTCAAACCTCGGAGGTGTTATTAAGATATCCCACTGTCTGTCTTGCCAAGTGTGAAAGATTAGACGACCACTTTTGAATAATACAACATGTTTTCTTGAGGGAGAACTGCTCGAAGCGATCACTTGCAAAATTAATACAACAACTTATCCATTGAAATACAAATCTGAATAGAAAATCATTAATAAATGTTTATTGATAATTCTAGCAAAAATTCCTCTTCAAGAACAATCTTAGTTGTGAATCTTTAATTAGGAATATCAAATGAGCATAATGCTGTAAGAGGAGAAAAAAAAAAGACTTGCATATCCACAAGAATAAATTAATTTAATTGCAAAAAATGCATTAATCTTCCTTTCGGCAGTTTTTTTTCCTACCCATAATACATGCAAGGTAATTGGATCATTACAGGCTGTTTTACCTTTATTTGAACAATTCTGGTGTAGCTTGGTTGTTCATTGAAAGTTAGATAAATGCGATGGTATAATAGGGTGCTTTTGACCCGAAGCTAATAATATAGTAAAGGTGCCGATTAGGTTGTGTCAAACCTTTTTGGTGTTCCGCTCGATTGCAAATCTATGTGGTACTGCACTGTGAAAGGGTTTGTTTCGCAATTTATTTCTCCCAGTGGAAACTTAAGTAACGATTCATTTTTGGCATTAATTATTGAGTATCAAACCAAAAGTGCACAGACTTCGGATCGACCCGCCCTAACATGGGTTATTTTTATTGAGAGAAATAACTCGGTTAATTACGGATAACTTATTATTATTTAGGAGAACTTTTACGATTTTCTAAACGGAAAAAATAACTTGTCCACACTTTTTCTATTTACCCTGAAATAAAACATGAATAATTTTTGTATACAGGTTTAAAAAAAATTAAATTTTGAAATTTTAATAGAAAATTTCTTGTATTTTTGTTTAAAAAAAATAAATCTTCACTTAATAATTCATTATAATGAACGGGTTTGTTTGCATCAGTAATTATCTATATAAACGTTTAGATTATTACTAAGATTAAGACTTGCTTGATCATATAAAATTTAGAATCTATTTTAAATTTGACGGCTAAAAAAACAAAGAAAAAAATTTAAACAAAATACTAATTGTTTTGTTAAAAAAAATTGAACAAAATACTAATGCAATTTTATGCGAATTTTTGTTTGCTTTTAATTTTCTTCGCTACAATAGATACAAAAACTTCACAAAAGTTTTTCGATAGACATACAATTAACTCAGAATATTATAATTTATAAAACAATTAACTAACAAAATAAAATACTTTAAAAGATTCTATTCTATTATAAAATACTTTAAAAGATTTTATTCTGCATAAACATTATATTTACCTTTGCACTTAATTTTTTTGCATAAATTCGTTTAAAAACAATAATACTAGATTGTATAAAAGTTTGCAGGTGGAACAAATCAGACAGTTACCTTTTTTTCACCATTCCATATATTAGTATTAGTTTAACACTCCCTAGAAAGAAACACCTTTTAACTTTTTCTTTTTCCAACAAGGAAAAAAAGTGAGTTTCATATACTGATAAAACAATATCTTTTAAAACACTAAATAAGTTAAATAACTCGATCAACATTTTGATTAATCACATACACTAAATTCGATTCTTAAATTTTGGATGGTGGAGTTTAAATTTGGCAGCAGAAGCACTAATGATGAACATTTGTATAATGTGCGCAATGGATCACAATTGATCCAAAACGTGAACTTGTTAATGTTTCTCAGAGTTATGGTGCAATTTAAACGTAATGAAGCTTAATTTCTTCGTTTGTGAAAACACATTGAGCTCCGAACCAACCAAGGACACAATAATAGTCACAGTAAAGGTTATAGCAACGGTTTTTTTGGGATGCACATGGCATCGATTACATTGAAAAAGGTAAATAAAAAAACGGTTTTACTTAGCGAAGGAAAAAAAGTATTGTGTCATCAAGACGATGCGTTACCTCGTATATCAATGAAAACGATGGCAAAATTCCATGAATGCTCGACCACTCGCAGTATGCGCCAGATTTGGCACCCCACCCTTCGGTGGCTATTATCTTTCCCAAATTCGAAAAATTGGTATGCAAGCAAGCGTGTTCATTCAAATGAGGAGATTAAATGAGAAGCTGATGGGTATTTTAGCTGTTTACGGAAAGAGTATTAGAGTTAGTAAGAGTATTATTTAAGTATAGAGTTAGTAAGAATATATTATAAGTTAGAGTATTATTATTTAAACGGGGTAGAAGAGTTAAAAGATAGTTGAAATATTTGAAGAGTTATTTCGAGTTAAAAGGAGAGTTTATAGAAAAATAAAATGATATTTGCCTTAAAAAAATGTCTTTTTCAGGCCACAGAATTATACGACAGGTTTGTACATGATGAAAAAATGCATGCTTATCGTATGTTTTCAGATAAGAAAAATTAAATGAGATACAAAAAAATGTAATGATTATAAAAAAAAATTTCAGCACTTGATTCAACATTTGCGAGTTTTACAAATGGTAATGGTAAATTTTTAACAAATCTCGTGTCTATTTTGCAAATTTTAACTATTGTTTTTAGGAAATGTTAATTTTCGAATTCTATTTTCAAAATCTGGTCAAATGCTTTCTATCAGGTTGAAATCTGACGGTTAAAAAAGCATTTCAATAACTTATTTTCTACTATAAAGTACCTGCAATCAACATTCAAGTCAGTAAGTTTAGAATCGTTAAACCGATAAAATTTGGAATCTCTCTACACACAGAGATTCGCAATTGATGATCTTCAAATTTAGTTTAAGATAATTTATTGACACCATGGATTACTAACAACTCGTCTACCCCAGGGAATGACATGCATCCAATACAACTCCATTTCCATGTTTTCGAATAAAACTAAGTTAAAAAAATTCTGATTTTTTCTAAAACATAAAACTACAAATAAATTTTTAAAATTTTTTTGTTTTCTTTAATTTAATTTTTTTGTTTTCTTGAAATTATAATGAAAATCGGATATATGTGAAATTTTTTATGGGAATGCTCTTTGAGACGCAATGCGAATAAGTAAATTTAAAGTTTATAAACAGACTTCCAATATTAATTAGAAATTCTCACAAATATTTGATAGCATTTATCACGATAACAATTTCTTTTGTTCTAAAATAGCATTTGCCCAGCCACAGAAGTTATTTTGCTGTCTACCACGTTCTATTATCTAGTCTCAATTTGCAGTCACGGATTCTAAAGTTGAGCAAGGAATATCAATTAAGCTTTGAAAATAACAGCCATTCATTCTAGTTTTTCTCAAGCAACTTATGGCTAGAGAAGAAACTTGATGCTGAACTTATGATTCATGCATAAAATGGCAGTCATTAAGATAGCAATGAGCAAAGTTTTACATTCATTCTCAGAAATTTTGAATCAAGCAAGACCCATGTTTTAATAGTAAAGAAATAATTAACAATGATTTTGTAGAGAAACAGCGTACTTAATTTTTTGTAAAGAACTTTACAGACTTCTGAATAACGTATATTTGTTTAAAGTACTTTCAATTTCAAGTTATTCAGAAAAAGTCCAATTAAATTATTGGTTTCGGATGCATGATATTTTTATTCTAGCCACAGTTTCCAGCTAAGAAAATTAATTGTTCTGTAGTAATCGCTCCCTTCATATACCTGACAATGCCTATTGCATAGCCTCAACAGTGACCTCTTTATACTGACTGAACTTCCTCAGCAATGAATAAGAACTGTTCTTGGGAGACTGAATGTCATACTTTTATTTTTATTTTGTAATTAATTTTTGATGTTCGTCCGTATGCAATTTAAAATGCAATAAATACTTGTTACACGACTTGGGCCCATCATAATTAATCCTATTTCCCCTTTCACACTCTCATCGTATTAAACATGTTTTACAATCATATTACTTAATCTACATGCTTAATAATCACTTATTCTACGTGTTTTACAATTTCGTTTCTTAAAGTTAAATTTCATCACATAGATATTAGTATTGTTTCAATATCATTGAATAGATACAGATAAACGTATAAAGGTCTATGCAATATTCCAAAATACAATTTCTATGATTTGCCAAACGATTTAAGCAGCTTTCAATACTTTCTTCTTTCTTCATATTTTGATTTTATACATATTTATTTTTTAGATGAAACGTGACAAAACTGTACTTAAGAGTTCACTTTTTTTTATGTGTGGCCTTTTCCTGACCACGAATTAGGGTGGCTACCGCTCTGGCTTTTGGTACCACGTGCTTCAGACTCAAATTCTGGCGGTGGCATGGATGTTCGTTAGTGGTTCGGAATCCCCACTGAACTGTTGATTCCAGTCTAATTAGCCTAATGTATTCAAAAAATAACCGTAGAGCGAACAACAACAAAAAAAAAAAAAAAAACGAATTTGACGCACCGAGAACAAATCATGTTTGATCATCCTGTGGTGAAGCACTATATTTATAATTTAAATCTAAGATTCAAGTGAAATTTTGTTACTTTTTAATAGTTAATATTCACTGCATAACAAGCAAAAGTTTAATTCAGGGTCTTAACTAAGAGAAGGGGGTATTTTCCCAGACGTTATTTTTGAATTCTTGAAGCAAATTATGCAAACAGAATTAATCATGCTGACAAGATTCTGCAGAATAAGATCTCCAAGACAGCTTGTTAAATATTTATTACATCAATTTTTCATTAGCACTCTCAATTATCTTGTTAAATATTCAAATTCATTCAATACATATCGCTTCAATAGTTTCATAAAGCAGCTTCTCCAGGAAAATAATTATAATTGAAACTCGTCGCGATTACTATTAAAACAGCAATGTATTCAGCCGGAGTCACATGAATGTGTCACAACGTGTAATGTATAAGATCTATGATATCGTGCAATTTATGGTGCCGCTAGTAGTCATTTATTCACTTCAGATGACTTGTTAATATGCAATTTATTTCTAGTTCCAAAGTTTTTATCTCTCGTAATTCAAATAACGACTAAAAGCTACTAAACGACTGAAGTATTTAAAATTCCCATTGTATGGTAACTGATCATAATTTTATTGTAAACGTTTTATGAATGCAAAGTGCGGATCATTGGATATTTAAAAGCAAATTAAGACATTTTCAGTCCAAGGGTTCCCAAGTACATCTCAAAGTATCAAATATTTTAATTAGTACTAGAGAATTTGAGTAACGAAAGAATATTACACCAATGACAGGAATTTCATTTGTGCAAGAAATTTACAAAATCCAGAAGTCTGGCTTGGGCAATTAAATTTATGACCGAGCTGCATAACCAAGTAAAAAAAAAAGTTAATGAGTGCTGAAGGACACAAATTTGCATGTTATATCGAATTATTTCATCTTTTTTGTTATCAGTTTCGCTACGTTAAAATATTTTATTTTATTATGCTGTACACAATTAATATTTTTACGGTTCACACAAAAAACGAAATAAGTTTTAGAAAAGAAAATTTCTTTTGACTATAATTCTGGGAAATATTTAACATTCTTTCTAAAAACCAATGCCAAAATACTGGAGAATGTTGGAAAACTGAAAACATAAATGAATTATCTCGATTTATATTGTAACAATTTAAATGCCCAATCCTGTATTTTAGGATTTTTGAATTAGGATAACATCCATTTGGACTATTAGCCAATAAATACTTCATTGTGAAAAAGAATGAATCATGTCAGGACAAGAGTATAATTTTAATACATTTATTTTACTTAGCTTAACAAATTCATTTAATAAATCTTCGGTAAAATAATTTAGGCGATCGTAATATGGATATTTATATAACAGTTCTCAAATATTTACATATTCAAGACACATTTAAAATACAAATAACACCGCAAATTCATGATTTTTTAAAATTTAATTCTTTATACGATATGATGAAATCACAATTTCATATGGTAAGTAAAATTGCTACTTTATATTTTTAAACCTTAACAAAAGAGAAAAAAAAAGTTTCCATTTCACAAGATTTTTTTTCTCTTATATTTATAGGAAAATAACATTTGGCTAAATTTAATACACGAAAGAAATTTACATATAGAAACTTTTATTGAGGAACAGAGAATTACCAAACACATAAAGCTTATATAAATGCAGAATTAAATTAACAGTCAGAAGAAATATTCGGTGAATATATATTGATACAATAGAATTTTAATAGAGAAAATCTGATTGTGTCAAAAGCCCATCCATTTCATAACAACAACAGGTGAAGAAATTAGACTTTGGATCTAAATACTTTTCATCAAAACAGTGACTGAAATTGAAAGGACAGTTTAGACTTCATAAAAGATTCGATATTCTTTGAAAATAGTGACGATATTGGGACAATGCCAAAGTACTACAAATAAGGAAACATCGTTTGATTTATATGTAACTTGTATTAAATCTATTGATCAACAGTCATTATGAAGCCAAAAAAGTTAATTGTCAACTTAAAACTTACAACGTTTTTTTTTCGTATTTTTATACAATAGAAGACTCAGAATAGTAAATATTAGCCATATTATAGATAAATATAATTGTAGTTGATAAAAATCTGTTTATACAACGAATAAAATTGTGTATTTTACAATTTCAGCGGGAAAAAAAATATTGTGAAAAGAAATATATTTAAAAATTATTACATAACTTAGACCCATCATAATTATTGTATGTTCAATTACATATAAATATCAAAAGTTAATAAAATAAAAATAAAAGTGTAACAATCAACGATACAGGACAGTTTTTGGCTCCTATTGAGAAAGTTCACTCAGTATAAACGGGGCCCGATATCCTGCAGTACGTGTTACTAGCAGTTTCAATTCATTTATTAATGCATTTTACGTAATTGAACGTATCTAGTATTTACTACATTATGTATTTATGTATCTAGACAAATCAGGGAAATATACATTATTATAAAGCATAGTTAAATTTTATTCTAATATATTATATAAAAGAGGCAAGAAAAAGAACTAGTTCCTTCAAGACATGAAAAAAATTTATTAATAAGTGATTTTCCATTTTTAAAATAGTTAGTCTATTTAAAGATATAAATACTTTCATGTGAAAAGCATAATTAGAAAAACAAAAAAATTAAAAAAAAAATTTTTTATAGAAATTTTACTTTGAAATAATGAAATGTTTAGATAGAAATGTATCTTATTGTTTTAAAGAAAAAATAAGCATTAATCAAACGACAATTAAGAAATGCAGAGAAACTTTACAACTCACCGTATTTGTTCCTAAGAACGTAGTAATTGAGAACAACATTCGACAAGAACTTCTATTCTAAAGACGTGTTTTTATCAAAGAACACGAAAAAACAATGGTGGCGTTTATTAACCCATAAAAAATATTGACAAATTTATGGCTGCTGTTTGTGCTAGAAACAGGCTTCAGACATTCATGGCATGATTTGGTAAAAATAAAGAAAGAAAAGAAATCAAAATTTCCAACCTTCAAAATATGTATATATCATGCAAATTTTTTGTCGTGCCTTTCACTGGAGCAACATGCAAAACAACAACAAAAAAAAAACATTTGAAGATTAAGAAAATTGCAATATCATAATTTAATAAATCTATATTAATGTAATTAGTTGAAAGAACATACGATTTTAACTTTTTTGAAAATTAATGACTGTTTTATTGAGTGCTTTCAATATGTTACCCTTGTAGACATTGTACCACGTTCATTATCAACTGCTGAATGCAGAATGTCAAAGAATCTGTGACATGTAATTAAATTGGGTGAAATGTCCCCATACACTAAAAAGTGCATACTACTCAGGTGAAGGAGCCAGATATTTTGTAGGAAATGCGTAACTAATAATACGAAGTTTGGTAAAGTGCTACCTTAAAACATTTTGAATATATAATTCGACACGAGGAAGTGATCTATCATACATAAATATCATATAATGAAATCATTCATGTTGTTAGAAGTCAGAGATAAGGAAATTTAGCAGCATTGACAGATATCGTCTGCCCATATCGTAAAGTGCTGTCCCAGAAAAATTACTGATCCACTATGAAGAATGAGGTAAACCCATCCCAAACAATTTATTTTGAATAATACAAAGCAACCTCTTGAATCTCGTAGGGATTTTTGACTTCCAAATATAGCGATTCTGAATATTCGCTGTACAATCGAGATTAAAATGAACTTCGTCATCCCTTAAGATGCTCTAAGGCTTCAAAATAGCCATTTTTAGCGAGCTAAGAACATCAGAGTGAAGTCCAAGCGAGTTTTTGTATGTCTTTCAGGTAGTCGAGTGATTGTAATTATAATATATACACAATTTATGTAAGATTTTTCTTATACTGTTCATTGTCCTAGATATTGATTTAAAACTGCTTATTACGGCTGTTGAATGATGGCCTATGTCCTTCAAAATTTCAATATTCTCAAGGTTAGAAAATAAAACCCTGTTTCTCGTAGTAAATTTTCACTAACAATTCAAGGGCATGTAGCATCAACATAGAGAAATTCTCACATTAAAGCATGATCACAACTGATGCAAGCAACGACCGATTGATGACTCGAAGTAACGATGTTATTATGTTAAGATGATTTATTGTAACTGACAAAAACTTGCATAATTCGAATTCATAACATTTGTGCGAAATACAAATTGTAAATGTTAAAAAAGAATTATTTGCGTTAAAATGTCTATTAAATATTCATCAATTAAATTAGAAATGTTTTTTTTTTAAACTTTTTTTACCCAAGTAAATCCGATTTCCATAGTTAAAATTTGTACTATCTTTAGAATTTTTAGGCTTCACGGCCCCAGTATTAGTACATCGTACGTAAGAAAACCCAGGAAACCCTTAATAAGCAGCCAGACTGGAGAGGTAAAACGCTTATACTCGTTATCATTCTCAATCGAATCTCCTCATTTTTGAAACAGTGACTGCAGCGGATACTATTAGCGGATTCTAATCTTAATGCTCTTTATGAATATTTTCACTGGGACACGAATTCAACGGCTTTCTTTAAATGGCCTCAATGTATTTAAAAAAAAACTGTCAATTTACGCATCCACTCATTTCAAGTAAAACCATTGTATCGATCTTTTCCACATTTTTACGATAAGGATTAGCAAATAATGTTTCTTTCATGTAAATGAATTTACATGAATTAAAATATAAATTGAGACTTCTGGAGAAGGGAGTGTTAGAAATTAAATTCATCTTTTATCTACTAGCAAATATATGTATTTGTTCCCTCCTATTCGAAATTCTTAAACAATCTAAGAATTAATTTATATAAATGTTATTGATCCTACTATTACAAATAGTATTGATAAACATTTGTATAATTTACCATCTTTTCTAGTAGGAACTTTTATGCTTAATCTATGAATAAAGTAACGAATTTTAAGGGGGAGGAAATATGCTACTTCTCATGGAGTTCAAGGATACCTCAGCTGGTCTGCAGTTTTGCAAGAACTTTAGTAGGACCAAATGAAAAAAAAATATATGTCCATGGATACAATAACAACTGCTTTTAATCTCAAAATAAGACTTATTTAATCCAACTTCTTCCCCGTTTTATTTATATTAAGTCTCTAACTTATTTCATGTTTTCTACAGGGCAAGGTTTCATAGCGTTTATCTACAAAAGTAATGTTTCTTACATACTGCTGAATTCTTAAATGTTTCTTTACTTAGAAATCCATCATAAATGTCGGGAACGATAATTAAGACGAAGTTCGCGCAACAACAAGAAAATTCAAAATTTTCCGATTTCCATCTGCATTGCCTTCTCTCTACGTACTCGCAATCTTGGTGATAACATCAAAGTTAACTCATCAACGTGTACAGAGCAGGGTGATATATAGACAGTAAAAGAATGTTCGACCTACATGTCTCCCCATACTGCTGCTTCTTCTCGCTTTTAATTGGTTGAAAATTCACAGGGAAGAACGTGACAAGATGAAAAGATCACATAAAATAATCTTATCATTCATATAATGCGCAAGAAATGTTCATCTCAAGGAAATGCTATTGTCAAGATTGTATCCAAACACTTAAAAAGAAAGCAAATGTATATCTGCATTTGTATCTAGAATTTCTATAGAAATTCCATAGTTCTCCTTCAACGTAACCGCCATTTCTTCCACATAATTAAAAGCAAAAATAAATTAAATATTTAGATACAGTATGTGACAATACCTTCAGGAGACACAATGGCAGGAATTTTTAAACTATATTAACCTTGAATTAAATGTTAAAGTTACGAAATTATATAATACTCTTTAAAAAAAAGATTTTCTTACTTGCATTGAATTTATGATTAATTTTAAATTAAATGTCCACATAAAAAGAAACATTAACATACATAAATAATTATTTTAAAGGCACAGAAGTAATAAGGACTGAAAAATACATTTTCGCAACTTTGAGGTTTGATAAATCACATCGACGCGAGAGTAGCTGCAGCAAACAATTTATTATTCGAAATCAGTGATTTTCATTGATGGCAATTTATATTTACCAATAAAATCCCTCGGAATTAAACAATAAGAATTTTTTTAATCTTAAGATTGAAGAAAGATTAGCTTTATAGTATAGAAGAGATCTTTTAAGAATAAATAGATATTGTTTTTGAATAATTTAAAAATAGTTAAAAATTTGTTTCCAAATGATTAAAAAGCTCAATTAAGATATCTTAAATGCATCTGTAGCTTAATAATTAAAAAATTAAAATCCAATTATTTACCTATAAAACAATTAGAAATCTTTTTTTTTTGTAAAATTATTGTAAATAATTTAATTAATTTTTTGTACCATTCTATATATTAAGAGAAATATGTTAATTAAAGTGACCTCCATTTCGAAAAACGACATAACAGATACTACTAAATTTTGCTAAATTATAATGAAATTACGTATTCTTTACTTAAATAAATTTAATTAAAAATATTAGAGAAAATTGGAAAGAAATTAAGAGAAAAATTTCAAAATATAATTTTGAATTAAATCATGTATTGAACCTTGTCATTTGAAACCATAAAAAACCTTTACTAAAAGTTTGGCATGGTGACATTTCAATAGTATCAACCAAGTTTTAATACAGCAGCAAAACTAAAATAAAAATTAACTTAAAAAGCATGAAAAAACAAATACTACATGATAAAAAAACAACATCTTGAAAATTTCCAAAAATACAATCTTAATACCATTAGTTAATTATTTAATTTAATTAAAAATTTAATTTTAATTTAAAATTTTATTTAATTATTTAATTTGATGATTTATTAACGAATAATAAATATAAATTTTGAGACACAAAAGTGAATAACAACGCTTAAAATTCAAGACGAACTTTTCAATTCCTAATCGTAGGCATTATATTTAATTACTAAATTTTAGAAACATGCAGCTGCAAAAATACGAATTTAAGTTCGAAAGTAAAGCTTCATTATACAAAGTTATATTTTAACTAAAAAATCTGAAATTTATTTTGGTAAGTTATATTCAGTTATATATGAGTTAGTTATATTTGCGTCGACACGAAATAAAATAAAAAAATTTATATTTTTAAAAAATAAATGAAGCTGTCTTAAATCACTTTCACATGTTATTTTCTGTTTTCATTAAATTAAAAAAATATCAGATCTTATATTTTGTCAAGTCTTTAGGTTCTTGACTTTAAAATTCAAGAATTTTGAACTCCAGACAAACGTCATCAACGCATTTTTCATTATGAGAACCATTGTAAAAAAAATATAGTAATCAAGAATGCAATTTTCTTTATCCTTCTAATCTCTTGCAAACATTCCACGGTGTAGAAGGGATGCTTCTTTTAAATGCGCCTTTTAAATATTTATATATATATATAAATATATATATATTTTTTTTTTACCCGAAGTACAGAGGCGTAGATGTTTTTATCAGTGAAAAAAAAAATGGCGACCGAAAACATCTTCAATGCGAATTTATATTCTAACAGCGAAAATTATTACTCTGCGGCAGGTGCTCCAAAAATAATTTAATACAGAAGCTCCAAAGTTTTTCTCGTGGGCGTTGAATTTGCTGTAGCATGAATAAGAAATTAAGATTTGAAAGATTGATATGTTATAAATTAGAGTTTAAAAATTTTAAAGCCGCCATTTTAAAATTTCGCATGCTTACCCAAGATATGTATGAGATAATACTATGATTGATGACGAGTGCAGCATTCAAATACTTTAAATGAGCTTATTTTTTTTTTTTTTAATATTTGTTGGATGGATGGAATATGAGTTGGTAATTTTAATTAAAATATGATTATAACTCCCATATATTATGAAAATGACATTCAAGATTTAAAATTTATATTTATTCTGCGATATGTTTCAGTTATTTTGTGCTATATCTTCATAAAGATATAATTTTGAGTACTAAGAAAAGATAAGATATACTTGACTTTGATTAATTTATGAGAAAATATTTCAGTGGATGGTAAGGGAAGTAAAATTTATGACAGCTTTCAAAACACATGCATAATTATAAATCTCAAATCAAGGACAGAAAATAATGTGGATAGACAATTTCTGCTTTATAAAATCCGATACATTTATCTAAATCGATATTTGATGTGAAAACAAAATAATTTTTTATTCTATAAATGTATTGTTGATAAAATGCACATGCATATCTAGTCAATGATGTAAAATACTATGCTGAATTTAAGATTTAATTATGGAAGGATCAAAACAAAATTGAAATGCTAACAATTTCATATCCACTGTCAAATTTTAAAACATCTTTAAATTATTTTAAAATGAAAATTTAATTTATTATTTAATAGTTTAAAATTATTTATAATTTTTCCAAATCTTTAAGCAGCAATTGGATTTTGTACTGACCATAAATGATGAACAACTGTAAATCCAATAATAAACTAAATAAGAAAATGATTCTAGATTTAAATTGAAGGAAATTAAGTTAGAACATTCTAATCACCAAATATAAGGAATCCACAATGTCATCGCGTAGTATTTCACAATGTTTCAAAAGCAGTTTATTTCAAATGTTTATCTAGTTTTAAATGGTTTATTGAATATAATCCATCGAATGGTGATGTCCATTCCCAAACCGGGGAATTCAATGATAAAAATCAGAATATTGTTCTACATTTGTGCTTTCTGTTGCTCATGGTAGGCCATGGTTTCCCGACAACAACTTGCAAACTTTTCTGTTCCTAACTTGTCTTTCCTACAATCTCACTTTCATTGCTTCCAAATCTCAATTTCTCACCATTTCTTAATATAATATAAAAATCTACATCTTAAAATAATAATCTATTATCTCCAATAGATAAATCTACGATCTCTTACTACATAACTTTTCCTTTTTTGTTATTCTATTTTCCTTCATTCCTTCTAAACGGTGCTGTCACTGGATTCTACAAGATTTCGATTGTATTTACGATATCCATTTCCTTGTATATTTTTTTATTCCGTATTATTTCGGAATATGATTTTTTTTCCTTCTGAAATAAGAGCATCCCTTCTCACCATCTCAAGATCTTATATATTCCTAACTTTTCTAAGCTAGTATTTTTTTTCTATACAAAGTATTTTTTTTAAAGGAGTAAAAGCTTCTATTCTCTGCAGCAAGTTTAATTCTGATTTCTGAAGTATTTTTGTACATAATCATCGTACCTAGACAATTAACATCGGAAACTCGCAAATTTTAAATTATGGTTGATGGTTACGGCTACTTTCTCTTCGATTATTTTTCTGCCCAAACGCATATTCCTTTTTTTTTTTTACCTCAAAGCATCATAATTGTTTTTAACATTCTTTCCAACTTCTTAAACAATTATTATTCTTAAATAATTCAACTGTTCAGATTCGATAAAATCATAGACTTTGATATATGGTTAAAAGCGTCGTATTTTCTTAACGTACTATGTAAAGGAACTTGAAAAATACTTGCATGAAACATTTTAGTTACATTGAAAGCAAATCCGATTTTACGATGACGTGAAGTGTTTCAAGACAAAGATTCTTGTATTCCAACAGTAAATCGTTAAAAAACTTAAATTTATTGTCATCATTAATATAAAAGATTTTTTTTTCAAAGCAATTTTGGTATATTTATTCTTAGTGCACCCAAGTAATAAATCCTTTCTATGCAGTATCTGGAACCAATTAAATTCTTTATTTAGATATCAAATATTGAAGGTCATTCTTTTATTAATACTTTTAAGGACAAAAGTGCAGCTACAAAAAGAGGGCAAAAGCATTAAAACTAAGCATATACGATCATTTCAATAAATTATTTTATCTTGAATCATAAAAGTTTTACTTCCATTAGCATTTAGATTGTGCGCTCTACGTCAGTTCTCGTTTTCGTGTCGCATTACTTTACGTGTTAAATTAGCATTTGTAGATAAATGCAATCCAGCGAGTTTTTTTCGATAGTTATTTTATACGAGCTTTAGGAGAAGTAATAAAAAATTTTATTAGAATAATTGTGACTCGGATTAGCGGTGTATTTCGCTTGGTTCTTTTTTTTTTTAAGAACTTTTCACGTTAACGGTTCAAATCGGAACTTCTAGATTTTAAATTATGAATTGCAAAATAAACGTTTCCACTATGTTTGACTATTAAATAACTTGTGAGATTTCCTACAGGAAAACAAAAGTTCAGATAGTTTATTTTATTAAATTTTATACGCCAACTTAAAATGCTGTGGGTTTTTTTTGCTGAAGGATTGAAGGATATTGATCCATAGTTAAATGCATTTTTAAATATATTTAGATATACAGAAATATTTCACATACGTTTTCAAAAGATCTTGAAATATACATAAAAACATGGAATATATAATATTTATCATATTTAATTAATCCTATTATTATGTTCAATAAACCTGCATCCATAACAATGCATAAAAACAGAATATGAAGTTACAAAACAATGAAGAACATATTAAATAAAATTATAAAGTAAGGTATAAATATGTTAATTCATATTTTGTTGATTTAAAAATATTAGTTTAAAAAAGTTTCTTACTAGTTGATAATAAAAATTAATACAATACCAAATTAAATGTTTTGTATTAAATAGTTATGCATTACTTTATCATTCATAAAGTGTGAAAGTTCAATTCCTTGAATTAAAATTAAATTTTCACATTAATTTTTTTTTAAATTTTTAATTTAATTTGTGCTTTTATTTCTTTAATTTTGAGTTAATTTTAATACCTTCCATTTAAAGAAAGTTTTTATAATCTCCTACATAAACTTTTAAAAACACGAAATGCATTGAAGTAAAAGATTATTTGAAGTGATGAAAAAAAAAACAAAAACAATTAGTAGAATAATTTTGTCATAGTTTAATTTAAAAAAAAAAAGGCATTATCAATAAAAATTTAAGAAAATAAATCTAACAAAAAAAAATGTTCAATTAAAAATACAAGCACATATTAATTAGTCTAATATTACAAAATATTTATTTAATATGGAAGTCTAGTGTTAAAGCCATAACATCGTTAAATTTCTTATCAATAAGATAAATTCAAGTAATCTACAGAAACATCACATTTTCCCAACGTTTCTCAGAAACAGAGGCATTTCTACTAAATACTACAGAAAATACTGAAAATTGAAAAAATAAATATAATGTATAGTAGCAGATATAGGAAACATTAAAAACTGATGTTCATTTGTAATCTTCCCGCATATTGAATCGTTAATAAAAACCAAGGCAATTACTGAATTTCAATTTGTGTAGCAGGCAAGATTTTTTGATTCCTTGTGTTTTATGGTAAATCCCCCTGAAACAATCAGCATGCGTTGCAAGTAAGATCTAGGAAACAGGTAAAAAAGAATTGTCTATCATTCTGGAATTGTATCCTAAATCTCACTTTAATGGCTCGGTTCATCAATTTCTTTAATGGCACAAATTCGCAAGTTGTCTTTTTCATCTTGAGAATAAAAGCCGAATATTTAGTACGGTTTTAGAGAAATATTTATTACGATTTTTAGCGAAAGATATCATGAAGTTTGAAATTTTCTTTGAGATAATGATTGTTGTAGAAATAACCAGCTTTCTGGTTGAAATAGAAAAAACAAATTATCAAAGAAATTTTTTTGTGTTACCTAAACATACATAGAATTTATAGTAACGATTTTAGTGAAATGCATCATGACAATTAAAATAATTCTGGAGATGATTATTGTAGAAATAATTAGCTTCCTCGTTAAAATAGAAAAAACAAATTATTAATGGAAAAGATCAATAGGTAGAATTTTTTTTAACTAAACAGATATATTGTATTTAGAGTTTTATAATAAAATTGAGCAAGAAAATAGCTATATTAATGTAAATTGTTTAATTAGAATTATGCACTTAATACATCTATTTTCTACATAATAATAAAGTATGATGTAGTCATTAATGATGATTTTTAATATAATACAAAGAAAAATTAAAATTTGAACCCTACAGATAAAATGCATTCAAATTTGTCTGAAAAATTACAACAAAATATTTACATACGTCTATAGGATAAAAACCCTAAATATTGTTTTTAATTTGGCTTAAAACCGGAATGTATAGCATTATACCAGAATGTATACCCTTTAATAATCCTCATCGTATATCGATTTTACTTAAAAATATTTTATTGATGATCTATTAAAAAAAAAATATGTTTTGATGAAAGATAATAAAAAAAAAACCACGATTTGATTTTAGCTAACACTTAAATATTGCTGCATTAATTATTTCTAAATCTTCGAAAATGCATTCCATTTAAGAAATGCTTTAAGCAAACATAGATGTGATTGTTACTAAATAATACATTAAAATTCGCCATCATGAATAAATGAACACATACTTGGGAAGTAGTATAATATTTTTTTTAGTCATGAATATAATCAAATAGTTTACATTTGAGATTTTTTTAAATTACTTTTGAGCTTGATTATTAAAAAAAAGAACTACATACTCGCTACATTTATGTAATCTCGCACATGCAATTATTATTTTATGCAAATAAAAATATATAATAAAATTTTTATACATTAGACAATTTTAGGATCATAGCCTCCACGAGATTACATATTCCTGGTTTAAAGTGTGAAAGGGTAAAATGTGTCATTAAACTGTCGTTTTTAAGCAGATGACTCATAAATAAAACCTGTAACTAAAACTGTATCCAAAATATTAAAACTAAAATAAAAAATTAAAGAGTTTTTAATTGCCAATTACGAACGAATGTGAATAAAAGCACGTACACAGCTATGACGCCCATTCATTTAAGTCAGCAATTCAGTGTAAAAAGTTAGTTTTTATTTAACTGAGCTAGTCGAAATGTTTTCGTTATTTTCGGATAGGTAAAATATAATAAGTTCAGAGAAAAAATTTGCCTCATTTGAAATCTGGTTATAAAAAAATGCGCTGTTTTGCCATTTTAAATGCGTTATCATGCAACAAGATTGATTGAATCCCATTCTCATGTAGGCTTTATGAATCACTTGACCTATTCTTAAAAACATTCAAAATCATTAAAATTTAACAAAAAAAAAAAAAGCATTAAAAAAGCATTTTTATAATATCACTTGTCAATATAACGAGTAAAATGTGAAAATTTTCCTTATGAAGAATTTATATTGAAATCCTTCTAATTTCATGAAAAGGAAGCTCTAAAAAAATACATGTATTCTATTTTAAAGCTAAGGTTTATTAAAACATGAATTTTGATGAAATTTCTTTTGTTTCAGCAAGTTTAATTTGATCACATCGAAATTAAGCTTTAATTATACTTTCAGCATTTACGTAACCAATTACGAAAGTTCAACGACGGTTCTTTTTAAGCCGTTTCTTATATTTAATGTACTTATCTTCTTAATTTACAAGGAAGCATTGTGTTCAAAGAAAAAAGAAAGAAGGTTCTTCTTAATGAAATCAATATTCATTTAAAAGGATTGCTAATGCCTGAAGATAAATGCTTTTAATGGAAATTAATATGAATAACAGAATTTCTTCATAAAAAAAATCGAGTAATTATAAAAGATAATTGCAAGTAATGTTTTTTATGTTCTAATGTACCATCAACAAGGTCATTAGATTTTCACCTAAACATTTCATTTTTACATGGTAAATATAATAGTTTTAGTAAAAATTGCTTAGTCTCGTAAAATTTAAAAATTCACTTTAGTAAAAGCACATAATGGATAAATATTTTTTATATCCTAGCTTTCATCTGTAGAAATTAAGTGAGAAATAACGGTACATATGTAACATAAAGGAATACAAAAATACATAAAGGAAACAATGCTACATAAGCAATGGTTCAGCACTTTGTAATAGAAATGGTACCCATTATATGTTAAACATTACATTACTATTATCAAGGTTAAATTACAATAATAATATTGAAGTACCAATTAGACATGATTATGTTAGAAACTTAGTTTACAATTACATTTTATTAACCAAAGTATCGCCCATTACAAAATCTGACTTTTTTTTTTGTTAGTCATTCAACTCTAGACATATATTTAATCCGATGAATTCAACCTATTTTTTAACGATAAAACTTCCAAGAACGGTACAAAAATGATTCATATAAATAAACAAGTCCCAAATAAATGAGTAAAAAAAAAAATTAAAAAAAACAACTGGCAAGACATAAAATCCCAAGACAGGAGAGATCTAAAGGGAAAAAAAGGCAAATGTCACATTAGTCTTCATTACTCCCATATGTCAAAGCAACGTTGGATACTGTCATAACTCGGTGTGCATAGGTCGCGTCCTTGTTGTTGCATTAAGTTGTAACACGATGACATTACATAAGTGCTGTCCCCACCCAATCCACCAGTCAGCTGAGTTGGCTGACGCCCGTTCTATCAGGGACATCGGAAACGCACCAAAAAATCGAATAAATCACAGGCAATGGTTCGTAATGAGACACTTCGAGACACTTTCTCGGCTTCGCTTCTAAACTAATGATGGAACTCGACCTTTGGGGGGAGGAGGTGGACAGCGGTCTTTTTTTTTTTCTGTTCTGTTTGTAGAAAGATTTGTCACGCGTGGTGTGTAGGCGAGGTTACGGCGGAATGCTCCGTCCATAGAGGATAAATGGATCGATTGTGCTATGGTGTTTGTTAGTGATGTTGTTGCATGTGTGGCTTCCGTTCCATGTTCAACATTAAATATTTCTTATTGTTATTAATATTATAGTGTTGAGCTGAAAACAACTTGGGTGTTTCTTTATTGTTAATTCGTCATAAGATTGCAATGGAAAGTAGTAAAAAGAAACTCGATAGTGTTGTCGTACAAGCGCCTAAATTATAGATTTTAATGTGAAAATGAATGTCTAATTTGTTCAACAACTTTAGGAATTCTATTTGTGATTCAATCTCGAAATTTACGAAACATAAAATTTACATTAGACTCTTTTAATGCTTCTTTAAAAATAAAATCCATAAAATGTGATAAATATACCAAAATGCAATATAAATACCATTTGCTAATCATATTTCATTATTTTAAATGGATAAGAAAGCCAAAATTTCAACCAATAGCATCCGAAGCTCGACTCCTAGTCCAGTGATAACGTGCCAACTAACCAAAAGCGCAAGGTCCTAATCAATTAGCGGCTTCGCTGCTTTTAGAAACAAAAGACACAGTGGTGATTGTGACTGCATGTTTATACAACTTGGCATTAAGAATCACAATACAATTAGTTGGAGTTCCTCCCGTACAACAAGGAGAAGAGTCATTTCTCATAAATTTCTTCCGAAAGGCAATGTCAATATGATGCAATTCTTTACATTGGAATTTTTAGAAAATGCTTTCTAAAGTTGTTAATTTTGGGATTTCCTTTTCAACTAATCTTAAATCTTTTTTTAATACAAATCCCAATATTTTAATCCAAAATCTTATCTATAATTACAAAATCATGTAAAAGCATTTTTTCTAGAATTGTTTCTTCTAGAAGAAAATATAACGGAGAAAGAAAAACTTAAATACAACTTTTCCAGTTAATCAAGAATAAAATTGAGCATTCGAGAAATATTTTTAAAAGATTACATTCATTTAAAAGGTTAAAAATTAGTATAAATATTAATTTAATAAAATTCCGCGTTATAAATATCAAGTAATTTAACTAAAATTTTGCATTTAAAAGCAAATGCCTCTTAAATTAATTCATCATAAAATAAAAAGCATGCATAATAGAATTCGTATTAATCTATAACTACGATTTAATATTTTGTACTAAAAACTGCTTAGCTGCGAAATTAAATTGTACTGAAAAAGAAAATATTAAAATGCTATTTTTCTGAAATATAAAATAAACAGAAAATGTTAAAGGAAAAAACAAAACTGGAGAATTTAGATTCTCCAGTTTTGTTGACATATGAATAAATATTTTAAGCGCATTCATTTTCGAATTTTTATTATTCTAAAATAGCAGAAATATTTTAGACTCTCAAAATCGAATATTTTCAAAAGTTAAATAAATAGACTTTCTTTATCATTTTTTTTTTTTTTTTCGAGTCCTAATAATACTGTACAGAAATTCAAAGTGTAGACACTAACAATATTCAATCCCATTGTTTAATACAAATATTTTTTTTAATACATTTTAACTTCACTAGCTAAGCAGTTTAAATACAAATATTAAGTCCTAATTATGAATTCTATGGTATCTTTTTTATTTTGTGATGAATTAATTTAAAATGCATTTGCTTATTAAATGGCATTAACTATTGGATTTAATAAATTATTAACATTCAAAACTCAAAATATACTGCAGCATGTGAATACAAAATTGTAAGTAATATCAAAGATATTCGCTGTATGGAAGATTCAATGTCTCATATTAGCCTTAATGTTAGTTTTTAATTTATTTATAAGGAGAGAAATGCATTTTTAAGAACCGACTTGATAAACCATAATCTTTTGATTAAAGTGCTAATCATGTTTTTTCAAATTAGAATATACATAATACAACATTTAATTCGTTAAAATCAAGAACGCAAAGACGGGCAATCACCAAGTCACCCGACGGCACACATTTTTAAACACGATTTTAACAGCAATCTCATAAAATGCGCAATGAATTCATGAAATAAACATTTCCTATAACTATTGCATTGAAAGTCAACAATTTCGAAACTCGTGCTGGGATTTAGAAAATAAAGAAATAGTGAATTCCGCATTAAAGTTAGCTCGCAATTGAAAGACGATATTCAAAATACTAAGATATTGTAACATCTTAGTTTGCAATAAATTACAAAACAATTAATATACATAGAGTTAAGTTTTTTTAATGAAATACCGCTGAGTCATGTTCCGTGTCCATGAAATCCGAAAAGTTTTAAAAGAAAAATACCCATCATATAAAGTGAAATTCAAATATAAAAAAATGAAATTATCATACAATGATGTACATCGCGGTCTGTGTATTTTTGAATTAAACAGTTAAATTAAAACAAAACACCAACCATGCAGGACAATTTAATGTAAGCAAAGCAGTGTGGCATCCTTGAATCTGAAATATTCCACCCCTCGCCTCAAAAAAATCACTCCTTATTAAATAGGGATTATCGAATTTCCCTCCAAACACTCATATTTTCAAAACAATCTTTTTTTCTGAGAAAACTCATGTATCACTTTTTATATCACTCACACCCATTAAAAAACATCCATGGAGCATCTCCACACAGGACTCGAACAAGGAAGTGAGAAAGAGACGCCGCCCTTTTCTACAGCCTATCACCATTCGCAATTATCACCGCTATCGTTCCATAGTTCCGGGTTCGAGGCGGACTGCCCAATTACTAGAATGCGATTCCGAACCGATTGCAGTAAAAAAGGCATAGTTGTTAGAATCTTTTTGAAGCCTATTAATTAAAGCTCATAAGTTCCATTTTACCAAGTACTTGTTGAAAGCGGGTTGAAAAAATTGAATAGCAGGCAGGAATCGTGTACCACAATCATGCTTGGAATCTTCGTATAAATCAATTTTCTAAGTATTTTCAACTTAATTAATGGGGGAGGGGGTTCTTCTTTCACAAATCGAAAATTTATAATGATCAAATTCTCGAAAAATCTTTCTAACAAGAAAGGAATTTTAAAGGTTAAAAACGTTAACGATACTTAATTTGTTCTCAAATCAAAGTAACGCCAAAAGCAATTTTCTACCAATTCTGTTCCGATTTTTTAATACTTTAATCTATATGAAGAAATAAATTTAAAATCTACAATAAAACTCTTTAGGAAATTAAATTAATTTTTAAATATTGAGGTTTACGTAAATCTGTTGCGCGTATTTTAGAGTTTAATAATGTCGTAAATAATAACGAATTAATTTTATCTGAAGTAAATATTATTGAAATTATTAAAAGGTTGGATTTTAAAATTCAGTTTATTGGAAATCACAAGGAAAAAACACAAATTATTAATTATAAGTTTTGTAAACAATACCGGCAGTTTTATAATACATTAAAAGAAGTCTCGAAATTTATACACTTCATATGTGTCAATTTTAAGAACCTTTAGAAAAAAATTCAATTTACCAAGCTCCTTAATTTAAAAGAAAATGGAAAACTGGCATATAAAATTTTATATGAATGTAATATAAAAGATTGGGTCTTATAATTACTAAAAAAAAATTATAGATAAAAAATTGAATAACATATTACGGAACAATTTTTATAATTTTTTTTCATGACAGACATGAATTTTATGGGAACAGCCTTTTTCATTACTAAAAAAATGGCAATTTTAAAAATTTGTACATCAGATGCAAACCTAAAATTAAAAGAGCAATTACTTTCAAACTAACATACAGGGTGAGTACCAAGTCTTGTCCAGATTATAAAAAATTATAAAATAATTGTTGGATATAATAATGCAATTTTGATATCACTGGTTAATTCATTTTCAATAGTTTTTTGTGCAATAGCTCTGAACAAAAAATAATATCTAAAACGATTAGTTAAATCACATTTTTCTTATGAATAAACTATTCATGTTTGCGGGAAGGATCTCGAGGTATGAACATTATTTTATAACTAACCATAATGCCCATATTTTGAGTTCAGAGAACCCACATGTGTCTGCAGCGAGAGACAGCCCTTAAAGTACTGTTTAAGACGATCATCATGCACATAACAAGGTCATCGCGGAACGAACTTTTCATTATTCTTTTAACTGTGATGCAATGAAGAGTTCCGATAAAAACTTCAACCATGGATTATTTATCAGCATCTCCTCGCTGGGGTTTCTTATTTCGTGAGTTTCTATACACGAACTTTACGTGCCGGTGGATTGGAAGAGATGGACCACCATCATGGCCTCCTAATATTATTCCTTTTGATTTTTTCTTTCTTTTACAGCTATATCAAGGACAGTCTTTGCCCCACCACTTGCCGACGTTGAGGCACTGAAGGATAGGATGAAAGATTGGTGTATTGTTACAGACAGTATGCTGAAGAACACTTGGAGAGAACAGCTTTCATATCCACTTCGGCATCCGTTGTATCCTTATAAAATTTTTTAATAACAGTAGTTACAATTTAGCAAAAAAACATCTCGAATTATAATAGTTGTCACGCAATAAATTCTTAGAATCAGGACAAGACTTTTTTTTTCAGTAATACATGTTTTCACCTTGTATTATTTGTTGCATAATGTAATGAGCAATGATAATTAACAAATTGATCGAGACAAAATGATCCAAAGTGCGAGCTGCAGTAGACAGCAGCAATAAAATTGTACCCAAAACGAAAAAAATACTTTCGCTTGCTTGTATTTCTTATTGATATTTGTGCTGATAAGAATAAACATGAAGTATCACAAGTTTTATTTAAATAAAATTAAACGTTAATTAAGTTATAGTTTTCTAAAAGATTAAGGTACTAAAAAAAATTCGTGGAATGAAATGAGTACAATATGAAACGCAATTTTAAAAAATATATATTTAACTTCATAGCAAAGAGAATATTAGGTGAATTTATAACAAATTAGAAAATAGCACAAAAACAATTATATAAATTTCCAATTTTATGCTTCAACGAAAATAAGTTTCGCTCATCGTATACATGCATTTAAAGAACGCAAATGGAATAAAACATTTAATCAATTTTTATTTAAAATTAAAGCAAAATGAAAAATGAAAAAGAAATAGAATGCATATAATATGTTTAAAAAATATTACAATATCAGAACATAAAAAATAAGATGAAATTTATACAAATGTTTCTCACAAAAAACAGTTTTTGGTTATCTGCAAACCTGAAACTGTAAATGTATACTTTTCTATCTTTAAGTGAGCCCCACTTTGAAAAACTCTGCCGGCTTCTTTATAAATATCTTCTTTCAAAACAAATCTCGAACATGAAAACAAATCACCCAAATAAAAACTTTTCAGTACCACATTTTCACCCCTGATGTGACAATTTTAACAATATCCATCCTCCTATGTCATTCAAGCAGTTATACTTATCTGAAGCCGTTAAAAAGAAAATAAAGATAAAGAAAGAAAACACGTACAAATTATTGTCCTTTTAGCTTCCTGAAGTGCAGTGCCATTAATTGTCTCAACGCCCTTAAAATTCCTTTCCGTTCCATTTCGTCGATTCCGAACACAAGGCAAAGCAAAAGAAAAAGAAAGAGAAATCGACTCCATCAATGTCTCTTATCGTTGCATTAGTGCCTATTGATAAATTCACACTTCAACCCTTCTTGAGTGAGGATAGCTATCAGAAACGACTCGATTAACGATTCCACAGAGACTGCACATAGTGGCGATTGTGAACAAGAATAATAAAAGTTTGTTCTGTATTATGGTTTTTTTTCCCCCATGGCTTTTCTGATGGACGTAGGGAAGAAAATGCTTTCAAGTGTCTATTATATGAAAGAGACGTCATTTACGATTAACAATTCCAGAAAAAGAGCAGAAGTGAAGCCATAGAATTTTAGTAACAATTGGAATTACAGTAAAGAAAAACGAGAATTGAATATATAATAACTCCAAGATATTGAAACTGCACTAAAAATGTTAATTTTGCATTAAAAGTATACCCTGCAAATTAATCACTCTCTAATTAAGATAAAAAAGACATCGTGACTTTATCGCTACAGGATTAATACTTAAGTTTGCATAAAATATCTTTTTTAGATTAAGTATATTGCTACTATTTATCACACATTAATGAAAACGACCTTGTAAAAATTTATTTCGGTTTGTGTTTAGATTTTAACGTTTATGTTGCAAAACGTCTCTTAAATTTTGAATAAATAGTACTTAAAAATTTCAGCTATAACTTCTTTTGAAATTTCTTTTTTTTTTTTTTTTTTTTTTTTAAATATTAGTTTTATAAAACATTGTGAAGTTTTATCTGAAAATGAAAATCTCTTTTACAGTGAATTCCTCTTCAACGATACAACTCAATCGGTAAAGTTGTCACTTAAGTTACGAGGATTGAAAGAGGGTAAAAAAGATTATTTGGCACTAAGTATATTCTAAGCACAACGACAAGTATTTCAATGGGTTTTTTTTTATATATCATTCGGCAGTTAGTGTAATAGCGTAAATATTAATTCTATTTACAATAAAGAGTTTCGTAATTTTAAAAATTGGCATTATAAAAAGAACATTTAACACGGATGTTTCAAAAAATGCAAATTTGACAAACACAAATTTGTACAATAAATATCTTCCTTCACTTCAATTTATAAAGGTCGCCACAAAAATTTTAATTTCATAAGCAGAAGCAAGAGTTACCTTTCAAATGCATCAGTCATTTTAACTGATAACTGGAAATGAAAATAAATCTGTCAGTAAACTAAATGTTCTCACCATGTAACATGTCTTAAATGAAAAAATTATTTAAGCTGATAGAAAACTTACTACACATTTGACTTAAGTCGTCCACAATTATAGGCAAATATAAAACAAATCCGCAGCTTTTCTCTAAATATATTATTTTCTTTCAAATGTATTCCACTCGATATAAAGACAATTAGTAAGCTTTCGATTCTTACCCATTTTCACTATATAGAAGAACTCTGATGTTTAATTCTAAAAATAGCTAAATATAGAGAAAAAAAAATTTTTGTTCACGAAGAAAATTATTTAAATTAATGAATAGATTATAAATTGCTATTCATTATATTTCCCATATTTTATTTACCAGCGAGAATCTGTACAAGCAAACAAAAGAAAAACGTTTAAATAGTAGATAATGTGATAAATAAGTATACAAAAATAAAAGTCCGAAATCTAACAAGGCATACTTATTTATTACATACAATATTAAAAATTCATGTTCATAAAAAAAAAAAGATATTTTTAATTTTTAGAAGCAGTTTGAAATCATGTAATGGAAGTCTGTTTCATTGTATCATAGAATATAAAAATCATAGAAACATGATTTTCTAAAATTCGATAAATTTAAGATAAAATTTGTTAATCAAATTACATTATAATTAAAGTAAAAACATTATATAAGAAATTTAATTTCTTAAGTATTTTAATGAAATGGAATTAAAAGTTAAACTTTGTATAACATTCTTTTTAATACAAGTTGAAATGAAGATCATTAAAGACTTCACAAGAATTCTTTGTCTACAAATACGGGTTTAAAATTGAAAATTTATATTTATCCAATGCAGAGTAAATGTTATTTTTACTTAAGCTAATTTACTTTTTTAAATCGTAATAAAAAGTGTTTAAAATTTATTTTCAATAGTTAATGTGTTTATATCAATTCGAATTTAAACTAAATTGTTAAGAAATTCTAATGTATAGTTAAATAATTTTTGATGTTATATACTTTTTGGGGATAATAAAAATTTCTGTATATAAGGTATGCGAGTTAAGGTTGCAATATTCTTCAGATTAAATACAGAAAACAAAGAAACAAATTAAACTTTAATCGAGTACCTCAATTATGAAAAGGGAAGTCAATATTTAATATTTATTCCAATACAAACATTTTTGAAGCAAGTTTTATTATAAATTTTCTGCCTTTTACCGTACAACAAAACTAGAGGAAAAGAGAAAATGTAGCTATTATCCTGTATTCAATTTGTCAGCATTGGGTCCTTATAGTGTACTGTAAAAACAAGATAGCAAACCATAATTTAAAGCTTCTGAATCAAACTACAAAAATAAGAAAAATGCTCTTTAGGCTATAATAATTAGAACAAACAAGCTTTGCGTTGCACGAAAAAAGCAAATTTATCTCAATACAAAATATAAACGAACTACCTGTATTTTTGAATGTAAATTTAAAACGAAAAAAGAAATGCGAAACCTTTTCTTCTCGATAAGAGAGACAAAAATGTTGAGAACGCGAATGAATGCTTATGTAAATTGCAATAGGTATTCAATTTCTAAGAATAAAAGAAAGCGTTCCACGAATTTGTGCGTTTTATCTCTAAGAATAAAAAGAATAATAAATTATGATTACCTGGAAAAACAGCAAAATTCCTAGAACAGAAACAGTACAAAAATCATAAAAATAATAAGATACACAGGTGTTGTGAAATGATTTATTATACGATAGTTTTTCAGAAAAACTCCTCAGAAGACTGAATCATTAGAATAAATGACACGAAATCGTGTAGAATAAAACAAACAAAATAGCACTTTTGGATTGAAAATAAAAGCGAACATCGCACACCATTGTATACTTCGCATTCCCATTTCAGTTAATATTTTGAGAATTAAAAACTAAAGGTCCATTTCAAAAACTTTTTAATACTTAAGGTGGGCTGTTCGTATAAATAAATTTTCTTTTATTGCTCATAATTATGCATCATTAATAAATGTTAAATTATCGATTAGATTACTAAATGGATTAATGATCATTAAATTACCTGTACTTAACACTGGCAGGTATTTTGACAGTTTTACATGGGTAACATTTATGAATAACAAGATACAGAATTCCCTAAAGTTAGCAGCTTATCTCATTTTTGAGGTAATGCTCTGGAAACGCAAAACAGCTAATTAGGTATAAAAAAATCCTTGTTTTCTTTACTTATATTGATGTATAACTATAATTCGAAAACCAATTATCGTCCATTAATTCATCATGATAGGAGAATGGGAAACTAGCTTGCAACAAATAAGATTTGATTGCTGCTGGTGGTGGTGGTGGTGGTGGTACGTATTTGGACATTTCCTTCAAATCAGACCGCTATGGGTAACACCCCGGATTTTGATTATACCATACAACATGCATTGAAATAAGTAAGCGCAATCTCTATTGATATAAGTAATAATTTAAATCCAATCGAATAGCTGTCATTATCAATAGGAAGTTATTCATTGTGATACTTAAAATAAAGTACGCGGTTCAAGTTTAAATTGCTTCGTTAATCATTTTCTTTTTTTCAATTTCATTTTTTTATTCTCTGAAGTGGAGATCAACAAAGTCCCTTGGCAAATTTTCAAAATCCTCCTTTCTACAATGAAAATAATAACACGATAAATTGCACTTGGAAATGTCATAGGTTTCAATGGAAATGTCATGTCATCTCACATTTAAAAAATGTAGTTGCAAATGAATTATCCGAGAACAAAATGATTTGTATCATTCGAAAAAGTTTAAAATTGGCCCATATCACTAAACGCTTCTAAAGATGAAAATATTTCTAAATGATTAAAAAAAGCCAAAATGGAGTACAGAAATTTATAATTTGACTTAGTTCAATAATGGTAAACATTGAAAATAATTTGAGAATTTCAATTTAATAGTTTTGCCCCGTATGATAGTATTGAAATGTTCAATACATATAGCCTCACGGCACTTATTACACACAAAATTAATCTGTTTTTTGTGATAAATACACAATGATGTACACAACGTTTACGAGATTTTCTGATGAAGGGATATTAGAAAATGTCGTCCAGAAAACCTTGATGGTAATGAATAGACTTAGTTCCTGATGCTTTTATTTTTGGTTTATTTTTTATTTATCTTTATGAACAGTTTTGAAAATCACGTGACATTTCAAAAAAGATCATCCAGATCTATCTTTGATTATTAGTAGATTTGGTATCTGTTTACTTCTTCACTACTATTCGAATCAAAATCTTCCATTTTTACCAGTTTTTCAGAATTGTTTTTACCAGGAAAAATACTTTAACTGGTTGCAATCGTAATATTGCACTAGTCCGCATATATGCGCTTCGGTGATAATGACCAGGAAATTGTCGCGCATATGTGAGCTTATGATGCAAATGGGTTAATCTGTATATCTTCCTAATAATATCGATTTTAAATTAAATGAATTATTCAAAAACTATCTTCTGGTGTTGAATAAATTTTAAAATCGGTAAAAAATATAAATTAACTTACATTATTTTTCTGAAAATCAAAAGTTTTAATGGTTTTTAAAAATTATTTTAAAAATTATAAAAGAATTACTATATTTACGTAAAATCTTGAATGTAATATTCATAGTTTTATTTAAAATTAGATAGATTTAAGTACATCCTTAAATGTAGGTGATAAATTCTCATCATGCATTACAAATCATAATTTAAAAACAATGAAAATTTATTTGTATTAACATTTGTCAAACTTTAAAATTCAATATTTAAAAAAAAAAGGCACTAAAGGATGGTTAAATTATGAAGACAATTCTTTGTGGTGCGAGCTATTTACTCAGTATTTTTCTTCTCGGAAAAAAAAAATTACTGATCTGAATATCTGTGAAAGTCTTTTGATAGTGTTATTAAATAAAAAATAAAAATAGTCTTTGAAAAGTTAAGTGCTACGATTATTATCCAATATATTAGTTTTAATTAAAGGGCATTTTTAATGACCTTTTTCAAAAATGAAGTGATATTGTGAAAATAATGTATCAGTTTTCCAAATATTAAAATATTTAACTCGGCATTTATCATAACTGTACGTAACAGAAACAACCATATATTTAAAGTTCTCGATTTTCAAATCCAAAAATTTTAATAACTCAAAGTAAATCGTAAAATTATATGAAATATCTAATTCGAAAATCCATTTCAAATTTCAATTTAAAAAATAAAAAAAATAAACTTTGTTACATTACTCTAATCATTGTTACTAATTTTTCAAAATACAAGTATAAAATATTTGCCTTGCAAAAGAGAAACTCTACAATCCAATAAAACCATCTTTACAATCTTAACACCAGAAGTAAAAAAAAATCTGAAGGTGTCTAGAAAACTGACGTTCTATGGATGAAAATTGATGAGTTCTGGCTTATAAAATTTTTGTTGTTTAAATTTAAGCGTTTTTGAAATTGCAAGTAAAAATTTTATTTTATGTTAATGAAAATTCAACGTTTCTTTAACAAGTGTAGCGACAAGATAATTAAACAACAATACCTTTATTAAGATTTAAATGCTTTAATTATCACAACACCATAAACTTTATTTCAATATTAATCTTGTTACTGAAGTATATGAAAGATAAATCATCCATTTTTTTTTTTTTATGTTAAAAGACGGAAGTATCGATACCAATAATGTTCTAATAAAGTAAAGATGGTATAGATTAAAAATTAAAATTCCAATATTAAACTTCAACAGATATTGTATGTTTGGCTATTTCCGTTTTTGGAAGAAACTTATTGATTTTTATGTATTACAGACAGTAGAATGAATGTTAATTTATGAGAACAATTTTTAGCGTATAAATTTTACTCAGTTATTTGACGTGTGAGAAGAGATTGAATAAAAACCTAATTCCTATGAAGTATAGAGAAAAAACGAAAAACTTACAGGCGAGGAAAAATCGACACAATGACCTTTCAAAGACGCTACTATTATTTAAAGGAAACACATTAATCATGTTATTCGCTTTATCTTCGATTGTTATAAGCAGCTGAGCGCACGCGCCATTGTCCTCGAAAAGTACGAATTATATTTTTCCGGTGGTTTCGCAAAACATTGCCTAATCTTTTGAGATCATCCGATGTAGTAATTAATCTGTTTACATGCACTTTTTCCTTGTAAATTTCTGAAAATCAATTATTTTATTTTTATAAATTTCAATTAATTCTGAATTATTGAAAACAAACTAAAAATTATATAGTATATACATGTCAAGAAATTTCTTTGAAGTGATCATTTCAACACAACTTTATTGATTCAAATTTTGTTATAGACGGTATTTTAAAAACACTAATTTCTGAAGTCGGTGCTGCATAAGTTGTTGATTTTAAAGAAAATTTGTTTTGAAAAATTTTAAGTGAAACCTGTTTTTAATTTTTACGTATTCAATAATAGAAGTTTTATGA
Source organism: Caerostris darwini (assembly GCA_021605075.1). Classification (NCBI taxonomy): domain Eukaryota; kingdom Metazoa; phylum Arthropoda; class Arachnida; order Araneae; family Araneidae; genus Caerostris; species Caerostris darwini. Next base: position 279,223 of record BPLQ01011329.1, on the reverse strand, counting down.
CTGTTTTAATTTTGTATACAATTTTTCTGATAAAATAATTCAAAGAGCTTTGTTTAAATGTAAGCCATTACCTTAATTTATCTTCAAAAACATATTTCCATCCTAACCTATTTGATATCCATCTATCATTAAACAATTCTATCTTATTTTATTGAGGACAATTTTTTAAAACCCATCGTAAATCTTTAAAACCATTTTTAATTAACCTTCCTCCTTTAAAAAAAACCAACAATGAATTATAAATCAAATCTAAACTCATTTAATAAAAAAAGAACACTTGCAATATGTAGAGAAAATTTTATTTTAAATAAAATAGCAGCATATTTTAGCATTCCTCTCTCATAATTCAAGACTTGGATAACACTAAATATATTCAAATTGTTCAGCTAATAATTGAAGTACAGTAAGAGGCGTTATTAGTTAATGGTATAGAGAATATGAGCGCTAAAGATATTTTCCAAAAAATCAACAAGAAATTGATTTATGAAATATTCTGCAGTCAAATATTTTAACTTTGTTTAATCTTGTCTGCCATATAAATATAACAAGTCTTATATTATTGTGGACACATACTCCAAAACATTGTGTATTTTAATAACCACAAGCCCAAAACCAGAACAAAATTGACATTTTCTCCATATAATAAAAAAAAAATCAAAAATAAAAATCATGATACACTGCAGTCTCTTATGGTAATTTCAACGTTTCAAAACATCAGACAAATAAAGCTATTAACATCAACAAAAATTCCAGTAATAATATTATTAAAAATTTTATTCTTAAATTACTTTTCAGAGTAAAGGTTCCATCAATTATTTACAGTCGTCTGTTAATCTTGTTTGTTATGTAAGAATGAAAATATAAATAATTATATATATATATAAAAATATAATATTTTCTCAATATGTACGTTAGGATAGAAGGAGGGGAGAACCGCATACCTATTCATAAATTTATTAGTACAGGCGGGAAAAATGAACGCTCCTTATCTTCACTTGATATTTTATGGAATTCTACTGCTGGTTTTTTTTCTCTCAAATTAGAGGGGGAAATAAAGAATTTCAAATATATTATGAAATATAAATAAATATTATATAAATATATTACATAGTAAATAAAGAATTTCAAATATATTATGTATAGGTTTATTTCCACTCGCTCCAAAACTACGAGCTGAAACATTAAGAAAAATCAGGTGGCATTTCAACATTTAAGACAAATTTTAAAATTTCAAGGATACTTTGTTAGTTGAAAAATAGGCAGTATTTCACTGGGAACATTTCAAGAGAAGAGGATATTAAATATCAACATATGAAGCGTTTTGAAATTTTCGTAAAATCTTTTAACGCCTACACATTTCTTGCAAATATATCATAAGCGCAATAAATTTCCAAGAGAAACAAGATTGATAGCGAAATACAGATAAAAAGAAGTTACATGAAGGATTGTAATTTTGCCCATCCTTAACATTCAATTCCATCTTTTTTTAAATACTAACTTTCTTGTGTTGAATGGATATTTTATTCACAACAGTCACACAAGTAAACTGTAGAAAATACATTTGCAAAATTTTGTTAATCTAATGAAAATATTGATACTTATTCATAAAATATTACTAAAGCTTTGTTATATTTTTTAATGAATTCAGCAAGTTAGACAATAAAATAGTGCATCGTATAGTAAACATTTCAAATATATTTTGTATTTAAATTTTTATGGTCGTATTTTAAAAGAAATTTAAAAAATCCATCAAATAGACCAAAAAATATTTCAGAGAGTTCACTTACCCGACTGTCATGTTGACAAGTGTTTAGTAATCCTTTATCCACATATAAAATTTAAGTCTCTAATTGTAGCACAAGCAACTAAAAAAATTTTCAAAAAAAAAATAATAAATAAAATATTAAAATAAATGTTTAAAAAATAAAATTGTCTTTCTAATATTTTCCTTGTTTTGTGGTAGATAGATATATGTTCGATCAACAGCTAAACAATCTCGAATAGTTTCTACAACGAAATAATGTTATTCAATCATAAATTTCTTAAAACACACTTAATATTCACCCTTGAGAAATTTCTTCTTTAACAAACGTAGAAGGAATTTTCTCCATTTATTTCTTCATAACACATTAGAATTACATGCACTATGTCACATTATAAATTCATTTTTTTCCCACGAGTGACTGGGTAAACCGGCAAGTAAAAGAAATAAATTCATTCGGACGAGTCAAAGGATTCGTTTCGCAAGATGAGACGGCGGAAGCGAAACTGATTCGTATCCAAAAATCCCTTCCTCAGCGTAGCCCCGAGGCATTTGCGTCGCCAACATTTTGACGCCAAAGCAGAATCAGCACCCACCAACATACAGCCATTTTAAAAGAGAAAGTGAACACGCGAAAAATCTAAGTAGATGAAAAAAAATTGAGAAAAAAGAAACCGATACAAAATGCAAGTTAAAAATTTGGTTTAGGCATTCAATTTTAATCAGTTGCAATCGGTATCAATGGGACATTTATGAACCAGTTTAAAATATTAATAGAATATCATAAATTTAAAATATACAAAAAAGAATGAAACGTCATAAATTATGAGAGGATAATTAATGATGAAATCTTTAATTTCAGTTCAAGAAGTATGTTTGAAATATAATTTAAAAATTAAATTTGTATAATTTGTTTTGCATATCTCACCTTCAATTTCTATAGTCTTATGTTTTCAATAAAATTAAAATAAATACTACCAAATACAAAGTACTTTTCTCATGTGAAATACAATTGTAACTACAGTATGAACAGTACAGTACAGTACATTTTGAAAGAACGCAAGAATAGAGCAAGCACCCAGGAAAAAAAATTAAATTATGAAAGGTAAAAAAATTTTGAAGAGAAAATTAAGGGTCCGTTGCATATGCCATCAAAATACTTAAACACAGATTTAAAAAAATATATACAAATTAAAAATATTAAAATTTAAAGATTGAAAATAATGAATTATTTTTTTTAACATGAAAGGAAACAACTATTTCTACAGTTATTTCGTCTTATAAATCTTTCTATGGTATAGCTTTAGATCATCTGTACAATTAAAGAAAACGTTAAAATTTGAAAAAAAGGGAAAAAGAAATTAAAAAATTTAGGATAATGCATGTCGAACTCCAGTACGTACATGCAAATTTTGTCTCTTTATTTAAAAACACTTTTAATAGAGAAACTTTTTATAATCAAAATGTTTTTAACAACATATTTCATTTGCACTAAATGTATAAAATAAAAAAGAAATGAAATTAATGATTCAATTTGTATGGACATAATCGTATTTTATTGAACTAAGCCAAGTCATATGAAATTGTGCAAAGCAAATAAGAATTAGCTTTGATTAGAACCGTCGGTGAATAAAAAGGCACTTGACTCGTTAAAGATCGAGCAATTCCCCCATTTGATCTCTAAAATAAGAAGAGAAAAAAACCCACCCATTTGCAAGGCCTTTCTCTTAGAGTAGAGCAATTCTATTCGTTCATACTCAATGACCTGATGACGCCAGACTGTCCCGTTATACCAGTTTGAACTGAGTAATGGGGATTGCGATTATGAATAACGGGTATCTAACCTAGTTAGCAATTCAGATTTATTTCTAGACGATACCATCATTTATGTTTTTTCATGCATAGATTTGAAAGCATACCGCCCTACAGATTTATATCTTTTGACAGATCTGACCTGTGGCAATGCATTCTTATAAGAAGCTACTTAAATAGCATTTAAAACTAGTGTCGTGTACATCCATAAATATTAGATAAGAGCGTTACCGATTGTTTGATAATCTTTGGGCAACAAGGAAAAATTGCGCAACACATTTTCTACCGAGAATTAGTTTACGTACAGAATATAATAATGAGAAATTATTTAATAATATTGATCAATTATCATCTGAAGTTCAGCCATAGACAGAAAATGAAATATTCATATATATACTTAATATTTAAAATTTTTATTCGCAAATCGAAAAGATAAAATAATGAGAACTAAGTTTAAATATTACTTTGCAAGCTAGATTAATTTATAGTAAGAGGAGTATTAAGCAATTGAATCAATAAAATTTAGTCGTCCGGTTATTTGCTAGTAAAATAAATTTAAATTGTTAAATAAAATGCTGCTAAAATTTTAAATTAGAAAAAAACAGTTTCAAATAATTCATTGTATTATGTACACTGGCACAATCTCCATAAGTTAGTGTAATTAAATTAATTTAGTTAATTACGTTAATAAGTTAATCTTATAATGTACAGCTTGTCCAAATGATTTTAAATTTAAATTATGAAATCTATAAATATTTTCTTCAAAGAATACTTTTTTTTTTTCCGCAAAAATATATTTCTGTAAAAGAAGTAAATAAATCGAAATGAATAAAAAAAAAATTTGCCTACATTTCATTTTTACTGAATGACGATAAAATTTTGTTCCGTACTCTTTGGAAAAGAGATTAGTACTGTTTTGAATTTTTCTTAATGCTTATTTTCAAAACATGTGCAGTAGAATTTAGGATGCCAAACTTCATTCTATAACTCATGAGTAATCAAACCAAGGTCGATTGAACTTCATCCATAATTAAATCTCTCGGTATTTTGTGTAATGCATATTGTGTAATGGCAAATCACACTGCAAATGTTTAAGAAAAAAGTTTTTCTGTAGGTTGCAAAATACTCGGCAATAAGTTACATCATACATATTTACGATCCATCTTCAAAGGGAAACAAAGATAATCAAATTGGTATATAATGCTTTGCCAATTTTGGAAAAGTCAATTTGGATTGGTTTAGTTTGTCGGTCTATGGTCATCTTGTGCACACGAGGGCTAAACAGACCGGAACCTACAGTTTAAAGTGGATTCCGAACCACTAACAAACATCCATGTCACCGCCAGGATTCGAACCTGGAGCCTATGGCACCAAAGAACAGAGCGCTAGCAAATTGGCAATCAGGCCGCCAATGTGGATTGGAATTGACCCTAATGTTTATTATGTTGTAAAAAACTTGAGTTCATTTTGTGATAAACCCATTTCGTGTACCTTTTCATGATTCGAATAAATTATTTCAAGTTATAACTAACAAAAGCTAATCTAAATGGATATATAAAAAGGCAATGAAATAAAGTATTTAATAACCTCATCTCCAATCTAAATAAAACTTTTATACCAGATGAAATTGATATAATTTCCCTCTTTTGATTCCAGTTATGCGGCTAATACAAACAAAATATCTTTTAAAGGCTGCGAAGCATAAAAATATCTGCGATAATTGCAGATCCCATTGTATACTAAGATTTACAGGGGTTTCAAACCCTTTATTTTCTCCAAGAGCCGTAATTTTCAATTTGGCTGTCAGCCAATATTTCTCCAAGTATTCTTGCTCATTAACTGCACCAAAATTAGTTAAGTAAAAAGGACGTACTCTCTAAATTGACTTTGACTAATTAAATAAGCCGAGCCTATTTCGTTACCACTGCATTTGATTCAGCAAAAGCTGCACACAATCTACTAAATCTAATTTAAACCGTAGCTTGTAATTTTTGCTTGCAAAGCCAATTAATTCCGACGTTTTATGAAGCGTAACCGTCACTAAGCACAAATTTATTCTCTACTACATAAAACAGTAAGCAGATTTAAAATGAATTTTTAAAATTTAAATTAATTCAACTTCTTGGAATGATGGATAAAATCGTAAATTTTCGTAAGGTTTTTTTTTAACATACTGTACTCCATTAAAATATTAAAAACAAATTTTAAAGTAATATATTTTGTAAGACTAAATTTAAAAATTTACTTTCAAAATTAATGTCGCCTTTGATGTCTCAAATTTGAACTTGAAGTAAATAAAATATACAAAAATGTAACATTTTTAATTTTCTATGTAAATCATTTGTATCAAAAGTCGTGGCCATAACTAGTTTTAGTTATGATAAAACAGGTTTAATTTTAAAAAGGAGGGATGCATAGATAGCGAACCGCCAATTCTTTTCCCAAGATCCTCCTTATGAAACGCCCATTTTCCTTCAAATATAATTATTTTTTAAGGTTTTCAAATTTTAATGAAACAATAATGAGCATGATTCAGCTTTTATGAAATACTGTAAGCATTTAAACATCAGAAAGTTTTACTGAATTTTTTCTTGGTTACTGAAGATATCGTAGATTGATGTAATTTTTTTTTTTATTTCTACGATTTTGTGCAAAATATTCCATTTTAAAATTTCCCTCAACAAGCATTCAAATACTGTATAAATAAGCATTTTCAGCAAGCAAAAATTAAAAAAAAGTTGAATGAAGATTATGCAGCAGTAGTTGCACACAATCTTCTAGTTATATTTAAGTTTAAATTATTTCATTCGCATTATTTATAGCTTCTACAAAAATCAAATTGAATGTGCGTGTGTGTGTGCGTGTGCGTGTGCGTGCGTGTGTGCATCTGTTTATGTGCGTGTGCAAGTTGCAATGCATGTCTTCCATAAATACGTATACTAGATTTATAAGAATATTATAAAATAAGTTTTAAATATAGCAAAAATTAAAAATCTCCATTTTGAATGAAATAGTTTCAAAGCAAAAATATTTATTGTCTTTTAAAGTTCCCACTTAAACGCCGAAAAAAATTATTTAAAACTCATTATTTTTCGGGTTAATTCTGCGAAAACAAATCAGCATCACAAAGATAAGCAAAGATTGCACTACATCTAAAGACAAACAAATCTACATCACAAAGTTCACTTTATCAATTCAGACAGATCATCATTTTGCATTTTTATGGAGTTCTGGCTCCATGTTTCTGTCAAAAAATAAATAAAAAAAAATGTCACTAGAAGCCCTACAAGCCGACTACTATACATGCAAATTTTTCCATCTACTTTTTTTTTTCTGCAGCTTTCACAGATAACACGACGTCAAAGACATCCAGTACGACTGATGGCATGGGAATGGGTGCAAAAATTTACACTAACGAAAGAAATTTCTTCCTATCTATCGTCAAGCCATTGAACATCTCATTCACACGTCTTCCTTTGGAGCATGCCAGGAATCTCAATATTCTTCCATATCTGCGATGACGCTAAAATACATCTTATTTCGCTTTTCCACCCCCGTACCAGAGCCTCCCCCTTAAGAATTGCAAAGACGCTCACTTTCTTTCTCGTTCGTCATACTTGTGATGCATTATTCATGAAAGCACTTCCAATTAATAAAAATAAGCTAAAATATTCTAATCCCATCCAGTATCCAGTATAATAAAGTTTTCTTGAAAATCTTGGTGATATTTTGAATGAAAAGCAAAGTATATATAGATCTCGTATTATATGCAGGATAAAATAAATGAAATTTAAACCTGCTAAATCAATTAAAATTTTAAAATGATTTAAAATTTTATTATTATTTTAGCACTTAGTATTCAAAAATATGAAATTTTCAAAATAGGGTATTACTAATAAAACATGCGCACTCAAAAAAAAAAAAAAACAATGTCTCCTGAATTTAGTTTCAAAACATTTACAGATACACTAAATAATTGATTGTCTTTAATTTTAAATCTATAGTTGCTTATATGATATTATTATATTGCTTATATTATAGGGCATAATAAAATATTGGCAAAAAATACCTTTTACATTTCTTAAATTTAATAATGATAAACTATATATATATATATATTTTAAATTTAATAATGATAAACTATATATATATATAGTTTATCATTATTAAATTTAAAATATATATATATACACACATTTTTTTTTTTAAATTAATAAATTTAAAAATATATATATATATTTTTAAATTAATAAATTTAAAAATATATATTTAAAAATATATATATATATATATATTTTTTAAATTAATAAATTTAAAAATATATATATATATATATATATATATATTTTTAAATTAATAAATTTAAAAATATATATATATATATATATATATATATTTTTAAATTAATAAATTTAAAAATATATATATATATATATATATATATATTTTTAAATTAATAAATTTAAAAATATATATATATATATATATATATATATATTTTTAAATTAATAAATTTAAAAATATATATATATATATATTTTTAAATTAATAAATTTAAAAATATATATATATATATAGTTTATCATTATTAAATTTAAAAAAAATATACATATAATTTATCATTAATAAATTTAAAAATATATATAGTTTACCATTATTAAATTTAAAAAAATATATATATTTACCATTATTAAATTTAAAAAAAATATATAGTTTACCATTATTAAATTTAAAAAAATATATATAGTTTACCATTATTAAATTTTAAAAAAAAATATATATATAATTTATTATTAAATTTTAAAATATATATAGTTTACCATTATTAAATTTAAAAAAAATATATAGTTTATCATTATTAAATAAAAAATAACAAAAGTTTATCATTATTAAATAAAAAATAACAAAAGTTTATCATTATTAAATAAAAAATAACAAAAGTTTATCATTATTAAATAAAAAATAACAAAAGTTTATCATTATTAAATAAAAAATAACAAAAGTTTATCATTATTAAATAAAAATAATTCATGCAAATAAATTTTATTTTTATAAGTATAAAAAGCATGGAAAATTTTTTCAATAAATAAAATCTTGTGTCATAGGAAACAAAATGTGTCATAACATGACGTTATATCCTTGCCAAAAATATTCTTAGACATTAGCTCTTTCTTAAAAGTGCACAATAGTTTTTAAAAAATAGATACAGAAAAATTGCATCCAAACTATAATAAAATTATATAATTCGTAAACCATTTTTTCATTACAAAATTTTTGTTTAAAAATTGGCAAGAAAATATTTTTTGATTAAAAGAAAACATAACATTAAACAAACATACTGCTTTTAAATTAAGACACGTCTCTAATGAGAATTATAAAATTAACAATAATTAGATCTTAAGTTCACTTACTCATAATCCTAGACTTCAATAAGAATTTCAAATTTAAGTAGTGCATCATTCACTTTTTAATGAAGATTAAAATAAAAGTTTTCCCGAACATATATATATATATATACAACATTCACCATAATTAAATTTTATTCTATTCCAAAATAAGATTGATTAAATGACAAACAAATTATACGTTGCCATGTGATATGAAGAAATAGAAGTAGACAATCATACGATAAAAGACGCAGACGATAAAAAAAATAAATAAATTCTCATTCAAAATAGCTTATAATAAATATGCAAATTAGAATAGTTTAAAAATAAAATATTTAAAAACCAAATTACATATATTTACACAATTTTATTTATACTCATTAAACAGTTGAAAACATTTGAAAATGGCGGTCAATACGAGAACAATTGGCGATATTCCAAAAGTTTTGATTTTTTAAAATATTTTTTGCATAGTTTTTTTTAGAGAAAATATAGCTAAAAATGTTTAATTAATACAATTAAGTAGTATTTTTTTTAAAACTATTTGAGTGTTTTAGTGGAATTTAATTAATTAGATTCTCAAAACTGTATATTAAGAAGTTGTTTTCACCAAGTAATTATGTTATTTACTCTCAACATAACGTTATGCTCAAAAACATTATTCTGGACATGCCCAGAAGTTCTATTTTTTGAAAAAAGATTTAATTTACTGTTTTTTCGTGCATTTTAGAAGATTTATCTTAAATTTAAAAAAATGGTTGAAAAGCATGTTCTCTGGTTTCACGTAGATTTAATATAATTCATTTTTTATACCTAAACCAACAAGAAATTTCTTTATCATGAGAAAATATTTTATTAAATTACGAAAAAATGAGAACAAATTCTAGTGATTTGTTTATTTCAACGTTTTACAAAGTAAAATTTCTTTTAAATAATTTCAAATTAATAAAAATTCCAGCCAATGACAATCAATAACATAGTATATACGCTACAGTGCATTAATGCTGTCATCTATTTGCTGTATATCAAATTAACACTGATAACATTCTAAAAAAAAATTGGGAAATCGACGTGCTAAGCCATTTATGATATTCGATGCATAAAAACGCAATTGAATTACAAATATACTAATCAACAAATATAATTAAATAGATTTTCGAAATGAGAACAAATTCCATAGATTTATTTATGTCAACACTTTACAAAATAAAATTTGATTTAAATGAGTCCAAATTAATAAAAAATGCCAGCCAATGACAATAATATAGTATATACGCTACAGTACATTAATACTTTGTTATTTGCAGATATATCAAATTAACATTAATAACATTCTATTTTTTTTTTTTTTTTTGAAATTGGCGGGAAAAACCATTCATGCAATTCGAACAATAAAAACACAACTGAATTAAAAATATTCTTATCTACAAATATAAGCAAAAGCTGTAATTAAATCATCCTATTCAGATTCTAAAGTCACTTTTTCGTAAACAAAATTAATTGTAATTAAAACCATTTTTGAATAAAACAAATTACCAAAGAATTCCATTTCTTATAATTTAGCTGTTAAGAATGACAGAAAACTGGCAACACTATAATCAAAATAACTATAGTGAGTGTTCAAAGGGTTAATAACGCATGCACAAAATTATTTTTAATTTATTGATAAATGAATTCGTGAAAAAAAAAATTATGAATGAAAAATTGTATAATTTTATTTGAATATATATAAAAATTGTTCACTTTAAAAAAATTATTCAAAACATGCCATATTACCTATTGTTTAACTTACATTGACATTCGAGTATATTGAAATACTGATCTATTTGAAACTAAACTTTGAAAATAAATTTTGAAACACGTTCGGTAAATGAGTAGGCAGTATTTATTTTTTCCCCATCTATCTTCTTTTTCTTTCAAACCAGAAGAAATTTATCACTAGATTACTTCAAGAATGAAATTTGAAGATCCTGCTTGGCAACAAAGTTACCATTCTTGGATTTCATTATTCCGATTTTATCAGAAAAATACAAGATTTTAGCAAATCTCATTTTTCTTACAAATAAATTCTCAAAAAGTCATTTTTATATTATATAAAAAATGCTTAAAACATTTGAAGGGAAAAACCTTTTTAAAACGATATGACGTATAACGTCTATACTATTTAAAGAATAAATTTGGTTTACTAAAGAGTAAATTAAGTCAAATATAAAGATTGTTTTGCAGAATGTTAACAATTCTTTCTTCACTGCCAATGCTTTCTCTTAATCGAGTTTGCTGAATTAAATTTAATGCCGATATTAATGTCATTGTAGTAATAAAGCCAAACATAATAATCTTTGATATAAATAATTTAAAAGCAAAAAATTCAGCTTGAAATATAGATATATATTTTTAATATTAACAATAATTCTAATTATTAACAGAACATTAACAATAATTCTAACTTCTTCACTGCCCATGCTTTCTCTTAATTGAATTTGCTGAATTAAATTTAATGCTTATATTAATTTTTTTTATGTCTATATATACAATCGACAATAATTAATATCTATGGCTGTATTAAATTTAATGTCATTGTAATAATAAAGCCAAACATAATAATCTTTGATATAAATAATTTAAAAGCAAAAAAATTCAGCTTGAAATAATATATATATATTTTTAAATTTAGACGTATAATTAAATTTTAGATTTACTTTTACTTAAAAATTTTCTGTTGAAAAAAAAACTGTTTATGAAGAAAAATAAGCAAATTTATAAATAGCATTTTTGTTGTTAAGCATTTATATATTTCCTTTAAAAAATTCAATAAGTTACACATATTTTACAGTAATTTCAAGAAACTGATTTTTTGTTTAGAGTTTGGAATCTTTCAATAATTAAATATAATAATCCGCAAAAATTAAATATGAACAAGAATAACGTTAGTTCCTATTGCTGAATTTGTTAACTGCGAAATTAGAAATTCTTAATTATTTCTATTTTACAATGAAATATTGTCAAAAGAAAAAAGCATTCGCATAGTTTATTTTGCAATAATTATCTTTTTTCTGGTTTCATCAACTGATCTGATTTTGTTCGTATTCTTATTTGCATTCGTTATTAATAATTTGAATATTTTTTTTTAGAATTTGCAATTCTAATTATGAAACAAAAACTAAGTATTTTTTGTATTTAATTGATAATTTGACTTCATTTCTTTCACATTTTTTATTTTAATCGTTACAGGCCTGGAGTGAGATTTCAGTAATATACAAATATCAAAGTACCATTGTTAATTTAAAATCAATTTCACTTCGAAATCGAACTTAAAAGTTACAACCAGTTATGACTCTATAAAATCAATTTAAAATTTACTGAACTTTAGATTAATTATAGTTATATTTGGTTAAAATAATTTAAAAGTTTCTAATTTTCTACTTACTTTTCATATAATATTTAAGCAATAATGTTAACGAAGGCTAAAAGTTTATAAATTTGTCAAAGTAAATTTATATGAAGTCTTGGAAGTGTATAAGCTCATAGAAACTTGTATAAAAAAATTTAAATTTTTTATATTTAATTCAGCCATTACAAGAAGTTAATACGCAGTTTGATGAGGAATATATTCTACTTGTAGATTAAAATTAAGACATATTACCTGAAAAATTGTGAAAATTCAAATAAACATAATATTATATCTCCGTATATATTAATATCTTAATTTATATGTATATACTGAACAATATTAAGAAATGTATATACTGTATAATATATATACATTCAGTATATACTGAACAATATTAAGAAACTTGAAATATTTTCAGAATAAAAGCAAAAGTGTCTATCGAATCTAAACTTGAGTTTCATTATTGTAGTTTTGTTAGGAAATATTTGATCTTCAAATTCGGGGTTTAAGTTGTGATAGTAAGTTCACTTTTTACTGAAGCAAATTTACACATCAAATTAAGTTTCAATGATCTACAATACATGTGACACTGAAAATATAATCGAATTACTATGAATACAATTGACACTAAAATGTGAATATTTTTATACCAAAGAGCTCGATAAATGATTTTAATATATGAAAAAAAGTTATCGTTAGACGAATCAACTTGAAAAACTTAGTGCAAATTCAAAAGCAGTTTAGTAATACTTCTACAATTTTCCAATTCAAATAAAGAGGACACAGTACGTTAAAACTGAACAAATTGTCGAACTTTGTTTCATTCGTTTTTATGATTTCAAATTGTTTTCTGAATGTAGGCCAACATAAAATCTTAAGTTTCTTTAAACTAGAGATATTTATTATACTTTTTTCTCAATTCTAATTTATAACAACATAAAATAATATAAGAACCGATCTACAATTCTTTTACTTTTCAAAGTATTTCTTACTTCAATTAATGAAATTCTTTGCTCAATAATTATACTGTGGGGAAAAAAAATCAAAATTATTATGTTATGATATTTAGGTTATTTTCCATTATGGATATCTATAAATGCAGATTACCAATTTTTTCACCAATCACTAATATTTTGCTTATATTTTATGGGTTGAAAAATTGCTTCCTCATGTGATCCATTAATACATACTATTAAATAGAAAATATCTTCACTTTGCTTAGTTATGTGTTTAAATTTAAAACAATAAGCTTCGAAGATTTATTTACCTTTAAAAGAAGGTAATTTAATGTTGCCATAATTGAACAAGTACTTTAACACTCTGTCTACAGATTCTTTCATAGCAAGAACAGATTATGGAGAGCATACTTTTAAACTGAATAAAAATAAGCTATTTCTTAAAAATCTAACGAGAAGACACTCAATTCGTTGAAGACAATTTCCTTCAAGAACAAAAATTCCTTCAGAACAACACTAATTTAAAAGAAAGTGCAATTAGTTGCATTTCAATAATTTGCTATTAGAGTTTGATTTGATAATCAAGATTTCACAGTAAGTAATTTTTAAGGGCAAAAAAAAAAAGGTTTTCTACTCTAGATCAAGAAATACACATATGACTCAAGCTTTTGCAATAATTTATGTAAATTTGTTTTAATTCTTAAATAATTTATTTATCTAAAGTTTAGACAGTTTCTTGTACTTAGTTAATAGAAAAAAAAAATGATTCAACTTTTTAAAGATGTTAATTATCATTCTACCACGGTATAACTAAAACGTAACTAATTTAGAGAAAAATCTGACTAATATTTTATTATTTTATTAGCGATAGTAGCTTCAGAGCTTAGATAGTAGTAGATTTTTTTTTTTTTGTAAGTGTAGAGAAATTTCTTGGCGACCACTATTGTGCGGTTTCATTAAGTTTTTTATTGGGTTGTTAATGTTTTCGTTAGCTGGAAACAACTAAATAAACCCCCATTTGTGAAGTGTCGAAAAACTAAGAATATTGTACACGAAAAGAAAGAAAATTGCACGAAACGTCACAAAGAAACATTCACATTTCACAAAGAAAATTGCTCAATAGAAAAATAATTTAAGAATTCTGCTCACTACTTAACAAAATTCTGGTATTTAGAGCTAGGGATATAATTCAGAGAAGACAGTTAATATTTAGAAATGCCATTATGTACTTACAGATCGACACATAATTTATAAAGAAAATCAAATACATTTTGATTACACATTTATATTTTTCTTATGAAGGAGCAAGCATTGTAAATTTTATACATCAGATATTTTCTGTTTTGAAATCATTTTAATAAAGATTTTAAAATTTTTAATACCATTTGCCATAAATATTACACTAGTTACCAGATTTTCCGATGAAATTATGAATATCATCTGGAAACTATATAGATGTTGGTCTTAACGTAACAGGTGTAAATATTAAGAAAAATTTATTGCTATTATTCATAAATTGGCTTATAAAGAAAGTAAAGATGTTACAAATACTAGATTGAATATTTCAATAGTAAGAAAGATTTAAGATTTGCTGAGGACTTAGGTTTTTAAATAAGATCAATCTCAGCCGAAAACTAATGTTTTTGAATTTTTAAAGTTTCTGGAGTGCTTAAAATATACTGATATACATTTTATCAAGTCTAAGTTCCTCAGAAGAGTAAAAAGATTTGTACAAGTTTTATATGATTTCGTTAAAAAACGTTCGAATTTTTTTTTTTCCAATATTATAATTCAAAGAACTAAAAAATACTTTTAAAATTAAAAAAATTAAATTAGTAAAGTACTACTAAAAGCACTGCCAAAATTACCAAAAGTATTGCCAAACTAGAAACAGTTTTAGAAATCTGCAATTTTAATAATCATTAAGAAAAATTGTTATTTGAAATTTCGGTTTTCCACTTAATCAGATACTATACACAAAATTAAAAATATGAAATACAACATCAATAAAAATAAAAAAAATCCAGTTTATAGTCAATACTTACCTGCTAAATAGGGAGAGAAATCCTTCATACTTTTCAAAGTCACTTAAGTTTTTTTCTTTTTTTTTTAAATACACAACCGTCATTCGGTTTTAGCAGAAGAAATCTGCCATTTCTCTGTAAAACCAACCAAAAACCGCACATGGCCGAAACCCCCTCGATAGCCGGATATCTATAAATAGTGTGCACATACCGGTCTTATTCTTACGTAAACATCGGAAAAAAGTTCTAACCTCCCAAAAACAATTCACTTTTTGAATGACTCCTGTTTTTCCAACAAAATTATGTGGATTCTTCCTTCTACTCTGGAGATTTTAAGTAGAAGCACAAGAATGTGTTCTAAAATTGGAAACGAGATTAGAAGAGTTCACCTGCTTCCAAGACGGTCTTCGGGTTCTCTCGGAATATTAAAAAAAATTGCGTTTTAAAATTCGAAGAAACGCTGTCCTTTCATTGGTTAGTGAAAAATAAAATAGTCCTGGAACGACTAGTCGAAGAGAATAGTACAGTTATAAAATTTGAATTTATAATTTAATATTTTCGATTAGATTGTTTCAGCAACTGCTGAATAAATTAAAGTTGAAATTTATAATTTTTTTTCATATTAAATGGATGAAAATGACAAAAGAAATTTTAAATAACCAAGTTGTTGTTAGATTTATTAAAATGTATAAAACTTAAATTATATTCCTTCGTGACATCTATAAAAATATAGTATAATTGAAAAATTAGATAATGTTACACCACCATCAACCATTAGGAAATACAGGTTGAAGAAAATTATGTTCTATTTTAGAAGATTTGCTTCTGCTTTTATAACAATATTAATGTTTGAAAATAAGGCTAATACTTTTGTATAATCTCAGAGATTGCTTATTTTGTGAAGTATACTTACAGAATTAACCAACTCTAACGATGTTTCTGCAATTGTTTGAACGAAATAAGGTTTAAAACTTTTATATTATCATTTATTGGTGAAAATTTATTATTTTACGTTAAAATCTGAAATATGATTTTTTTTAAAACAACTTTTCCCTTTTATTGCTTGTATCTAAATTATGGATAGAGGGAGGTTTTAACGATTTTAAACTAAACAAAATTTCATTCTTACAATTGGGTGCATTAATTAAATAGGATTACAAAGTCAAGAAATGACATATTTCAGTCAAAAGAATATAAATACAATGATCCGATAATAAAAACAAATTCTTTATGCATGCTTAATTTAAGTCCTTAACCAATAAAAACTAATTAAATCTAGTGTAACAAATCAATTTCTACAGCATATTTTTATTGAGAAAATCATGTCTAATTTAGTTTAGTTGTTGAAATAATGAAACGCCTCAATCAGAAATCTACTTTTGCAAAATTTGCATACAGTGATCATTATTAAGTTGCATCTAATTCAGAAAGGAAAATTATGCAGTCCATTTGAACTTGGATTTCATTAGATGACTGTTGCATACTGTTACAATGACGCTAAAACAAAATTATAAATCTTTTGTATTACTGCGCATGCTTTAATCGATCTGAACGCGCCAAAATAGCAGCTTAATATGACAAGTTAACGTCAGTGAACAACATTCCAAAGCTACTTTGCAGTTAGTGATTTTAAGAAACATAAAATTTTAAAATGTTCATACAATATTAACTTTTAAATGATAAAGTTTTTATGCAACTTGTTTAAATGTACATTGAATCTGTTGCAGAAAAAAAAAATTTATTTGAATTTTTAATTGTTTCTAATTTTATAAAGATTTAATCAGAAAAATTTGATTAGAAAACATCTTTTGAAATTGTCTTAACTGGTTCCTAAATCTGAGACATAATTTAAAAAAAATATTTATCCCTCACATTATTAAAAACAAACGGCGAAACTTGGTTAATTTAAAAAAAAAAAATTTACACAATATTTATTCAAACACATTGCAAGAAATAAAAATTCAATATATCGTTTATTAACAAAACACGCCTTATTTCATATATCTCATGACAGAAATGTATTTAAAAGCAAAAAAAAAAAAAAAGATAGTTTTATAAAATGAAATATTATATGTTAGGCATATTATTTATAAAATAAAAACTGTAACACGCATCCCTACTTCATTATTTAGTCAAACATTTTAGCATTTTTTATAGCAAATAATATAATCAGAAATAATTTTTTATAGCAATACTATATCCCTTTAATCGCAGAAAACATTAACAATCGTGTACAATTAACATAGGTTCACGGTTTCCCAAACAACGATCAGGATTTCTATTTTCATACGAATATTAATCAATGACGGATTTTGGCTTAGGCCCGGGCCTAGGGCGGCAAATTTTTAAGGGCGCCAAAATTTTAGAGGCGGCAAAATATTAGGGGTGCCAAAATTTTAGAGGCGCCAAAAATTTGAAATCGATTTTGTTTATCAACTGTAAAACAACCTTAAGATGCCAATATTTAAAGGGTGGAATTATTTTTTAAAAATATTTAATCATGTAAATAGTAAAATTTTAAATATCTAAAAAATAGGTACTAAAATAATTTTCGTTAAGTATAGTATTTATCTATTGACGTTAGAATTTTTCCTAAATTTTTCTTAAAAACCTAAATATAGCGTTTGTTTGCTCATCATTATAACACAAAATATTAATTCACCCTATTTAATTATACCTTTGTCTGGGTACTCAAAAACTTATTCTTTAATCTCGCATAAAAATGTTATAGTTTTACGTAATGTGAGGCTTTAAGCACGTGCAGGTAAGAAGCAAGACAGGCTCAATGCACTTGCATTATTAAGCATCGAAACACAATGAGTTCAAGTAGTCAAGTATGAGGATTGCCATTAATACTTTCGGCACGGATGAAAGCAAGAAACAAATATATTATAGGATTCATTAGATAGATATTATTCATTTCTTAATTAAAAGCTATTTATTCTAAACTGTATGTTTAGTTGTTATATCAAAATTATATAATTCATGCCTAAATTTAATTCGAATCCATTATTACTATTCGTATTATTTAAGGGCGTCAAGTTAACTTAGGTCTTGGGCGCCATCGTACCTAAATCCATCACCGATCTTAATCTGCAATTTCCACTTACCTTACGTAGTGCATATCAATCCAAGAATCGAATCTCGTCCGCAAGAGAGCAGCAACATTGAAAAATAAATCAGTCCCACTGTCATAAGAGTCAGTGCATCGCGAAAGGGGAAGCCCTTCAAATGAGAAGGCAAGACTCGTGCCAAAAAAGTCGTCCTCCGTTTGTTTGGCATCATGCTGGCTTATCGATGTTGATGCTTGTCTCCGTTTATTTATAGACGTTTTCACTTACCCCTGTTAATAAGAATGCGAGAAGTAGGACGTTCCCCCTTTTTTGCCCAGATGGTTTTTGGAGAGGGCTTTTTGGCACATCCTCAGCGAGAGGTGGGGCACTGCGTCAAATTCGAATCGTCACACCACCCTGTGACGACATTTGAACGAATGCAGGTACCACGAACAAGATTAGGAAATACTACGAAATGCATTGTTTAAAATTATATATGAAAAACAAACTATATAAGTATAATTATCAACGAATAATCTTCATATTTAATACCTGCACTTAAAATAGTATTTGTCATTTTTTAAACATAAAGTAAAAAGTTTAATTGACAGCAGTGCAAATGCACCGGCAATAAATTAATATAAATTGGTTTCGGTTTTTCTTATATATTAAAAAGACAAATCATGGTTAGAGATAAATTCTAATTAACAAGATGACGATGAAAAAATAGTTATGAAATCTTAATTACGTAATTATAAGTTGCGTATGAATCCTTAATAAAACTAATTATAGTTCTAACAGGAATATGCACCAAAAAATTATTATAATTAATAAAGGTAATTTGGAGTTCTCTATTCATAAAAAAAATGCAACAAATTTGTTTTTTCAATTCAAAATGGTATCTAATAAAAAAATGGAACATACTCAAGATATTACTTCTTCCTAAGCCGATAATTAAACCAAATACATAATGTATAAAAGCAGTTATTAGAAAACATTCCATCGTAGTACTTACAAATTCTAGAAACAGTAATTAATTTAACATAATGTAGTAATTATAAATTTAATGAAATCTAAAATCTACCGTTATAATTCTATTTTTTTCCCCATTATTACTATAATTACTATTTAAATCCTTTTTTTTAAACAATCTGCATTTGCATAAAATCTAGAGAACAAACCTATTTTACAAACAGGCTATTCCTGAGCTTGTAAGTAGTTCGTTTATTTCTTCAAATTATATGCTACATATTTCATGAAACTCAATACAATTCCTACAGCATCCTTTTTTCTAAAGCTTTGTGCGTGCCTACAGTATTTATTAATGCCCACAACTAATTGCTGCAAATGCTTTTATTGGCTATATAAATTTTCCAAAATGCATTTTTTTTTTTTTTTACAAAAAAGGCAAAAAAAGAAAAGACAATAGCCTTTTATTCTATTATTTTTTTTAGCCATTACTTTTACTTATGCAGTCTTCCGGTTTAGATTTATCAGCTGCAATTACGTCTCGACAGAAGCAACATAAACGAAAATTTACTGTCCTCTTAATCTACTGATCTATTTCTCATTTGATCCCCGTTAAGAAGCAAAAGACACGAGAGCTTTTCGCAAAAATCAATAAGGTGCCATCTAAGAGAGCCAAGAGAATCCTTCCTTCGGCATACCCAGGAAATGCAAAAGGCGCCAAAGTCTGCTTTTCAACTGACAGATGGGGATTCAACGCTTGCTGTTTTCATTAATAGTTTTGCGGCAAACAAACCAAAAAAGAAAGCATGCGAATAAAAGTGGAAAGATTTGTATTCGAGAATACTTGTTATTCTGAAGAATAATTATTCAGCGCTTGTGAAAACAAGTCATCGTCATCTTTAAAACAACAAGGCGCAACTTTGCTTACGTAAGAAGCATATTTAGAAATGAATAAACGTGTGGGTTTTTATTTTTAATTCGTTAGTGTAATTAATTGAACGTTTATGATGTTATGTGAAACTGGGAATAACCTTTAAAATATTTTAGAGAACAAAAGCACTATTGTTCAGTCGATGAAATTACGCTATCAACATGTTCATTAATGACCAAGGACATTATAGGAAATATTATTTTAGTAATATTTGTGGAAAAGTTAAATTATGTAAAAATGGTTGATTTTCATGTTTAAAGATTGATGAACCAAGTTAAGTTACACATTTCATAAGTTGGTTTGGTTTGTCGCTCTACGTTCATTTTGTGCACATTTTAGGCTAATTAGACCGGGATCTTACAGTTTAGCGAGGATTCCGAACCACGAACAAACATCCATGCTACTGCCAGGATCCGAACATGAAGTCTGTGATACTAAAGGCTAGAGCGCTAGCCAATTGGCCCTCATGCCACTTTCATAAGTTGACTTTCAGTAATCGAGATACAAAATTTATTGATTTATGTCTAAAAATCCTCAAAAAAAATGTATTAATAATGAATGCCCAATGCAACTCTCAGAAAAAAAAATTAGGAAAATATAAATACCGTCAGATGGCTTATTCATTAATTTTTTTATCATAAGGACATTAAAAAACCTATATATTGAATATTTAAGATCCAATGCAAGACCTACATACATACTAAACATTAACGTATAAATTTTGTGTGGATTTTTTTTTTTTTTTACTCAAGTTGGGATATCAAAAATTATTTTCTATAGGTTTATTAAGTATTACGTGACCAATTATAAATTGAATTTAAGTAATTTGTAAGTATTTTTTAATTCAAAAAATTTTGAAGTCAGTGGCAATTTAATCTTCATATAATTTTAATTTTATTTTATTTGAATTTTCGAAGATTTAAAAAATTTAATATTTAAATTGGATAAAAATGTACATATTTAATTGGATTAAATATGTATAAATTCATATTATAATTATGAATTTTGCAAATAAATTTTCATAATTATTAAATTAAAAAAAAGCAGGAGTAAAATAAATTAAGGGGCATTTATTAAAAATATCAACAATAAATAATCATATTAAAGAAAATTAAGAAATTTTAAATACTAAGTTGTTCTTTCTCTTGAAAATTATATGTATGTGGATAGCATGTTCAAGTCCCACAAAATATTGGTCATTATTAATAAAAAAAACTAATAAAATAACTGATAAATGATTTTGAAATATTCAATATTCCCGTCCAGAAATAATGCAATAACAATTTACTGGTATTAAGACACTTGGAATGCGAGTAATGGTTTTTGACAGAATTTCGAGATTTCACATTACTGTCTACAGAAGCTTTAAGAACGTTGCCGACCAAGGTGAATCTGCGAAAGCCCGGTTATTAAATCCATAAAGGAGAGATCATCATAATCCATCATGCAGGATATTTTGAAGGGAACCCATTCACATTTTGTTTTTAATGCATAAAGAAAACAGGGAATGAACTTCGACCAGCCAATCCAACGACCGCGAAACTTCACTCAGCTTCTCAATGTCAGTCAATTTATTACTCCAATTATCAACAATAAAAGAACTAGCATCCTTCTATTGGATTGTTACCAGTGGTTAATGATCAACGGCGAAAGAAAACATTTACTATTTTTGCAGACTTGAATGCAAATGGAGTCAGTAGTATTCATTTGCAATTCATCCCAGCCGAGTACTGGGAGTCAAAAATATATTTTTTTGTTCAAGATAAAAGTGAAATTGTATGCAAAAAGAGGTAAAGTAAATGTAAATTGTATGCAAAGTGATTTCACTTATATTTAAATGTCGTTATCTTACTTTCTCCTATCCCCCTAAATAAAAAATGAAACTGTTTCATTGAAATTTTTTGTAGTAAAAATCTAGACATAAAATTTCTGATCAGCAGAAGATTTCGGTTCGCCTGTAAAGTTTCTAAATTTACATCATTTTTCTACTATATAATCGGAAAAATCAATCAAAAATGATGCTTCTGCAGATGTTCGCGGCCTGATGACCAATTGGTTAGCACTCTGCCCTTTCGTACCACAAGCTTCAAGTTTGAATCTTGGCGGTAGCATGAATGTTTGCTAGTGGTTCGGAATCCACGTTAAAATGTAGGTCCCAGTCTAATTAGCCTAAAGTGTGCAACAAATGAAAGAGCGATTAACCAAACCATTATAAATCACTATGCTTAGTACTAAGTTTTGAACTACGAAGTTCAAGATATGTTGATAATTCATGTTGGAAATATTCATCGACATTTTAGTCGGTGGGGTTTAACTTCTAAAGAGAAACCAAAATGTGAAAGTTCACATGTAAATAAGCATATATTAATTTCTGTGGCCATGTAACATATGTATATTAATTTCTGTGGCCATGTGGCTTCTTCGTTTGCAATGGTAAAAAATCGAGCTTATTTTACCAATTATTTTACCTCTATCAGAAAAATTAGTTATGGCTGTATGGCATGAAGGGCATACAGCTATAACTAATTTTGCCAAATTTGCATTCGTATAATTTTCTCTTAATTTTTTCATTCGATATTGAGATTAATTTGGCACTAAAATATCTCTGCTTTGTTTAAGACTTTTTTTTTGCAAAAAAAGTGCAAAAAAAAAAAAAATAAACGTCGATTTAATTGCCCCAAAGTGTGTACAAAATGGCGAGCGACAAACCAAAACCAGAAATCTGCAAATGTTCATTCTGAACTAGAGCAGAAAAAGTGATCAATTGCTAAACATTCGCAGGCCCATGTGTACAAATGTTTAACTACAATTGAGTGGAAATATTTTCTTCAATACCGAGATAATTGTGCTCTAAATGCTTTTCGAATAAATTCGATCATGTATATTATAATCTTAAAGACAAACAAGATTGATCGCATGAGACAATTTTAGTAATTTTGTAAACAGAATTCTACGTTTTACATTCTGAATTAATACTTCAATTGATTTAATATTAGACTTCAGTAAGTAGCAATTTTAGAAAAAATATTTTGATAAATATTGCGAGACACTTGATGAAAAAGAGTTCAGTATCATATTTTTAAATTATAGTAATCACATTAAATTAATCGTACATAAGATAAAGCAATTTCCTAACAACATCTTCCTGATTAATGCAACTGTAGAATCAACCACTAAGCGCCAATGTAATACCGGAACATGGATTCGTTCAGCAATTCGTGCCAAAATTCGTTCAAGGATTATAATCAATCAATGATAGTTCCAAAATCGACCTCATAACCATTGGGTAATCCTTCTCCATTTCCTAAAACGAAAGGAACTCGCACCCCGTTCTTCTATAATCACTTTTCACACAAAAGAGGCAGTCCATAAACATGTAATCAAAACTGTCACCTTAAAAATATCACCTATAATGGATTTCGATTAATGGTAAGAAAAACGTCCAATTACGTGGGAAAATACTACAATTTAGGGTGTCATAAAAAATGATAATTCTTTTAATTACAAAATCGTGATCCTACACTAAAAGAAAGTTGAGCTAGTTAATTTAGCAATTAACTTATCAAATGTCAAATACACGGAATGTTTGGCCGCGAGGCCCACTTAGAGCTTGGACACCTTCTACAGCAGCGTAAGTTAATAGCCATGGAAATCGTTCAACTTACAATAGCACTGTTAAAAAGTTATTTGTCAGAGGAGGATGATATTATGTAAATTAACTGTCATAAGCCTATTCTTAAAAGTGGCATGCAACTGTGCACGTTCATCCAACATGAGGGAAATAATTGATAAGCTAAATCACCGATTGCCGATTCGATTCAGCGAACCAATGGCATGTCTTCTTTGTCGAAGCCAACTAGTTTAAAATTTCACGTGTTAAAAAGCAGCATATGCATTATTTTAAATTAAATTTTATAAGCATTACGATTTATTTTAGATTTCGCTTTCCTCTCTATACAAATTTTCAGATATCAAGTACAAATAGCTAATAGATTCTGTTAGCTTAAAACAAATTAATACTGGACATTTTTAATCAAGTTGCAATATTTATTTGATGTTTTAAATACTACTTTTATTATAGAACAATACGCTTATCGTTATGCAGTTTATCGAAATATAGAAGTTATTGTAATGTCAATTTTTTTTAGCAAGAAAATTTTTAATTGCAACTGGCGAACCAATTACGAAGTGCCAATAGGCACAGAGTCACCTAAACGTACTCATCAGAATTGAAATGCGGAATTAAAATTGTTTATTTTTCAGCCCTTTTTAATGGTATTAATGTACTAAAGTTTACGTAAGTTGTAAATAGTTTTTAAGATAAACTATAGGAAAAATAAGCGAAAAAAATATTCCAAGTCTTATCTTTCATTTGAGAACCATCAAACAACTTATCCTATTTCATTAATTTTCTCTGGAGTTACAATTTAATTAATCCTTTTAGTAGAATAGTCTAATATGTGGATGCTTTAAATCCAAACTTTAGTCATGCAAATTAGTGTTAAGACAGTGTTGCTAGTTCACACTATTTCTGCAAGCCAGAAATCAAGAGATGGCTATGACTTATTAGACACCTTTTACCGTCTCGGAAAAAATTAAATATGACCAATAAAGACTTTTAACAAAGATAGGTTACAATAAAAAAAATTATAATAAAGTTAAACTAGTTGTCTAAACCTAGACTGTGAAAGAAAACTAGTTTCAATTTTCACACAACAGTAGTACTTATGCAAAGAAGCATATAAACTCTTCTACAGAACACTATGTGTATCAAAAGATACAATGAAATTCAGTTGTCAAACCATCATTTAGAACACAACGGTCAATAAATTACAAAATATTCATTGAAACTATAGATTCAACAATTTTGAGAAACTGGAAGGTTTGGTTTGCCGCTCTACGGTCATTTTGTGTACACTTTAGGCTGATTATAAAGGGACCCAAGTACAGTTTAACATGGATTCCGAACCACTCACAAACATCCATGCCACCGCCAAGATTCGATCCTGAAGCCTGTGGTACCAACGGCCAGAGCGCAAGCCAATTGACCATCAGGCCTGCAGAAACTGGAAGTGGCATGTTGAATCGTAAATGGGTTACTCTCTATTGGACATTTGCATATTTAGTAATGTTAAATCTAGTATTCATTATACTCGCGTATCATAATGGCATGAACAAATATTCATCATAAAAGTTTTAAGCCCTACCCCTGTTATACTTATATCCCAGGAAATGATGGAAAACATTCAATTAGAAATAGAGCTGTTGCACGAATCACAAAGGAAAATACAAAAACCGATGTTAAATTCCTTAATTCAATTATAGTAATTATAATGTTATTATAATAGCTATGCTATATCCCTGCCGATCTTAAAAAAATCTAATAATCCCAGACTTTTATGCGCTTTACCCTTTATGACCCTTTTCAGAAAAATAAAATCACTTCTTGCCACGGAAATCTACATACTTCAATATTAGCTATAAAAGTGTTAAATAGAAATTTGAATTGTTATATTACATGAAAAATTTCCTTAGCACTACATAAAAAGACTTAAAAACTATCAATTAATTAAAATTTACAGCATAAATTGTTGGTAATTTAAATTGAGGACAGAGAGATATACCTGAAATAAAAAATAATCCCAAATTCATTTTTTTAATGTTTGAATACGTGAGGAAATTATCAAAGAGGCGAGTTGACATTTATTTGAAGACTGAATTTATCACAAATTTCAGTGTATCATAAAAATGCATTATCCGTAGTCTAACCGATATCTGGAGTCTATAGTCTTATCTGTTGTTTAGCCGCTAAGAAAGCCCAGATATTCCCAAATTTTGGGCTGCATGGATATTATGCAACTACTGAAGCCTCCGTAATTTTAATAGTGAAACATGTTTTCGCGTAAAACAACCCCATGAAACGCACAATGAATGTTGAAAACGCCACGTTTTGCTAACTGCTGACGGCTTTGTAGATTTTATTTTTAATTAGTAATGAATTTTATTTTTTTCTTTCCAATTTCTTATCTTTTCATTTTTATTTATTTTGAATTATTACGCGAAACCCAAGATTTTGGATTTGATTCCCCTTTTTTTTTTTTTTTGCAAATATGTTTGTCCTAATTGCATAAAGGAAATAATAATGTCGAAAATTTTTTTAGACTTGCAGTTTATCTTTTTGCATGACTGAAACTGTTAGCGAAAAAAATATTTTCTGAAGAGTTACAAAGCTGTGCATTTTGTATTAAAATATAATAAATAAGAAAGCCTAGAATCATCATTATAGCCTATTACTATAAATCTGCAATAATTGGTTTGCAATATTTTTTGTTGTTTACTAAATTCCATTTGGAAAAATACTCTGTAAATGTTCCAGACAGAAGGAAACATTTTTAAAATCTGAAATTATTTTCAATGACCAATTTATTTCAAGAAAATCATACTAACTAATCCGAGTCTCATATTTTGCATAATTTATCTGCTTTTGAGACCTACCAAACAAATGCACCAAATTAAATTTTCTCGATAACTATAGATAAAGTAATGCACTTTAGTATAACGACTAAATTTAATATATACTCGTAGTTATAAAAAAACATAAGAATGAAATCAGTGTTAATATTAAATATATAGTAGATCTAAAATAGCGTTAACACGGAAATAAAAGATGGTAGATACAATATAAGCATTACTAATGAAGCAATGTGGTTGACTACTTTAAAGATTAGTAGATGGTCTCATTTACAATCAAATTCAGTTGCGAATTTCCCCTTTTGTCAGTCTCTTGCAGTTTTATCTATTATAGTTTTGCTATGTTTGCTGACAAGGACATAGGTTTACATGGCTTAGGTGACAGATTTAAGTATATTTTCCTATTTCAATACCAAACTCGTTGAAATTAATTTAACTTTGTTTCTTTTCATATAGTTGGCCCTCGAAAAACTATAGAGGCAAATACTGATGGATGGATGGATAGGAAAGGGGCTAAATTTTCTAATTGGTAAAAACAATTATTCAAGTTATATTTTTACAAGGGGCCTGATGGTCGAGTGGCTAGCTCTCTGGCTCTGAGTACCACAGGTATAGGATTCGAATCCGGGCGGTGCCACGAATGTTTGTAGTGGTTTGGAATCCACTTTAAGCTGTAGGTCCCGGTCTCATATGGTCGTGTAGAGAGTCACAGAGCCCAGTAAGACTTCTCACCCACATCATTCCCAGATTGTAAAGGGGCAACTCAGCTCTACGCACTGTGGTGTAGTAGTATATTTTTACAGTTATTGTGGAAACAAATTAAGACCGGATTATTTCTATGTTATAAGAATTGTTCCGTTGATATATAAACACAAGGAGAAAGAGACATGTATTTTTTCTAGCTTTAGGGTAAGAAAAGTTACGAGTTTTTATGTCTCGTATTTTATTTTCTGCTACTGAAGGTAGATTAAAGGCGCTTGATTGCTGACAACTAACGTATTTGAATTCAGAATTATACTCGCAAAATGAATAATTGAGAGAAATATAACTAGAATGAGTTGCTTCACCAAGACAAGCATTTTAGGAATGAAGCGTTAAAACATCTTAAAGGATTGGGTATACAGGTCGAATAGAGTAATTTAAATACATAGCTTCAATGATTTTGGGGAAAAGAAAATATTCTAAAATTAGATACTTGGGAGGTACTTTCATATTTTAATTAAATTAATATTTTTAAATTTGCCATACAATATTTATTCTGTCACTAATTCAGTAACAAGTAAAACTAGTGAAAATATCACTCAATGGAAATTTAATGAGATTGCCTGCAATTAGATTCTTGAAGAAAAAAAAATTAAGACATATTAAAAAAAAATCTTTACGCAAGAAAATACTCCCGATCAAAAGATTACCACACTTGCCTCTTTACAGACTTTTAGTCGTCGCCTTAATGGATTGTAAGTCTTTTTAAATTTTAAGCATTACTAATTTCATTTGGGGAAAAATATTAAAAATCTTGCAAATGAGTATTTCTAATTAAAAAAAAAATTTCAAATGGTCTTCCAAGAACTTAATTTTTGTAACAGCCTATTCTTTGACAGTCATTATAACTTTGGCATTAAAAAAATATATATATATATATAGGAGTTTTAATGAATTAAAGTTGCCGGGACTTGAACTTTGATAGAGAGGAGAGTATGATATATAGAGTTTGAGTGTCACATCGCATCCCTCACCATGGAACCCAACGAGATACAAGGAACATCTGCTGTGAGACTCTATATGGTCAGGAGAAAACTTTAAATGATTTTTCCTCTTAGTTAAGTTCCCATAAATTGACCCAGTATATTTTAAGCAGTTTCAACCAAAGTAAAAAAAATATACCTCCTGTCTACCGGTACACAGGAGGAAAGAGAAGTATTGCACTAAAATATGCAACTCAGTTTTGACTAAGTCACCAGGATCCAGGACCAGACAGCTAAGTCGGAATCTGATATATTGTTTAATAAAATCAAAAGACCTAAGTGAATAAGAAATGTTTATATAAATAACAAATAAGTGAATACATATATGCAACCTGTGTGGGTGTGGGCTAAAATAGCCCAACTTTAGCCCATGCATGCCGTAAAAGGAGACTAAAATGTGTACCCAGTGCATGGGGGATAATCGAGTGAGGTAAAGTAAGACTTTTCATTTTGAGTGCCCTATGTCTTTGTGCTGCAAGGTCAACGACAAGGAGAAGCTGCAATGTTTTATCCTTTGTCATGACACATCAGTTTGCATTGCTTGATAACACACGGATTCTTGGACTTGGTCTAGATGTTGCTGTCGACCGAATTAAGAGACTACAACGAACCATACACATATGCTAAGACAAGATTTGAACAAGCTATTGCGGTAACAATGAAGTCTATTTTAGACGACAAAAATAGCAAGCAGAATAAAAAAAAGTAATATAAAAAATATATTTAAGTCAATTCCTACTTTTTTTCCCTTTATAAATAAGGAAAAGTCTTTTATAAATATTTTTCATTCATTTTTTTAAGTTTATCTGGCGCCATCTATTGGTAGATACATGCAACTTAAATCTAAAAAAACTAAAAATTAATTAATTAAATTTAATGAATGAATTAATATTTGGAAAAAACTGTATTAACATCCAGTGTCATCCACTAAAGGTTCAAACAAAAATGTATTTGAACTTGAGTGGATAAATAAAAATTTTTTTTATGAACGATTGAAAGTTTGAACAAGATGTATATAGGGAGAGTGTGAGCTAATAGAAGGAATTGAAAAATGAAGGTAAAGATCACTGGATACCTCGTGTGTCTAAATGAGATGCATCCGAAGGATTGCGTTCGGAGAATCTATGAGTTTAGATAAGAAAGAGTTGGCCACACAAAATATGATTTAGCTTTAATAATTTATTTCATATATCTGTATAAAGATTAAAATGAAGTTACTCTTGCAATATAATCGCGTAACAATTTCATTCAAGACAATTAAAAACTTGACGATGTGAATGCTGATGCTATTATCTCATAGTTTATGTATTTATTATTTATTTAAAAAAATTACAGGGAATTTTGGGTTTTGAGTCTGAGGAAACAGTTACACTTATAAAGCGAAAAAATACATTTAGACAGACGAATGTTAAATTATCTTGTTCTATTAAAATTTTAACCAAAGTCTATTACGTATCCTGCAATTCTTTGATTTTTGCTTTAAATAATATTAATCTGGCAGCCTTTATGCCACCAACTTCACAAAGCGGCAGAAATGAAAGAAAATTGAAGCAAAAAGGATTTAAACCTCACTGATAAATTTTTTTCCTACCTAACATTTGTGAACACATCTTAATTCAAAAAATGAATGCATAAAATACACCGACAAAGAAATGCAAATGACATTATCGGTGTTACAAAGGGAAATTGCTTACTGAAACAGAATTTAAGGATTGGCTTAAGCAGGACATAGCTGATAAGGGTTCCAGTTACTGCGACTTAAAAAATGCAAATAAATTCATGATACTATCCAAACAAAAGATTCTATGAAGCATAAAAGAAATTAATTATAACAACAAAATGTTTTATCAACACTATTTTTTTTAAATGTAGAAATAATACTATATTTTCTAAATACAATACTCCATTTGATAAGAATGGACACCGCTTAAAAGTCAGCAATCTTTCTGTCGGGCATACAACTTAATTTTTAATAGTTTGCAAACTATTAATAGAACGAATAAAATCCTCTTGCATTATTTAGGAAGGAATAGCTTTTCAAAAGTCACTAGTGACATAGATAAGCAAGGAAACGATTTCCATAATAATCGACAATAGTGAAGACATGTCTATTGCACAACTTTTAGCAGTTTTGTTTAGTATTTCGAATTAAACAAGATGTTGTGGAACTGCTGTTGGCCTTGTATGACGCCTTTAAGTTCTTAAATAAGGAAAATATTCTAACTGGAAACAAAAGATTTGGTAGTGATAATTGCTTTTATATAATGGGGGAAGATGGCTTTCAAAAACCGCTTAAAAATGACAATCGTATATTTTCTTCATGTTTACTTTTTGTATTAGTGACTATTTTATTGTTTTAGCCTCATATTTCGAAAATATTTGAAAGGAATTTTTGAAACAAAAAATGATAATCTTTTGCTTCGTGAAAAATATGCTATTTGATTTTATTCTTATTCAAGAATACTCCACTCAATGAACTCCACTCAAAATATCTCATACCAGATATCTAAGAATAATTTTAACTATTCTTGCTTTGCTATTGAATATATATAAAGTGAATCAAAACCAGACAAAATTGACGGAACTGAAAACTTCTGAAACCTTAAATCTACTGAGGGTTCTACGAAATCTTATTCCTACAATATGACAAACCAAAAAAGAAAAAAAAAAAGCGGAATAAAAAATTTCATTTCGTGCATTTTAGATGGCATATTTAAATGTTATACGTTACTCTATCACAGACGGCTAAATTTCAGTCTGAGCATTTTGGAAGGAATATTTTAAATGTTATGGTATGGTATTATTTTAGTACAAATATGTAATAAGTTACTTTATTTCAGACTGCTAAATTGATAAAAGTTGATGCTAACAATCGAAGCAATCACCAAAAATGAAACAACATTTGCCTAGGCGGAAACGCTATTAGGGTTTGATTAAAAAATCCTTTGATAAACACACCGGAAAAAAACTGAAAATATTTTTAGTTCTTGCCCACTATGTATACAATTCAGAAAAAGATTTTTCTTTTAGTGATGTTAATTTGATCAAAAATACTATGTATTTTATTTTAAAATCATCCTTAAAATTTCTTTCGCTTGTAGGTAAAAAAAATGTAGATGATCAGTGGAGAAGTTAACGTTGGAATTATGCAAATTTACCAGTCGCTTCAGTGAGCATTCTAAATATTGGAAGGAATTAAGAAGCATGTAAGACTGCTTGTAAAAGTCGATTTTGGAGCAACATTTTGCTACCAACATTTTGCTACTGTGCCCAAAAAGACCAGTAATTTTTTTTCAGAAACTATTTATTCTTCCAAATTTATTTCATCGCCTTCAAAGTAATCCCCACCAGACACGGTGCACTTATGCCACCTTTTTTTCCCAATCCTCAATGCATGCTAAAAAGTCATCGGTAGGGAAGGCGCGGCGATTCCCATTGAATCTCTTCAATCGACTCAAAACGGTGTTCCCAGAATGGTCATTTGAGTTTAGGGAATAGCCAGAAGTCGCACGGTGTGAATACGGTGGTTGTGGAACGACATGGGTTTCATTTTTGGCGAAAAAGTCACGATGAATCAATGCAGTGTGAGCTGGCGCATTCAGTGTTTTCGGTACCAATCGAGATTGGACGTGTTTGTGGCCCAAAATGGAATTGACCGATCCTTTTGAAATTCCAACATCATCAGCAAGTTCTCTGATTGTAAATCGACGGTTTGCAGAGCTTCGTCGGTTGAGGTTGAAGGTCAACTAGAGAGCTCTTCGTCTTCAACGCGTTCTCTGCCTTCTTTGAACTGTTTATACCACTTCTAAACATTTCTGATATAGGAATGCTCAACGAATGACTTTTGCAACATTCTATACGTTTCCACAAACAAAACTTAATGAAGTTCTTTGCTCTATAAATTCAGACGTTTCAAAAATCGCCTGAATTAGTTTTAGCGTCTCGCAAAGCCAAGCGTAACTCAAACACTAATGAATATTTTCACGTGAAATTTCACACAGATGTCAAGGACAGTGCCAGCAACCGAAAAAAGAAAAAAATTGAAATTCCATAAGCCCCGGGAATTTGAAATTGAAAATTGGCCTTACTTTTTGGACACGGTAGTAAAAAATATGGGGATATTTAGGGATTTTTAACAGCCTAAATCTGAAAATCATCAGTTTTCTGTAGTTCTAACGAATTAACTGTTATTAATAGCGTAATAATCTGTATGCATAATCAAATTCGGTAACATTTATTATGTTATTCTATGCTATGCTATAATATCGATAAAACATTGAAGATTAATATTTTAAAAAGATAATTTAATTGAAAAGAGAGAAACGATTAAATTTGATGGTCTGATTGTACAGAAACTAAGATATTTTTCCTGGTAGCTTATTATATATTTGTCTTTAAATCAACAAAAATGGACATTGCAGTTTAAACTAAAAAAGTTTATCCAAGGCAATAAACGAACGAATTCACATATGTTATGAAAAAAAAACTTATTGAAACAAGCCTCGCTAATTAAATATAAATTTTAAAAACTTGCATTAAGATTTTTCTAAAAATACCAATAAAAAAATATGGGTATATTTAGGAATTTTTAACATCAGTTTTCTGAAGTTCTAACGAATTAACTGTTATTATAATCGTAATAATATGTATGTATGTATAATTAAATTCCGTAGAATTTATTACATTATGCTATGATATAACGTCGATAAATCATTTAAGATAATTTAATTGAAAAAAGAGAAACGATTAAATTTCCTGTTTAGAAATGGAAGGTATTTTTCCTGGAAGCTTATTATATATTTGCCTTCAAATCAACAAAAAACGAACATTGCAGTTTAAAGTGAAATAAAAAATACATAAGAATATAACCAAGCCAAATAATTCTCAGGGCTTATGGGGAAAAAAAACTTATTAAAACAAGTCTCGCTAATTAAATATAAATTTAAAAAAAAAATGCATTAAGAATTTTCTAAAAATACAATAAAAATGCTTCGTTTGCTCAAAAAATTGCTTTGCTCCAGGGAAACAGCTCCTCCTCCTCCTCCTCCTAAGCTTTCAATTTGACGGCAGCAATCCTTTCGTAATGAGACCTTAAGGGAGGATTTTGGAGGAGGTTGAAGAGGAGGCAGATAGATTTTTCGCTCCCAATTTATCCAATTACTGCAATAGAGTTCTCGTGCTCTCAGTATCCACCTTTAAAAAAATATATATATCCACTTGGCGTATGTTATTTGCACCTCTTCATGAGAAATTCATTTATCTGAAATAGAGTGGATAGTGCTTCCTCCTTTTTTTATTAACAGAAGCAATTAAGACATAATAGAAACTGCACAAGAATTTAGTAGTGATTTTTTATTTTATTTTTATTCCTTGTGTAGCATTAGGAAAAATCTTCGTGTAAATATTTGAAATGAGAATTTATCGTAGGACAATTTATTAAAATTCAATTTAATTAAATATTCGTTTTCTGAAAAGAGTTTAGATAAGTTTAGTTCTAAATTCGCCATTTTTTTTATTTTAGTTCTGTTGAAATCAATAGTAGTTTATAATTTTAAAAAAATAACCTTAGATACCTCCTATTTAATACAGATGGAAGATTATTACTTTAATTTGACTTCGTTTGATAATACAATTAAACATAACCCGTGATTAGAAATTTATAATTTACACAATCCATTACTAAAATTACGAAATAAGGAACAAATTAAAGATATCGTTACAAGACAACTATCATTATTACCTTATACTAATATCAAATAAGAGCAACATTAATCGGGGCCTGATTGCCTAGCGCTGCGGTGGTCCCGGCGGTGCCTTGGACGTTTATAGTGGTATTTTAAACCGTAGGTCCCGGTCTAACACGACTGTAGAGCGTTGGGCTGACAACCTTACCCATTAAAAAAAGAAAGCATCTCTTGTTTTGAAATCCACCAGTCGGTAGACGGCCTTGGCCTACCATGAGGCTGTTGCGCTCATAATGATGATGAATATTTAATTATTAACACTACCGAAAAAAAAAAAATTCCCTTTATCTTGAAACAAAATCCAGATCATTGGAAAAATGACTCAGGAAAACATTGTTTTTTTTTTTCTTTATTTCGCTTTACATACTAATTTTTGTTTATATTTTAATAACATTAAGTAATTGATACCATATTTATTCCACGGTACATGTATTTACCCACTCCAATTCTAACTTTTGTTTAGTTAGTTTTCATTACATTGATTGAAATATCTAGCTAGAATCAGCAATGAATGAAAAATATTAAATTTCAGACTTCAATTTTATTTAGATTTACGTATGATAATAACATCTCGAAAGAGAAGCAAAAAAAAAATATATATATATTTATTTAAAAATACTAACATTGAGCCACATAAAATACATACATTGAGCCCACGCATGAATTCACATATTTTCATAACATTTTTCTTCCGAAACATATCTACATTCCCATTTCGGTTTAATTTTAACGACGAGTCTGGGGAAATATAATCTGAACTCGAATTCACGCTATATCGTAAAATATATTACAACTAATAACATTCAGAAAGTAACTGATATCAGGTTTATTCCACCGTATATGCATTTGCCAATTCCACCCACTCCAACTCTAAGTTTTGTTTGATTAAATAAATCCCATTACTTATCCAACTAGAATCGGCATTAAGTTTCAAATTTCATTTTCATTTAGTTTTGTGTATTATAATAATAACATCTGGAGAAAGAAGCGAGACAAGATTCATTTAAAAATACTCTTTTCTCTTCGCACATTACTCGAGCCCACGCATGGATTCACATGCTATGTTTCGGAAGAAAAATATTTTCCCATCTACATCCTATTTTGATTTCATTTTAAGGACGAATGCAAGGAATAATAATCTGAACTCGTAGTCATACTATATCGTAAAATATATTAAAACTAAGGGCTTAATTTCTCCTGAAAAACAGAACCTAAAATCTAAGAAAATATTTTCAAAGACAAACGAAACAGTCGTTGCTAAACGGAGTCAATTTTGTTTCTGAAGTTAATTATTTCCCCAAATTCTTCATACGTTGGGAAAATAATATTTGGGTATGAACAAATATAAAAAACAACAAATTCTTCCTACTTTGTTTTTTTAATATTTGTTCATATTAAAATTTTATTTTCCCAAATCCTTCATACTTTTTTTTATACTTGTTCCTACCCAAACTTTATTTTTCCAAATTCTTCATGCTTTTTTTTTTTATATATTTGTTCGCACCCAAATTGTTCATATAACTTTTCGTGTTATATTATTTTACGTTAATGAAAGTATAGGACTTCGAAAATTATAACACAGCGGAAGCATTATGCGGAAATTTACTACTTTTTTTTTCTGAATGCCACAGGAAGAGAAAGATCTGATATTCGCATTTCGTTTCCTCCAAAGGGAAATGAAAGCCCGTTCCACATTTTTGAAACTCGCCGCTCCTACGAATGTGTGTACTCCACAAAATGTTTATGGTTTCCATCACAGTTCGAGGCAGCTGTTCCAGAAGCCACACTTTCTGTGAAAACGTCACCTAATCTGGACTTTCACGAAACCACAAAACAAATGGGGGGGGTATAAGCATGATTATATAATAGCGTTTTAAATTACGCAGCAATTCTTGTTATTTCCATATTGTTTTGATTGTGTTGAACGAAAAAAAATCTGTCCAAGAACAGCTGTTTATGTTTATTTTAACTTAATATGCTTACAAAAAATATATTCATCATGCCAAGGATATTTTAAAAGAAATAAGACAGCTGAATATACTGTTTACATAAACTTGTAAACTTTCATTTCGCGTGATTTTTTTTTCCTTGTTCCTATTAAACAATCGGTTTTGACATATCCATCACACTACAGTACAGATGTCACAGCGAATTCAAGGATTTTAAAACTTTCTACTTCTCAGTGGTTGGATATCACCTGCCAGTAAATATGTAGTGTTAAAATTTACACTTCTGTATGTCCTTAATATAAACGGCTGTACTTTCAGCAGGGCCGGATTTAGACGAAAATAGGCCCTAGGCTATTCCACTTATGAGGCCCTTTCACCTCCCATTTTTAAGTTTGTAAATTACAAGAGAAATAATAAAATACATCATTAATGGGATACATATCAATATGTTAAATGAAGCATGTTGTGATTGGTACTAATCTTCATAAAAAAAAAAGTCGTGAACACTTATTTGGTCATTTATTGTCAGCACCATATATAGTACTTATATCAATAACTAATCAAACATAACACATAACATTTACAAAGAAACAAAATTCAAATAATAAAAATATTTGACTACGAAAATAAAATATGCAATAAAAATTATCATATTTTCTATTAAATTAAATATATTCAATACATTGAAGATTAAAGCAAATTCAATTCAGATAAATTTCATAATTCGCATTTAAAGTTTAAGTATGAATTATTGTGAATTTTAAGTTTTAAACTGAACCAAAAATGGAACTTTATTCAAACAAAATCCAGATCACAAAAAAGAAAATGTCAAATTGTATGTCATTAAATTTTATGCTAATAGTTATTTTACTTAAGAACTGATTCAATCCAAGCATACATTTAAAACGAAACAGTAGATTAAGAATTCCTTTCTAAACTTTTTCACACGAATTTTGCTAACAATTTGAATGTAGGCCCTTCTTGATCTTGAGGCCCTAGGCTGAAGCCTAGTTAGCCCATAGGAAAATCGGGCCCTGACTTTTTTTTTTTTTATAATCTTATCTGTCATGAATTTATAGTTTGTTATAAAAAAATTCCACAAAAGATTCTTTAAAAACTCGAATCTCAAAAAACACAACATTTATCTGAAAAATGTTATTTAATTTATTTGTTAAAGATTTTTTTAGCAACTATCTTTTCTTTAGCCTTTTTTAAGGGGGGCGGGGGTAAGACAGACTCCTACCAATAAGAATTTTTCTCTGAATATTTTATTTTAATGTTATAATTTAAATTTAAATTATATATTTTAGTTTTTTTTCTTGTTTCTTTCTCACCCTGACAAATACGATTACAGTTAATAAATTAATAAAATTTGTAATAATTATCTAATAAAAATTTCAAACTGAGGATAGCTAGCTGTGGTGAAGAATTTGCGACAATGAACTTAGCTTACTGCTTATGGAGTAGCGTTGGCATAAAAAAATCTTTGGAATTAATGATTGAATTTTTCTAAAATTGTGATAGATGTGCAATTAAATGCTTTTAAGATATACGAATGATTTAGTTTTTAAAAAAATTAAAAGTTGAAACAATTTATCAAAGCAGAATTAAAAAAAATAAAAAAAATAGTTGAATTACGAGATTTTTTTACTTGATGATTTGAAAAAGAGTGAAGAGTGTTTTATAAAAAAAAACAATTATTTAAAAAAAAATTTTACAGTCAAAAAGTGTATTGAAGGTTTAGTATAAATGCAAAACGTAAGGTATATTTGAATTTGTCCCAAACTTTAACCTTTTATGGTGACCGCAGAAGATTAAAAATACCATTGGACACGAGACGTTAAGATCTATACAAATCAAAATCCTCTCATCAAATAGATGGAATCGACAACCATATTAGAGAGTTTTGGCATAACGTTTTTTTATCGTCCGATATTTTTCTTCCTAGCGCGCATGCTCATAGGAAACATTGTACCTATTGCGCATGCATATCTGTAATACTGCACTACTGAGCTATTCCTATGAGCATGCGCGCTAGAAAAAAAATATCGGACGATAAAAAAACGCTATGCAAAAACTCTATTATCCAAGGAGATTACCGTGGGAATATCCAAGTAACTTGTAAGTAATTTGTATCAAAAGACAGATTTTCTAATATATTAAATTAAAAAAAAAAAAAGTTTAAAAGACTTAAAGCAATATTCGGTACAGTTAGGAATTAATAATAGCTTATAGAAAAAAAAAATTAAAATTAAACTCTGTTCACTAGATTGATAAACAGTTTACGGGGTGCACGTCGTAGATGCAAGGGGTGAGGCTTGATCTTGTGACCTTACAGTTGCGAAACCAGAAACCCAACCTTTGCGCCGAATCTCAAACAGCAATTCATTTGTTCTTTCATTATTTAAATATTAAAAGCACTAACTCGTCATGATAAATGACTACAAGTCTAATTATAGCTTAAATAGTTCGCGTCATAAATTTATACGTACTTTTTTTTTTTTGAAGAGAAATAATATTTTGTCTAACATAACAAATTGTATAGTCAAAATGAAAAAAAATATACATATGTAGCAATTTTGATGGTATTTGAAATTAACTGTTATTTGTATTGGAAAATAGTTTTTTTTTTTATTCCATGTATTCATCTGTAAATGATTAAGTGATCTCGGCTGGTGATAAAATATAGATAAAATGAAAACATTTAGGATTAGGGAATATCTGGAAGTCCTGCGTAAAGTTTTTCAGAATTTAAAAAATTATTTAATATTCTATGAACCGAATGTATCTAATTTTTTTTTTTCTTTTTGTAAGCGAAAAAAAGGGGGGGGCATGTTTTAAAAACAGTCGAATACGTGTTATTACTGAACCATTGCAAAGAGATATACGTGTTCTATGGATAAAATTTTGATTATATAATCCTATAATTAATTTTAAAATTGTTTGCTAAAAACTGTTACATTAAGAAAACTTCATAAAAAAAATTTGCCAAGAAATTTCCATTTCGCTTTTCTCAGAAATATAAAAAACAATTAATGAATTAAAAACCACCATTTTTGATTGAAAAGAAATGTAATTTAAATTTTTTTTAAACAATATTAGAAAATGTTTTAAAATTGTAATATATGTATATCTATTTTTAAGTGGAAAACATATGCTAATGAAAAAAATTCATCAATTGGTATAAAATTGAATACAAAAATAAAAACCTTAAGCCAATATATTACACAGTTATAAACATTATAAAAACTTTAGTTATCAATATTATTTTTCTCTGAAAACTTGAAATACCTCAAAAATGTTAAGTGAAATTCTCTAAAAATGTTTTAGCAGAAACAAAAATTTAACTACAATTTAAATATTAGTTTTCCCATTGCAACACTAGATGGCGGCACCATTTACAGCTAAAACGCAATATATTTTGCCTTCTTTTCGATATCTGGAATTTTCAATTAGCTAGATTAAAACAATGAATTTCAACATTGATTAAAAATTAATGTATAAATTTAATGACGCTTAGAATATTTATCAAATGAACAAAATCTTCAAGCCTATTGAGTTTTTATTTTATTGCAACACAGAATGTACGGAACAAACAACATTTCGACACCGGAAATTAATACTTTTAACATGGGTTAGTCATTTCAAGCAATAAAATTCCGAATGAACTTGGAGAAAAACATAAAATATATATATAAAAAATATAGATATAAATTGAGACGAAAACAAAGACTGAAAGAAACGAAACATAATAAAACCAATTCATAATCCGAATAATGATTCCTAACTTTTTTTTTCTAAAACAAATCCTTTTCTTTCAGTAGAAATTCGATTCGGCACTGGCTATAAAAATATTAATCACCAACAGTATAGAAACTTAAACTTCAAAGTTCAGCAACATATTTATTAATCTTAATTACAATATCAACTAACCTAACACCAGAACTTAAACACAAATGTCAAAGCTTGACAACACATTTATAATCCTGATTACAATCTGTACTTATCTAATTTGCACTCCAGCGCTGATTGCTTTTGAGAATTGTTTAATTGGTTGTAAACAACCTGCATGCATCAGTATGTCTGTACGATCACGTAGTACAGATATACTGATGCATGCAGTTTTGAAATGTTATTGCCTTCCTTTTTTGAAATCTGAACCCAAACTACATTCCTTGTACGTGTTGATGTTCTCATTATTTAAGTTTGGTGTCAAAATTAACCTAACCAATGTAAAATTCATTTTTCTCAAACATCACAACTAGGAACATCAGAACTTTTCCAATTAGAAAATTAGAAGCACATTCTCCACCTCGGAGACGATGTTGCCAACATAGCGACTCATGAGTATGAAAAAGAAGCATTTAGTTTTATCATTTTAAAAAGATTGTCAAATATTTGGATGAGACCATGTTATAATTATTCAAACATAGTATCTACAAGATGCAATTTTTACAACATTTTTCAATAGGAAAAAACCGAATATTACTAAATTATTAAAAAAAATTTCTGGCAAAATATATAAAATTCTAAATTCTCCCAAAATTAAAAGTAATAATTCTCGCTTTATTTGAAATAAACCCGTTTTCGAAAATTAAAATTGTTTTATAGTTAAGCAAAGTCTTTCTAGAATATTTTATGAAATGCATGGGGGAAAAAAAAAGCATGTACTAAATAAATTATGCATACAATAGAAAATTAGCATTTTTCATACAACAAACATCAATAGCATTTTTCATATAACACAAGTTCTGAGTAAGTTCTACTTTTAAGGATGTTTATTTTTGAAAATCAGAAAAAAAAAAAAAATTATAAAATTGTTTATTGTAACTATTGGGGAAAAAAGAAAAGAGAATTAAATTACGATATGGAACTTCACTTCAGAATACTAAAATACTTCAGAACACTAAAATCTAACTGATGAATTTTATGAGTTTTAACATTTTTAGTTCCATCAACATATAATAAATGCAACAATGAGAAATAATTATTATTTCAATTTTGTATCAGTCTAATATCATCTGATTAAATAATGTACATCAGTCACATAATGTATATCAATGTATAATCAGTTTATCAAAATCACTTAATTGGATTTTAAGGTTTGGTCAGTTTTATAATTAAATTTTTTGAGTTTTGATGTATTAATTTAAATATATAAAAAAGATTTCAGTATAAATTAGGTTTAATTCTAAATTAGCTACTTTAATTTTCAAAATGCCTTGCATATTCACCATTAGAAGGATCCCATTGAAAAGATAAGAAACTGGGCACCAAAGCCTTTTTTTAAAGATAACGAAAATTCATCGCTTAATATGCAAAACTCGACTTTTAATAATGTTATGTATCAAACTCTCGTTTGTAATATTCATTAAAAATTCATTATCCCAAAGCAATGTGTCTCAAAACGAGTCAGTCTCTTAATAAATATTTTATTCAGTTAATTCTTATGATGTAAGAATCTCTAACAAAAAAACTTTCTTGAAGATATGCTTTTAATCATTAGGGAATTTGAAATGAAATAAAAGATTCATCTTATTTCCTAAGCAGTTAATTTACTTGCTATAAGAAGATTTTTTTTTTTAAATTGTTCTGAATGCTCTACATTTCTAAAGCTTTGACTGGATTAAAATTGATGCAATTTATTAATAAAAAATTGACTTATTCATGATTATGTAGCATAAGTTTATTTACAATATCCAAGTAGTTCCAGTTCATTAATAAGAAATTAATTCGAAAAATACTTATTAGATGTTCCTTCACAAAAACAACTGGAAGTAATATCGTAATACGGTCGGTAATAAAGCTAATTTTTTTAAGTGAGGCAATTTCAATAATATCATTAAAACATTAGCCAATTTTTCCACGAAACATCAGTAAATATTCCGCTTATAATTGAATTTGAGCATATTTCGGCGAAATATTTAATCGAAATTCCCCACTGAGACCGTTGGCTATTAACTATAGCATACCCGAAGTGAAATATTTAATGCATAAAAAGATAACATACACATATTCACCACAATTTTCTGTGTAAGTGAAGCTAGATATTTCAATAATTTCATTTATAATTACTTTTAGTATCATTGTTTTAATGGCTATTTGCCGAGTATATAGAGATAAATATATTTCAAAATTGTTCACGAAGTTACTTTGTATTCCTCTCAATGAAGATTAATTGGAAAATTGGCGAATACTATCGTATTATATAAGACTATTTAGGACACCAACAAGGCTTACCTCAACACAAAATCCATTGTCTGTTCTTGGAAGACCTTTAATTGGCTTGAAAATTATGGACACCGATTCGGCATGGCGTAAGAAAACGGCCTTTTATTAGAGCGAAATTTTGGTCCATTCTCGCTCTAATAATACCTAATTTCGGTAGATTCATCCATGTTATCAGGTCTTATAACCATCCTGCGGATTGAGGCAAAGGCAACGTTTACACAAAAATCAATTTAAATGCAATGCATATTCAAATCACGTCTTCCTCCAAGAGCAGCCAGGTCTCTTATGCCTTGGATGTCGTGCAGAAGGAATTATTGGCAACCAATAATCAAGGCCAAACATAAGCGGCCCTAGAATCTCGTTAATTGAATAAAAGTGCTCTTTAATGGTTCGGGACAAGTATCTGTACCCAAGAGAAAGAGAGGGGAAAAAAAAGAAGGATTAAGTAGTTAAAAAAAGTACAATACCCACAATAATTTTCGTGTCATGCAACTTTCTTCACTTGTGGTAAACTTCATAATTAGTGCTCTCCATACTAACGAGGATATTATTGAGGACCACGATTTGAACTTTGCTTTCTCAGATGGGAAAATTGGGAACATTAGTTTGTGCTGGTTATTGCACGGTAAGAAAGATCTGTAATGGTATGATTATACGTGTGCAGTTTAAATTGCAATTACACTGTCTACTGTTGCTTAACTTGAACTGCACTGCCAGGGATAGCGCGACTCTTTTTATGTAGCCACATAGATAAATGGTCCCAAATACAACATGTAGAAGAACTTGAGAAAAAAAAAACGCTCTATAGTCTAGAATAAACACTGTTTCACATTTGCATAACATGTATAGGTTAAGAGCATAAAAATGTAATCCTATATATCATCCGTTCTGTTACTTAGAGTATTTATGTAGCATGTTTCTTAAGTAATTAAGATAATTCGTACACTTAAGAAGTATTGATACCACTCCAAATATATGGTCATTAAAAAAAGTATAAGGAAATAAGAGTAGGTTATTACCAAAATTATACTCAATATTATTATATTTAGTTATACTTAATATAATGTAACATAGGTTATTACTAAAATTAGATCATTTGCAAAAAAATTATGAAGTAAAATTATGGGTTTTTTCTCGCATAAATTAATTTCTGGAAAGTCATTTAAATGATTAATGGACGTGAGGCTTCAAGCAAATTTTTTTATGTTATTCAGAGTATAATTAATAAAATATTAAAATGATCAACGATAAAAATAAGAATTAACTGTTAAGAATTAAAATATACCAAATATGTATATCGGTTTTAATTTTATTTAAACCAATTTGCAAATCAATACAATTTTTAAAGTAAAATATTTATATAAGGTTTTATTTATAAATAATAATAAAAAAGGCTATAAATATCGACGACAATTTTAATAGTTATAGTTTTACAGGAAAACATTCATAGAAAACATGTAGAGTATACGAATTATTTCAATTTCAAGGCGCAAAAAACAAAATAGTTTAAAACCAAAAAATTTTAAATAATTTATTCAACCACGATATTAAATATGTACAACTATTCCCAAAAATAGGCGAGATTCAAAAATCAAGTTTTTATCTTATGTATAGAATATAAACTTCAAAATTACAAAAAGAAATGCGTCTTTCAAATGAAAGATTATATTAAATGAACATGTTCCATGAACATGATGGAACACGTTTTAAATATTTTAATAGAGTGATACATATATTTAAAAAATACCTCACTTCAAAATTTCATTCAATTTCTGTGAATGGTATGATAGCTAAGAATTCATATATCGAGAATTTTTTTTTTTATAATCACTCTGTATATACATATATGTGTCTTCCATCCGCGTGTGCATGTTAAATAAGTGAAAGAAGAATTTGCATATGACAATCCAGCAAAAATTCAGTTAAGTTAAGCGAGTTTGATACTCAGACTTAATTTAGAAATAGATAAATTTATTCTATACAATCTGAAGTTCTTAAAGGCTGATTTAGTATGATGCACCAGATCCAGCCCCATTTCCTAATGAAGAGACAAAAAGAAATATTTGTAAAATCTTACTAGTACAATATTTCCCGAAATCAATCCTTGATACAATGCTACCCAATCCTGTTATTGAACTAGTAACTTAAAAAAAATTACACCAAAATAAACAGCAAATTTAAAATCGTGCAGTTCATTTTGTTCCTTGAAAATATTAGAAATGTCTCATTTCTCTGAAAATGCAATTGAACATTTTTCATACAGGAATATGTAAATTAATACTGAAATCCATTGACTCATTAAAAGTCCAAAATTATTGAATAACTTGCGTGAAACGATCGAGATTGAAATTTTTATATTGTTACTACACATCTTTGAAATAGTCGCATATAAAATCACCTCCCTTACTTTATCAACACACATCCAATAATTATGTTTAATTTTCCTTAGATTTCGACATAATTCTAAATTTTTTCCCCATATTTCCGGTTGCTATTCATTGAAAGAATTAAAGGTACTTTT
This sequence comes from Caerostris darwini, assembly GCA_021605075.1. NCBI lineage: Eukaryota > Metazoa > Arthropoda > Arachnida > Araneae > Araneidae > Caerostris > Caerostris darwini. Next base: position 234,277 of record BPLQ01011329.1, on the reverse strand, counting down.
TGCCTTAGCGTTTTGGATTACATTTTCCTTCCCCCAAAAAAATCCCACACTTACTGGTTCTGAATATAGAATTTAATACAAATGACTGGAATTTAACCCAAGACATTTAATGAAAGCTTTGGATCCGGCTGTCTGGGAAGATCAGTAGTTCTTAAAAGTCCACGAAAAGAATAAATGGTGATTCACGAGATAGGATAAGAAAGAAAATTAGTCTAATTTCTGCTTTTACTTTAACTGACCTCTAATTAGAGCCAACGTTTCATTCTCGTATAACATGAAAGACATTAGGGTAACAATTGTATCTCATAAGTTATTGGATATGAAATGACAGATCGAATAGAATCGTTTACCCTAATCAGTACTTCAAATTACGGCAATTATTGGCAGACCTATATCGCAGCCTGTTGATCTTGCATTGCAACTCTATTCTTATCTAATAACTCATTAATGGTATTCATTTCAGCCACCAGATGAAGAAATCGTGCATTCTCACTTTTGTAGCTTAATGCCTGAATTTAAATTGAAGTATTCGTTATCAAAGCACATTTCTGTGTTTAAGTTATATTCTTAACAGCATTTGAATTAAACTCTTAAGTATTGTAATTTTATTTGCTAACGTATATTTTTTTCCTTTATTTCTCAAAGGGGTAAAGAGCATGAACATAAATACATAGCATGTGATAGACACTTAATCTATTGAATTGAGGAGATTAACAAGTTTTTTCTTCATTATAATAATTGGAACGTTTGTTTAGCTCCTGTACTGCGTAATGGTATTATTTATTTAGTTCTTAATGATATTATTTTATGAAAATCAAAGATTGATGAAGAGGTGCTTCTTGGCAAAATTGTTAACGAATTAGCCGGCCCGTTGACTCAGTATTCATGCATCTCATTAAAAGCTAAACCTTCTAATGATATTTTCCACGAGCCAAATTAGCTCAGAAAATTTTTAATTATCTTGTGTAAGGGTATTATTTAGTTCTTAATCTTACTACTTTATGGAAATTAAGAATTGATGAAGAGAGGCCTTTTGGCGAAATTGTTAACGAATTAGCAGTTCTACTGGCTCAGTACTTATGCATCTTATTAAAAACAAAACCTAACGATATCGTGTTTCACAAATCAAATTAGCAAAGAAAAAATTTAAACAAACGCATGACGCTAAAATATATATAGAATTCGGAAATTTGTTTAAATGGCACTAGTTCTTACTTAAATAAGCAGAAGGCAAAGGAATGCAATGGACAGAAAGTTGAATTTATTTGAAACATGCTTTACAATGGCAATAATGAAGAGTAGGTATCTTCTAATCTGTATTTTACTAAAAAATTTGTGAGTTTATTTTTATTAAAAATAAAACTTGTCATACCAGTAGATCTGAAATTTTAACTTTGTATCTTACTTTTAGCAAAGATAGTAGATATAATGGATTTAGATCCATTTAGATTTATCATTATTCTTAATTCCTTTTGGAAAAATAATTAAGGACATAGAAATTACCCATTTCATTACAGGACATCATTACATTTTTGGATACATTTCTATATATTTTTGCATTTGATTTTACTGTATTTTCATCATTATCAAGAAGTTTTATAGATTAAGAAATATTTGGTTTTGATATAGGATTTGATGAAAGCAACTAAAGACTATAAATACTGAAAGATTAAACAGATTTCCATTAACATTTCAAATCTGGAATTCGTCATCAATCACAGATTATATCATGACTGGAAAAGTTAATACGAAATTTCATTTACTAAGACTATTTTTCAATTCCTACTATTAGTTCACACTCTCTCTTTCTATATACATACATATATATATCTCGTTCAAATTTTCAATCGTTAATAAAATCTTTTATTCATCCACTTAAGTTCAAATACATTTTTTTGAACTTGTAGTGGATGACACTTGATGTTAATACAGCTTTTTCAAATATTAATTCAGTAATTAAATTTAATTAATTTTAGTTTTTTTTAAGATTTAAGTTGCATATATCTACCAATAGATGGCGCCAGATAAACTTAAAAAAATGAATGAAAATCATTTATAAAGGACTTTCACAATATAGTGAAAAAAGTAGGAATTGACTATAAAATTTTTTTTTATATTACTTGTTTACCTGTAGGAAATGTCCCTTCTCCGAGATCTTAACTCATAGTTTGAAAATCTGTATCCTAAACTAGATGGCCAACAACAATACGCCATAAAATTCGCAATGAAATTAGGTCATTTCGCCGATGTCTGACAGCTACTTATATTATACGTAACATTAAAGAACATCCAAATATGTTTTTGTTACATCTCGGAATGGAAAAAAATACGATTCCATAAGGAATTCATAAATATATTTTCCAAATGATTGTATAATGAGATTAGGACAATCTTATCACAATCTATCACGTAATAAATATGTCAAGTATATATTCAAAAAAATTTACACAATGAATTATCTCCTATAAATGTAGACTTCAATATCATATTTTTCTAATTTATTGGACTAGCTTATATTAAATAATTTATTTTTCCGATGAGATAAAATAGATATGTTTCGCATATAAATGAAAGGGCTGAATGATAAATTCTGTTATCTGATGAAATTTCTTTGAAGTATCACGGTTTTCGAAAGCTAGCAGAAACTTAAACCTATGATGCGTGAAAATTACGATAAATTCAAATGCATAAAATGTTAAATACATGCTGGAAAATGATTAATGGTAGAGCTGAAATGTTCATTTAGAACAAAGCATGCCGGCGCGTGTGCAATATCCTGTTCAATGCATTGAAGAATTGACATAAATATGATGGACAATCTTTTTGTAAGAAATTTTTATATAATCAGATTTCAAAACATGTTTGTGAATACTAGTAATGTAATTTCCTATTCCAGTTTGATATAGTAATTAAAAATTGATCGGCTTAAGAATTTTTAATCATGAACGCTAGTACCGATTTTACTTATTTGTCGTATTACGCCACGGATCACTGTACTTAACACTAATATGTAGTGTTTTTATGTCCTTTTACTGCTTGGAATAATGTGGGTGAAATGATGTACAGGGGATTATCAAAATAATGGAAACACCTGTCATTTACTGTCTGAAGTTGCAAATTAAGCTTAATTTTACGGTTGTGTAAAGGATATGCTAAAACGGATAATTTTGTATGTGGTACATGCTGTTTTAAGCTAGTGAACAAATGTTTACTCATTCCATGTTATTTCAATGATAATGAAATATATTATTCTAACTCGCAGGCGATGATTATCGCCGGGCGGTGCATTTATATATAAACAAGAATGTGGAAAATTTTATTATGGAATCAATTATTATGGACAATTTTTTTTTAATGTTTGTATGTTTTTAGAATAACAGTTCATAGCTTATGTAGAAACAATTACGTTTTTTGAGAAAAGGTGGATTTGGAAAATGTCTGCGTTATTATCAATACGATATAATGTTATCTCTCATACATGTATACACGCGATAAAGGAGGCAATAAAAAAAAATAAAAAAAGGGTTCAATTATACCAGAAGATTGGGGGGGAATTGAATCTTGCAAAAATTATTCGAATAAATATAAGAAATTTAATTATTCGAAATGTAAGGGACCTAATTAAGATAGAGTATTAACTTTTAGGCCTAGAATTTTCTCTAAATGTAATTTGGAGTACAAGCGACACAAGGTGCAAAAGAAATGTTTCAGTAACTAAAATATGATTTTACAATAAACAAAAAATAAAACACCAAAAGTGGTAAAACGGAAATTATGATTAAAAGACCATTTTAAAACACTTTTCAAGAAATTTATATTAAAATTTTGTGCTGCTTTAATATCATTGAAATAAGCTATAAATCATCATACTTTATCAAGTTCAATAAGTATAAGATTGGGTAATTAACAAACTTCACATAATATAGAAAAGAACTGCGATATATTTAAAAATCCACGATATATTTTTTGCATAAAAATTGTGGAATTAATGTATCTTATATTTGGTGAAGGAAGCCAAAAGCCCCACACTACCGATTTTAATATTTAAGTAATATTAAAATGAATTCACAATATCTTAAGAATTTTAAATTTTTCAAAATTGAAGAACAAAAAACAACGAATTATAGAACAGCGGCTTTTTTCTTTGGTATAAATTCAAAACTTAAAAACCTTGAAAATAGTCGATATTTATTTAAAAAAAATATAAGCTGTGTTTTTATAATGATTTTTAAGTACATTTCAAAACATTCAATTTACTTCGCTTGAAAACAGATGGACTGGTTATATTTGTCTTTCATTACTTCTCACGCCATTCTACAAAATCTTTTCACCATTTGGAATTCTTCCAGATGGGGAAAAGTACTTCCCAGAAAGAGAAACATATGGTCTACACTTCTCGAGTGAGAGTTTTTCTTTCCTTTCAGAAGAGCGCTAATCGATACTGACAGATCACTGAAAGAGTCTATTTCCGACTCGGTAGCATTAGAGACGGGATTAAATATCCCGAAATAGTTCTGTGGAAACAGACAAACAACCACTGGCATAAACTTTCATTTAACTCATTGCTCACTCCAAATTTGAGACATGACACAATTGCTGAACGAAAATTAAACCTTTTCAAAAAAAAAAAAAAAATAATAATAATAATATAAGAAACTTAATTATTTAACTGCAGGATTAACAAACTCTTTAATCTCCCAAAATTACTGTCTAGAAATGAAATCAAGATTTTAAATCTGAAAATAAACAGTTCGTTTTTCTCACAATTCAACATTACATAAAAATGCTATGATGTTGACAGTTTTACCACAATTCTATTTCCGCAGGGTTTTTTTTCTCAAGTTCTATTCTCTCAAAGTTCTGCTCGAATTGTCTTTGTTCTAGAATTTTTATAAATGAGTTATTTACAGAAGTCGCATTGAATAGATCTACATCAGTGGTTCTAGACCACTGACCACGTAGCGGGCATATTTCGTCAGATTGCCACCAGCGGTCTATTTACTAGGACCATTAATTACGTGTTACGATGGGATTGTAAATCGATCATGAATAGCAGACATCTTGGTGCAGCTCTCTTGTAGTTAATTATCCATTGTATTAAATTCCTACAAATTTTTTTTCCATACTTCTTTAAATGCCTACCATCAAAATCACAAGTCAAAATTTAATATTTGATAGCTTAGAATATTCAGATTGCAAATAATATGGAGAACATTTCTCAAGAACAGGCACTTATTGCATTGTTTCGTAGAATTTGATTTTGTTTTACAATATGATAAATATTATATTCATGCAAGTCTAAAACCACTGTGGGAAATTACCGATACGTATATTGATGCTATTCGTAACCATTGCTAATGCAAAATAAAATAAACGCAACCATGATATTTAATTTATCAGAAAAAAGTGTTTCAGAGATCAAAAGTTTCTTTTGGTAATAGAAGCAAAAAGAAAAAAAAAATATTGAAATAGATTTAGTAGAATGAAAAGTGTACAAAATGCAGAAAAATAATCATTGAACGAGAGCGAGTATAGAAACAGCATTTATTTGTGAACTTTTGAGAAAAGAAGAAACTATTTAATCCTAGAGACTTAATTTTCGTTTTCTACAAATTGACTGATACAGAATGGAGTATTGGAATTCCAGCAGAGGATTAAAATTATCGAACTTGACTGAAGAAAAGTAATGAGTTTTTCAACAGTTGTACGTTTTTTTTTTTGTTCGCGTTGAGTTTTCCTGTCGCTGTAGGGTTTTTAGAAGATACCCTTTAAAATTCTTTTATCAAATACGCCATATGAGATGGCTTTAACTTCAACAAATTATCAATAAGTGAAAATTCAAAATTAGTATTTAAATTAGTGTATGAATTTAACAAAACTCTAAGCATTATTTAAATAGAATTTTTTTTTTTCCTTTTTGTTTTTTTACTTTAAAAAACGAAATTAATGATAATGTATAAAAATTAATCCAGAGAAACCGTGACCAAATTAAACCAAAGAAACCGTGACCAAATTAAACCAAAGAAACCGTGACCAAATTAAACCAAAGAAACCGTGACCAAATTAAACCAAAGAAACCGTGACCAAATTAAACCAAAGAAACCGTGACCAAATTAAACCAAAGAAACCGTGACCAAATTAAACCAGAGAAACTTTATCCAAAACAATATACAGAATGTCTTCTGGATTATAAAAATTTGGTCTTATGAAACTTTATAATTCTTTTTTCTACATTCACAGTTACAAATTATACGAATAGGAAGCAATGCACATTGCCGTTTTGCATCAAAGATGAAGCCTCAACTAAGCTTATACAGATTTGAAATACCTAGATTAAAAGGTATTATTTCACTTTGATGCAATATTAAAATGTACCTTGGCTACCTGGTCCTCCTCTACCAGCTGGTCCACCAGGTCCACTTTGTCTACCTGGTCCTCCTCTACCAGCTGGTCCACTTTGTCTACCTGGTCCTCCTCTAGCTGGTCCACTTTGTCTACCTGGTCCTCCTCTACCAGCTGGTCCCCTTTGTCTACCTAGTCCTCCTCTACCAGCTGGTCCACTTTGTCTACCAGCTGGTCCACCAGGTCCACTTTGTCTACCTGGTCCTCCTCTACCAGCTGGTCCACCAGGTCCACTTTGTCTACCTGGTCCTCCTCTACCAGCTGGTCCACCAGGTCCACTTTGTCTACCTGGTCCTCCTCTACCAGCTGGTCCACCAGGTCCACTTTGTCTACCTGGTCCTCCTCTACCAGCTGGTCCACCAGGTCCACTTTGTCTACCTGGTCCTCCTCTACCAGCTGGTCCACCAGGTCCACTTTGTCTACCTGGTCCTCCTCTACCAGCTGGTCCACCAGGTCCACTTTGTCTACCTGGTCCTCCTCTCCAGCTGGTCCACCAGGTCCACTTTGTCTACCTGTCCTCCTCTACCAGCTGGTCCACCAGGTCCACTTTGTCTACCTGGTCCTCCTCTACCAGCTGGTCCACCAGGTCCACTTTGTCTACCTGGTCCTCCTCTACCAGCTGGTCCACCAGGTCCACTTTGTCTACCTGGTCCTCCTCTACCAGCTGGTCCACCAGGTCCACTTTGTCTACCTGGTCCTCCTCTACCAGCTGGTCCACCAGGTCCACTTTGTCTACCTGGTCCTCCTCTACCAGCTGGTCCACCAGGTCCACTTTGTCTACCTGGTCCTCCTCTACCAGCTGGTCCACCAGGTCCACTTTGTCTACCTGGTCCTCCTCTACCAGCTTGTCCACCAGGTCCACTTTGTCTACCTGGTCCTCCTCTACCAGCTTGTCCACCAGGTCCACTTTGTCTACCTGGTCCTCCTCTACCAGCTTGTCCACCAGGTCCACTTTGTCTACCTGGTCCTCCTCTACCAGCTTGTCCACCAGGTCCACTTTGTCTACCTGGTCCTCCTCTACCAGCTTGTCCACCAGGTCCATTTTGTCTACCTGGTCCTCCTCTACCAGCTTGTCCACCAGGTCCATTTTGTCTACCTGGTCCTCCTCTACCAGCTTGTCCACCAGGTCCATTTTGCCTACCTGGTCCTCCTCTACCAGCTTGTCCACCAGGTCCATTTTGTCTACCTGGTCCCCCTCAATTTTGTGCATTGTTTAGTATTTATATTTCAGATTTAAATATGAGAAAATAGGTAAAGAATTTTCAAATTTAACGTTCAGTATTTAATTTAAAACTGAATAAAATTAAACATTCATGTAGTACTTTGTGTAGTATTATATTATCATTCAGAAGATTTAATATGTAATCCAGAATCTGGATAAATATATATATAGAGAGAGAGAGAAATATATATAGATATAATCATTTCATAATTACACCGAAAAAAGTTGCAAATGATTGCCCTTTTTTTTACCGTTGTCCAATCCTTTAATTCATGTTAACGAATTTACCCATATGTTAATTCAGCATATAATGACCGGTTGGGACGAATTGCCTTACAACTAAACGCTCTGTAAAAATCTTTTCCCTGCAATAATATTCTTTCGACACACAAGCAAATTAACTAGTCATCTGAATCACGAATGATTATTTCTTTGGCAAATTTGAGAAGACTGCATTTTCGTTTGCCTCTATGTATATAAGTGAAAAGTCGAGACCGTAATATTAATGCAGTGTCAATTTTCTCTGAAATTTCGAGGTTATAATCACTCTATAATTGCTATCACACTACTAAACGCTACAGCGCTAACGACATTTTAATGAATAATCACGAGTTATCAGTAGCAATAAAATTCTAATTAGGTATTTTTGCGCATGCAAGAAACTCGTTATACTCAAATGATTAGGCTCCTTAAAACAAACTAAGTGGAAGGCTGCTTTGCCACTTTGTCCATCACATATTTTGTAAACGATTTAAATGCGTCCAAGAAAAGCCTGGAACCTCTACAAAATCAAGCAAAGTCAGTACTAATTATTTTTTTTTTTATCAAGCTTAAATTCCATTGAAAAAAGCTCTACTCTCTGTATATCGTTAAAATCGACGTAAAATTGTAATATACGACAGAACCTAAATATATATTACATTCAAGTTTTAAAAATATTTCGGACCAAACATGTGGTGAAGCCTTCCGTTTAAAATATTAATGAAATCAATAACAAAAACCACTTGCGAGATGATCACTCTTATATGAAGTCTGACTACTTAGCTTTAAAATTTGTTCTCGCTTGTACGAAATAGTTTAACAAAATTCCACGGCTTAAACAGAAATAGCAGTGTGTTCTTATAGTAATGGTGGTAACTATTCTTTTCCAATAAAAAAAAAGTCAGTTTTATTTTATAGAGCTAAACGGGATATTAAGTATTTTTATCCAACACTAAATTTATATACAAACACATTTAATAATATTTAAATAAGACGTATTAATTCGAATTATGAATTTCCCACATTTTAAGCAATGTTTTATATTACATGATTTTTTTGCAAACAATAAATATAATCTGCTGGGCCTATATACAGGCTACCCATAAAATTAAATGTAAAAACAAAACGTATAACAGCAATCTTAAAAATAAAGAAAATAGATTGAAATTCTAATTTTGAAAATTCTTATTTTCCCTTAACATATGTTAATAATGCTTAACACGTGTTAAGATATTTTGTTTAAAAAAATTGTGAAAGAAATTTTTTAAACCTATGAGAAACGTTGAAAGTCGTCAAGGAAACCAGAAACAGATCAAGGACACGAAAAATTATCAAAGGAACTAAAAACCTCTCATCCCAAAACAATACCCATAATTTTATGGGCAAAGAAAACATTGCTTACAATGTTAATTTTTAAAATCGTAATCTTATATAATCTTAACATTATCTTTTTAATAACTTAATTTTTAATAATCTTTCACCTAAAAAAAGAATGTCATCATGAGTGAAAGAATTTAAAGTCACATTTTTTTAAAATACGAATATAAGATTGAAATTTTTACTGTGTCTAAAACTTACAATTCTAATGAAATTTGGATTTAAATTTCACTGGATGATACATAGCTACTGATTTCTGAACATATAAAAAAACTCCCTTAAACTGTTCTTAAATAAAACGATAGAAATTTATGTGAAGTTTTAGATTTGGACACAATCATCTTTAACTCAACTCGTGGAATCGCATATTCCCCACGCGAGGAGTGCATGGCAGAAAGAACCTTTCACCTAACAAGCAGTAAAAGTGCCATCATAAAAGTAATGTTCTTCCAGACTGTGACAGGTAATTAGACACAGGGGAGATACGGCGGGGCTCTTTGATTTCCGGCGACTACAGCTTGCCGTCTCAAAGTAATAAGGCGGGAGAAATAGTTAAGGGCAGTTCCATGCTTTAAACCCTTTGTTTAATAACTAACAAGTGAAACGTTTCTACTTTCGACTTACTGTAGTAATATTGTTAGCTTAAATAAAAATAGAATGATAGTCATCATCTGCAAAAAAAAATTTTTTTTTTTTTTTTTTTTGAGCGTTATACAGTGGTTTTTTTTTACAGGACAGAAGTGAAAAGCTAATGCAATTTCATTATTCTACACCGATTCTATCTAAACCTCTCTCTCCTCATTAAGATCGTGCATAGCATCTTCACTACATCCCGAATATAGTCTCTGCTGCATCCAAAAGCCTCAGCTCACGGGCTGGTTTTGTTACCTTCAGCGTGAAGCAAACCACCATTGCCATTCAATAAATTCCTCGTGGCGCGCATATCCAACATTCATTCTCATTAGCCCATTTGTGTAGAGCATTCTACTACTTAATTCGCGAGAACCAACTGGGACAGCTTGATTTACGGTTATGAGATTTTTTTTCTCCCCTCAAATAAGTTCATAAAAATTGTAAACTTACTGTACGAGTGATAAGGTAGGTGTGTATTATGAGTGATATGCTCCAAGACTTTTTGGCGGAAAATGTCAAACAACCATAAATTGTGCTTTCCTTAATAGATTAGCAAAATGGGCAACAGAATTTCATGCAATTGATGTTGGAGGATAATTGTTGGAGGTGCGCTCTGTGATGAACTCGTTGTTTGAGTGGCAATGGCGGTTTGCTTCATCAAAGTAACGAAACAAATCCGTCTGATAAAACAGTGTCCTGGTCTAAACCTGCTGCTGCTGAAGTCGTGTTATTTTTCTAAATTTAAAAAAAAATTATCTGCAATGTTTGAGGGAAACATTCTAACAGCAAATAATATGAATCTATTATATAACAAAGTAACCAAATGACACCTAAATTTATCCTACAAATAAATATTTAGATACAAAAAAAATAATGCAATACGTAGTTCAAATAACATGTTTCGCTTTTTCAGAGCAACCTTAACTAGCTGACGTTTATTTAAAAAGTTGTTTTGCTTTTCTCATTTTCCATGCAAAATGTTCTTTGCAGACTTAATTCGGTGGATTAAATTATTAAAAAAAAATTTAACTCATTTAAAAAAAAAAATCGCTAAAAATCCCCTAAAGACATTTCAATTTTATGCCAAACCTGAAAAAACGTTTCGGGAAACAGTCTCGATCTTTCAAAACACATTCGCTTAAGATTTAAGTTTTCTACTGACGAAAATATCGACGTAGCATAGTTTTTTTTTTCCCATTCTTTTAGTGAAAAAAATATGCTTACAACACAACAATACTTAAATTCCGATTTTTTCCTCTGACATTTCAGTTATTTAATAGAAGTCTGTTACAATTCCAGAAAATGTACATCGAAGCGAGAAGCAATTAAAATATTTTAATCGATTAATTATTAAATAGATTGAATCTTTAATAAAATAAGTAAGACATTAAATTTCTCAATGCTAATTTTTTACCATTTATTTTAAAACCTCTTTTTGGGGGTTTAAATAATATATCCATCGCGGAATGATCTTAATCCTCTTATTTTATACCGAAAGCAATTAAATTCAAGTGGAAACAGAATCTCGTATTTCATTATTTGACAGCTTTAAAAACTGTTTTAATTATTAATAATGATATTACAATTGAAATCAAAAGATTTCACTAAAAATATTTTCCCGTTTTAAATTCACAATTAAAATAAATCAAAACCTTTCCTTAAACCCAGGAGTAGTTCGTACCAAAGTTCATATTAAAAAAAAGGTTCATTAACTTTATTCAAAAGTGTAATGTCGTCAAAAATTCATTACAAGCATCTTCATAACTTAAGTTGAATTGAATTGAATTCTTTTTATAAATTTATTTTCATTGACTTCTGGAAACTTCTGACTTCTTTGCTAATCAATTACTTGTTTTAATTATTATTACCTATTATTTTATCTATTATCAATTGCCTTTTATTTTAAGCCTACTTAAGATACTTATGTTTTAAAGAGATGCTAATGAAGGTTTCCATATTTTACATTTCTTAACTGCAAAAGCATGAGATGATTTTTAAGGCTCAAAGCTATCAATAATAAAAAAAAATTATGCAACAGATTATTAGACATAAAAAAACTTTTTGAAAAATAATACATTTTAGAACTTTACATTAATTTAAATGAATTCCAAACCGAGAGTTCCATCTTTCAAATTATTGTACTTTTACATAACGGTAAAAAAATTCTTATCTTTTACAAAATAATGAGATTAAACTTGTAAGTTTGAGAATCTTGATTCACAGGACATAACATTTCAAAGAGGATTTTCTAGAACTTCAGACACATTGTTAAAAGGTGGGGGTGGGGAGAATTTTATCGCGCCACTAACCATTTAGCAAAATGGTGAAACAATGTAAATTTACGTTGAATTGTTACTACGTAAGCCTTTTATCTTCACCGGCATTCAACTGCGTCATAATGGGGATAGTTGAAATTTTAAGGCTTGAAATGTCAAGATATACGCATATAAGGATTTTAAACGTAAAAAATGCATAGAGTTACTCTGAAAATTATAAAGAATGGTAGGATAATAATGATGAATAATAAAGAATGGTCTCGACAAATTATAAAGAGTGGTAGTGAGAACTAAAATAATTTTTGCCATCAAATACATATTCAAAAGCTGGTATATTTTGAAATGTCATGTTCAGAAGTCGATATCCCAGAAATTAAAAGGTTGAATTAAAGACATGCCAAATGTAAATTGTACCAAACGTTTTATGAGTCTTATTTATACAATACATGCTAAAAAAACGTAAATACCAAGAAGAGTATAATTTATTTTTACATAAATGCAAGAATTTGTTGAAAACTTACATTCATCCAAGTTATATTCTGATCACACCTTGTAGCAAGACAATCTGACGAAGATTTGGAATTTTATTTCTACTAAATATTCACTTGATAAGAAAAAAAATAATAATTTTCAAAAATCCTTTGAACAATTCCTTAAAATTCCTTTTTTTCATTCGTTTCCATTTTTAAAAATTATTTTTTACATTTATTTAGAGTTAATATTTCAATTCATTTCATGTCATGCAAGTTTTGCAATTTTAAATTCAATACAGAAATCTGTTCTAATTAAATACTGAAAACACTTTTATAGAACACTTAACAGACTAATATTATATTATATAAACAAAAAAACAATTATCAACACACAATTTTTAATAAGCGATAACCTGAGTTGTTTAATTAGCATAATCTTAAAATTTTTCTTTTAAGGAAATAATATTTTTTCTTTACAGCATTGTAGAGAATAATTTAAACCTTTTAGCTGCTCAAATTTTTTTTAATAGAAGGGGAAATAATTAATATATCACAATATACGAACAAAACTTTCATCTTTCACTAAAAATATTCTGAATACGGATGTTTTTATTACAACAAAGACATTTGAAATCTTTTTTTACCACGCTGACAAAAACAAAGCAGCCTAATGTACATTCCATTATATTTCGCATAGCATTGCTATTAGCAGAAAAACAACCCTATTTTCCCATTGAGTCCATTTCTTATTGGCCAATATAATGTACTGAATATTCCTTTTTAGTTACTGCATTCGCTACTGTCTATATTATATTCTGTTTCGACGGAAACACTCCAGATCAAGTTGACTTTCGGTGGAACTAACGACATTGTGGACAAAATCCTTAACATTGTGACCTTAAATTAATAACTAAATTACTTAAATTATACAGTTAACTCTAGAATTTTAATTTAATGCCAAATGTAATAGTATTTCATAAATTCCATGGTAATTAAATTGGAACAAATTTAACCCTTAGAATGCCATTAGTTCAAGTACCAGAAATGATCACAAGCAGATGTATTTAAATTAACTTAAGGAATATTTGCGCTTGCCAGACTTGCTGGTGTGTAAATGAATAGATAAACCTCTTCAATATTCTCGAGATCGCAATAGGATTCTAGTGTATACGAGTAATTTAAATAGGATTATCTATAAGGGAACAACTGGGTTGTTAAAGGACTTTATTCATGATATGGTGGTTCTATTTTTAAATAAAAATTTACTAAAAATAGAACAGTCGAATTACATTTATTGCAATATAAATTAAAAGCTATTAGTTACTATTTAACTAAATGCAAAGAGTTCATTGTAACTGCTAAGAAAATTTCTCAACTCACTTTATTTTCAAACTAAAATCGCAAAAGTATATAGTAAATATAAATTCACTTTATCCACAAAACAAATGTTATGATAGTTTATTAAATTTTAATTTCACATTAATTTTCGAGGTTGTTTTGCCACCGATGTAAATTTTATTAGCAAACGCTCACTTAAAGCCCACGATAATATTTAATTCAATGAAAAACATTACAACGTTATGAAAATATTATTGCTCAGATTTTTTTTTTATTACATATTATTGCTCACATTTTTTTTTTATATATTATTGCTCAGATTTTTTTTATTATATATTATTGCTCAGATTTTTTTTTTTATTATATATTATTGCTCAGATTTTTTTTTTTTTATTATATATTATTGCTCAGATTTTTTTTTATTATATATTATTGCTCAGATTTTTTTTTTTATATATTATTGCTCAGATTTTTTTTTATTATATATTATTGCTCAGATTTTTTTTTTTATTATATATTATTGCTCAGATTTTTTTTTTTATTATATATTATTGCTCAGATTTTTTTTTATTATATATTATTGCTCAGATTTTTTTTTTTATATATTTATTGCTCAGATTTTTTTTTTTTTTTATATATTATTGCTCAGATTTTTTTTTTTTTTTATTATATATTATTGCTCAGATTTTTTTTTTATATATTATTGCTCAGATTTTTTTTTATTATATATTATTGCTCAGATTTTTTTTTATTATATATTATTGCTCAGATTTTTTTTATTATATATTATTGCTCATATTTTCTTTTATTATATATTATTGCTCATATTTTTTTTATTATATATTATTACTCATATTTTTTATTCTATATTATTGCTTATATTTTTTTATTTTATTGTTTTGAATTGATTTTGTTGATTTGATTTGTCGTTTTATGGTCAATTTTTTGCACACTTCCGCCTAATTAGACCTGCACCTACAGTTTAACGTGTATTCCGACCACTAACAACCAACCATTCCACCGCTAATTTTGTTGAAGAAAAGTTTATTTCCTTCGTCTCAGAAATTTTTCGACTACTCGTCTAATTTATTACATACTTGCATGACATGGAATTTAGAATACTGAAAGCAAGTACCAATAAACTTCACGTGAAATCCAATTTATGAACTAATTTACGATACACTAGAGTTTTAAGATGAATTATTTACATCACATATTCGATTTGGAGATATGCACATTGGAACGCGGTATGCATCTTTATAGACTTAAAACGAATGCTCGCACTTTTCATTAACCCCTTTGAAACCTAAAAATTTATACGAACCAAGAATTATTCAAATCGGTTAAACCAACCATAAATGCAAAGCAGAGTTACGAAATGCGATGAATACCTTATTTCCTTTAACTTCATTAAAATAAGCCAACCACTCATTGTACACAATGAAAGATTAAAAATACCAATTTATCGTTCGAACTGGCAAATTGCCTAACAATATTAGATCTCGAAAAATTTTTCCGAAATTCATGCGGCGGCTTGGTGGCAAATTGGCCAGCGCTCTGGCCTTTGGTATCCCAGGCTTCAAGTTCGAATTCTGGCGGTGGCATGGATGTCTGAGTGGTTCGGAATCCACGTTAAGCTGTAGGTCCCGGGGAATAACTCCGAAAGGGCCAAACCAAAAATCACGGGGAAAAATTCCAAAATTCATGGGGAAAAATTTATAGGAACCCAGAATTATTCAAATCATTTAAACCAACCTTAAATGCCACAAATGAGAAAATAAATTACAAGAAAATGAGACAAAAAGCTCCGCCATGGCAGACTCGGTTAAGTGATGGGAGAATTAACCTTTCCCCTCGTATGGGATCACAATCTCGGATATTGAGATTAATTCAATCATTCAAATAATAATCCAAAAATTTCTTAATATTTAATTTCTTAATTTTTTATATACACCCCAAAAAAATGAACTGCGAATGTATAACTTGTTAATAGTAAAGGGCCAAAGAAATACAGTATAATCCAAAATCTATTTGATAATTTAGCAAAAGTCACTTTACGAACAATGTTTTTTTTTTTTTTTTTTTTTTTTAAGTTTTGATATAAATATTTAGAAATGGTTGATTGGTGGGGTTTTAATGGAACAAGAGCCAGATTTGGCTATGGTGCGCCAAACAACGGTATGGTTTGTGTATGTCATAAAAAACAATCAAATATAAACTTCATAAATGCAGGCAGGTAAAAACCGTAACAATATAAGAAGGCTTTTTTATGAACTTCACAAAAAATGCCACCAATCAAATAAAATAAACGCCATAAATGCATGCAGGTAAAAATCGTAACAATACAAGAATGGTTAAAAGACTAAAATGATAGTTGCAAGATAAGACAATGTATAAAAGCTGATAAAATCAGAAAATGATCAAATTAAAATTATCTTCTCAGACTATGAATCTATCTCTCTTCAAGACTATGTCAGTGGTAACGTATTCCAACATACCTGAATTTGAAGAATCGGCATGTTCCGCTTGAGATTTATTTTTAAATCACCGGGAACAACAAAAGACGCCAATGTCTCAAACTTGTTTGTGTCATAATATTTTTTGAACTTCTGCAAGGGTTTTGATTTACTAGTGGATAATTTACATTTTATTGAAGATGTATTAGTAATGAATTTTTTTTCTATGATTTTGTAATTTGTATGCCCTAGGGCAGCAGAGAAATTAGAAGTGGATGCAAGAGAATTTAGAAATGAAGAGAGTTCTACAGATAAAAAATCCTACGAAAATATTTTGTGCATCCAATTTTAAATAATGAGTGGGAATGTAGCATTTATTAAAACCAGGCATAAATCGATAAATATCAATGCCATTCTCGCCGAAAGCAATTCAATCCGAGAAATGCGCTGACAAATATTTATCTTAATCCAATTTTCCAATCTATTGACATTCGGACGAGATTCGCGATGTAGATCTTCAAATGGACTAGAGAATTACGAGCAATTGAATTCACATCAATGGATTGTAACAGACAGGCAACAAGGTTAGCAGAGGTCGTGTTTGCAAAATGACATGATTGGACAGTCGCTATCCAATGACGTTTGTTTCATCCTTTCGGAATAGTGCCTGAATTATTTGAAGAATTCTCATCTACAAACACGAGGTTATTGCATAAGTAAATACAGAAAGCTTATGAACACATGAAGTTATAAAGAGCCATTAAAATTATGCATACATTGCAAATTTAAAATGATTTCTGAATCACGAAGTATCTGAAGTGATGAGAAAAGGGAACAATGCCAATAACAGAAACGTAAAATTAGTAAATAATAAAAAAAATGCTCTCATTTCTTTGAAATTTGTATTTTTTCAATTTTTAAGGATTGAGAAAAAAAATCCGAACAGCATTGAAGTTGCTAAAAGTTCTAATAATTACTTGCAACTTATCAGCGTTGTAAGCAATTGTCGAAAGTTGGCGAAAGTTTTAGGGCTCTGTTTGAAGTTAAAAGATTACAGTGCTTTTAGCGAAAAAGTGCATTCATTGGCACTGAATTTTGGCGTGACACTCAAACCGTCACCTTTGCATTCGGATGCGACAGTTGCTCTTAACATGAATGAAATTCAACAATCTGTCAGCGATATTTCAACAGGTTGTCCGCTAACTATCACTGATTTTGTGGCCCAAACGTATTATTTTCAAAGTGTATACATTTATATTATTTATCTTTCTAGATTCAAGAACGATCAACTTCGTTATTTTAACTTAGTGGCAGTTATGAAATAAGATTCACGAAGAATAAGTTTCAGAATTTGAGGGATGTTTGTTGATGAAAGTTTCGCATTTCAATTCTGAATGACAATGAACAGTGGCAATACAACTTGAACAAGTTTATGTACTTCTACAAGCTTCTTGTGAATGTCCATATATTTGGCAGTGAAGAAACTTAAGGGATTAGATACCTATGATCGAATTTGGCATTTGAGATATCCAGCTTTGATTGTTTTCGGCATAAGAGGGTCAAAAAATTTCAAAATTAAATGTTGTGAGAATTTAAAAAACTGAGAATAATGCGATTCTACAAACATTAAACATCTTGGTTAAATTATTCTTAAAACAGAAAAGTTAAAAGACAGTAAATAGATTTTAGATATCACGCCAATAGAATAATTTAACGACTTATGTAATTGGACATTCACTGTAATTTGCTGTGAAAAGTTTTTGTTTGCGAGGATCGATAAGTTTCAATGAAAAGGTCATCGGATATTAGTTAACACTTTTTTGGATCGCCACCAATCGAATGCAAAACCTTGTGGATTGTGAATGGTGAAACCCTGGAGAATTTTGTTTTCTGAGCATCGGCTAACCACCTGGAAAATCAAAGTCAACGCATCCAAGGCATCTTATGTGGTATTTTACTCGAAAACATTCCATTTCTCCCCATTCCCCTGGGTAAGCGAAAAGATAAAGTTGTTACTAGTCCCAAAAATCATCTTTCAATGCCCACATCACAAGCATCATGGCGAAAATAACCACTGCGAGTGTTAAACTCAAGAGCGTAATTTCTCTCGAGAGCAGGACAACGAGCCAACATAAGCTTCTGCCTTACAAATTAGAGCAATTTTCTTATATGTATGTCATGTGTAGACCATTACCGCTATTACCAATT
Source organism: Caerostris darwini (assembly GCA_021605075.1). Classification (NCBI taxonomy): domain Eukaryota; kingdom Metazoa; phylum Arthropoda; class Arachnida; order Araneae; family Araneidae; genus Caerostris; species Caerostris darwini. The sequence continues at coordinate 215,631 of BPLQ01011329.1, read as the reverse complement.
GCAGGATATAAAAAACCCATCTGTCTACGATTACAAATTGATTCGTTTGTTAGATTTATTCACGAATGCGAATACTTTTCTGAGTTTTCGAAGTCGACTTTTCCATGTAATATCAAAATTTCAGAAGGTTTTTGAAAAATTGACTTGGATTAACAATGAATTAGTTCCAGTTTTTACCAAATTGACTTGGATTAACAATGAATTAGTTCCAGTTTTTACCAAATTGACTTGGATTAACAATGAATTAGTTCCAGTTTTTTGACCAATGAAATTGACTTGGATTAACAATGAATTAGTTCCAGTTTTTTTACCAAATTGACTTGGATTAACAATGAATTAGTTCCAGTTTTTACCAAATTGACTTGGATTAACAATGAATTAGTTCCAGTTTTTACCAAATTGACTTAGAGCTATTTACTATGTCGCCTTTGAGAGTTTTTTTTCTGTTCTTCTCCAGTTGAAGAAAAGCTGTTATTCCGAGTAATCAAAAACAAACACGGTTGCAGAATAACGGTTTTACAGCTACCGAGATCTTTTGCATTAGCTGATTGCGTATTTGAGACGGATTTTGGCCTTAATGTATGACTTTTTTTGTAATAATTCGAATAGGCGCAGTGGTTGCCACTAATTCACACAATCGCTGGCCTGCAGTGGTCGAACCCAGAACATGAACCTTTTCCCGTCCCTCCAACCCCACATTAAAAAATTTCTTTATCTACGTTTCCTTATACCGCCTAGTAAAATAGTTAAGAGATTTTTTCGTGCATCATTTAAATATTTTTATTTTTATTTTTGAAAAAGTTACCACTCGGTGAGCAACCGGTTCAGTTACCATTTACTTTATTTTTAAAGAATTTTTTATTTAGCTAATATTAATTAATTAACAAACTCTAAATTTAAATTCCGCATTCTAAAATAAGTTGAGATGGTGATGGGATCTTATCCCCATCGGTAACATCACTTGGTAATAGAAGCAGCGCTACTTTTAAAAATATGGTCTAATACATCGACTGCTACTAGTATTGTACATTTTACACGAAAAAAGTAACTCTAAATGATATTCACAAGTATTTTTCGTTGGAAAATAAAGCTAATCGATTTCATGATAAATTCAATACATATTTCAGGTACAAATGAAATATTTTGTTCGTTTTATAAGAATGAAAGATTTTACAAGTATAAACCTCGAGGCAAAAAGTTTGTCACACATAAAAAAAATATTTAAATATACTTTGAAAGAGTAAGTCCATGTTTCTAGGAAAAAATATTTGAATATTTCCCCAAGACACACAATTACGAGCCAACAAAAAAATTTATATTTTTTGTTTATTGAAAAGTTTGAAGTTAAACCATCAGACTAGAGAAAAATTTATAAAATCTGTAAAAAAAAAAAGTTCTATTTAAAGTCAGATTTCTGTAGTAGTCGTAATAGTTCGAAGACTACCTTTATTTCTAACCAAACGGTACTATGTGACCCAAATAGCTGCATCTGCCTATAATGCATACATTTCTTACGTTACCGAGATTCTCCTGAAGAAGTTTTAATGATTTTTATGCATAAAACGAATTTTTTTTCTGTACTTGAATTCTGCTTTAATGTATTCACCTGCCTGGAGATTCGGTTTAGATATAAATATGCTAAGTGTGGCACCTGCGAGTCGCCGCCGTTGATGATCGACTACAAATTTAAATACCCGTACAATTTTTCCTTCACACTTTGCTCTTAAGATTGAAGAACCAAAAATATTTTAATAACTTAAAGCTTAAAATTTTAACGTACTTAAGTATCCAAATTCTAGGTACTCTTAGTATATTAAAATAATGACTATTAAGCACGAACATGTAATAAACGGTAGATAGGCGTCTTGCAGCGTAAGAGTCTACTTCAACTATGATGAGCTGAATATTTGATCGGATAAAATCAATTCGTGTTAAAACACGAGGCTGAAAATTAAACGTTAATAATAAAAATTGGTTTAAATAAGAACATTGATTACAAATAATGCTTACTAGAAAATTATCGTCGTAGTTAGAATAGAGGATTAATAAGTTAAGGCTTTCAAATTCAAGTATACAATTCTTATTATTCTGCATCTAAGTATTGGGTTGCCAAGAAAGCAATTTCGGTTTTCACTATTTAAGTACATGGTAAAAACTAGGCTGTCAAGAAAGTAATTTCGGTTTTCACTATTTAAGTACATGGTAAAAACTAGGCTGTCAAGAAAGTAATTTCGGTTTTCACTATTTAAGTACATGGTAAAAACAGAAAGCATTTTCTTGGCAGGCAAACCAACATTAGGGTAATTTTAATGAGTCCAGCGGGTTTAAACAGAGCGGAAAAGGGCGAAATCGCAAAAAGTAAACACCTGTTGCCGAATCAGCTGGCGTTGAGACAAAATGCGGGATCAATTAGCGCTAACTTTTTTTCCGGATAAACCGATTTATTACTCTTCACCTGTAAAAGTGAATGACCTTACAATAGGATTGTTGGCTAAGGATCTTGAAAGGTCCAACAATGGCAGTAAATTTCCGAGATGTTTAAAATTGTGTCGAAATTAGCCGGAAGTTTTTTTACGGTACTATTATTGGATTAGATCAATTTTGCCACGTTTTCTACAGGCAACAATAAGTATATGATGATGAATTTAGGTAATCAACAAGGCTCAAATTTGAAAGAACACATACTGAAAAATTCAGGTTGTATGCCGCCCGTCATGGATTCGGATGGTGGGTTTGGTTTGTCACTCTACAGTCATTTTATGCACATGAGGGCTAGACAGACAGGGACCTACTACAGTTTAAAGCGGATTTCAAACCGCTAACATCCATACTCCCGACAGGATTCGAACCTGAAACCTGTGGTACCAAAGGCCAGAGCGCTAGCCACTTGGCAGCTGGATTCTGAGGAGAAAAAGCAGTTTCGTCAAAGATAAAAAATCTATACGGCCAGGGTCACCACTATAAATGACCTACACTTCTAGCGATATGCTAATGAAAGAAATAAGCTAAAATAGAGAAAATAATTTAAAAGTTCAATAAAAATCATTTTTAACCAACAAATTCAATGACAATAGCATTGACCTTCGTTTAAAAATATTTGATTTTTTTTGTTCAAACATAAAAGTTAAAATGTGACAAACTTTAATGTAACTTAAAAACTTTTTTGGAGATTCAGATACATCGGAAAACATTATGGAATTAATAAAATAAATCAAGTTTTTAATTATACTCTAACATATCATAATCATAGTAACATAGTATTATGTTAATATAACCAACACAATATTCGTCGTCACTGCCAAACTGGTATTGATTCATATACAAGCTTCAATAACGTTTGTGACAGTAAAAAAAAACTGAAGCATTCTTCGTTTAATGAAGTAAATATTTCAAATCTAACTTTAAATATAAATATCGTTTCGATTTTGGCTTCACTTAGAGTGACACTATAACATGTCAAAATTTCTTCAATTTCCTCCGCAACAACCAGGTGAACCAGGTTCATTGAAAATCTGTAGTATATATTTAGATAACTTTGTTATAAATGGATCGAAATCTTACTTTGTTATCTAAAAATTTCATTTTCGGAATATACCAAATTCAATTACTTTTAAATTAGCAGAATCCATGACATGCAGACTGGAGTATTACAAAAGCCAAAAAATATAAGTATGGATCGTAAATTATTTGTAACAAAACTGCAGATTATTAATTATACCAATAATTTTTACATTTGATAAATAGCTAATTTGATTATTTGTTCTAAATATATGCACGATTTGTTTTAGTTAAAAATGCCAGAAATTCTTGAAGTAAAACTATTAAAAAAAAAACTAATTGAAACTTATACTACATATAATTTGCTTTAAATCGAAATAAAAGATATACTGCTACTTTCTCTCTAAGGAATGATGCTTCAGCGCCGAAACCACATGAACTAGAAGAAGCACTTTGTGGAGGAAACCCCGAAGATGCGTTGGTATTACCGGGGTTAATCGATTAGGAAGGCGAGTCGGCCTTGAATAACGAGAAAATGTGCGAAGATGAAGTGGATTATCGCCACATACTTTCGCACATGCCATGCTGAGAAATAAGGTCGAAAATCTTATCCATGAGAAAACTTTATTAGAAACATTTAGATTAACGTAACAAGAACTATCAACCTAAATGTTCTTTAAAAACAAGTTTCAGACATTCATATTGTAAGTGCTACAAAATTCACTGAAGTACATTAAAAATCCCTAGGATTAGTAATTTATTATTTAAATTCAATAATTAATTATTTCTATGAATAAATTTATCCTTAATATCAGAAAAGCATCTGAACAAAATGATTTAAAGACACTAGACATACAAGATAGCATTTTTACCCTCCGAAAAACATTCTGTAGTTCTTTTTGGATTTAAAGAATTTCACATAAACTTAATTAAAATTCAGATCTAGGATTTAAAATTTAACTCTGAAAATTAAATTTCATACATCTCAATTTATTGTTTAAATATAATTTCAAAAATACTTTATACCATAACTGAAGTAAAAACTGGTTTCATTTGCTTTAATGCTACATCAAATCGTTTACAAAAATTCATGCCCCGAGACAAGTTTATTAAAATTAAAATGATTTGCGATTTGCATTTTAAATGATACGAATTAATTAACTAACATAGTATGCAAAATAAACAGCAATAAAATTCTCAAAATGTCATTTTGAATTAACGATCCACAACTCATAATACACAAAACCTCGGCATTAATTTAAAATTTCTTGGGTAATTTAAATTATAAAAAAAGTTTATATTAGTTATGCATTTCGAAAGCTAAATATTAGACTAAAAAAGCTAAATTACGGCATTGTTCGAAAAAGATAAAATTTAATTTTCTTTCCGTATAAATTTTGTGCATTGACACAAGACAAAATTTGAATGCAAGTAATTACAAAATAAAAATATTCACGATTAAAAATTTTAAATACAAAATTTGAAAAGTAATTATATTTGTTGGTTTTTAAACAAAGTTTAATAAAGCAGCATGTTTTTAGGCAAATACGATGACAGAGGTTGGTATTAAAATGTTTAATAAGCCTGTACTTTTAAAAATAAATTGGTAGCCTGCATTTGGTTTCAGTCCATTGAGAAATACGCTAATTAGTGAACAAAAGATTTTCCCTTTTTCCGTTTTAATTTAAGAACTCGCATATGAAGTGGTCTTAAGAAAAAGCAATTTTAATCTAACGAATTCTTAGAGAATAATTGCTTAGAAAGCTTTTGAGATGCGTTTTCCTCGAATAAGCATATAAAATATTTCAAGAAGTAAAATTATTTTCCCCTCTGGCACGATTATTTTGTACTTTAATATTAAAATTTTAAGTAGAAGAAACACATTCAATTTAATAATGGACTAAATACAATTTTTATTTAGCATTAGTTGATCATTCAAAAGGAAAGGAAATGTTTTTTGCCGTTTTAAATTATCAAACAAATGTTTATTATGAAGATTAATTTTCTCAATTTTAAATTCGAATTCAACAAAACAGTTTACACAGTTTTAAACTCGTGGCATATCCTGAGTATACTCCTATCTCATATTTGTACCTTCCCTGAACGCAACGAGTTAATTCGTGCGAATAGCATGTCTGGTCCAAAATGAGTAGTTTTGGTTAGCCTGCCTTACTCGAAGGCAAACACGAGTTTCCTCACAATATCGTACGTCTGTCATTCTATCGTGAATTCACGTTTTAGATATTTGTTTGTACTTCTGTATCCAAAGCAATATCGAGGTTTGATTTGGCTTGTCATTTTGGTCTACAGTCATTTTGTGCACATTTTAGGCTAATTAGACCAGGGCCTACAGTTGAACGGGGATTCCGAAACACTAATAAACATCCTTTCCACTGCCAGGATTATAAATCTGAAGCCTATTGTATCCAATAGAGATATCCAGACCGTCCGATAGCCAATTGGCCAATAAGCCGCTGCAACATCGAGAAGTTACATGTTTATTATTTATTGCTGCTTGCATTTACTTTCCATTATTTTTCTCAAAATCTGCACTAAAACAAAAGTGAAATTTTTAGCAATAATAGCAGCGATGCATCATATGGCGACATTGAAAGGCCGCGCTTTTAATTATATTTTTCTACCGAGAAATCTGAGTGGCAATCTTATACTTATGATCAATAAATCAAAAATTATACATTGCTAAATAGAAAGTTTCAGAAAAAGTTCTTTAGTAGTTATTAAAATGTTAAATAAAAAGCGCATTGTATAGTGGGATTCAAGTTTCTTTGCGAGCCCCAATCACCAAAAGAATTAGTTTAATGATTTTTCCAAAAGAAACCATGACTATTAGTTTTCTTCTCAATTTTGTGTGAAAGTTGAATCTCTGTACTAGTTTCGTTTCAAAAATTATACATAAAATACTCAACTTGAAAATGGTTCAAAAAGATGAAATTGTGCGAATTTAAATGCAAATACAATTATATTATGCATTATAAAGTTTAATGCAAATACAATTATATTGTGCATTAAAAAATGAGCAATTTTGCTACTAAGCAATATTAGCTACGTTATGTTGATATAGGAGACATAAAATATTTTTTAAAAAAAAGCATTTATTACAGACTAATGTTTAATAGATTAATGGATATTTGGGTTGCGTTCCAAATAGAATCCAAATATCCATTAAATAAAATCCAAATATTCAATCCTAATAGAATCGCGTCTAGAACTTGCCAAATGCATTAGCAACATCGAATTTAAACTAATATCTGCATATTATTACAAAATAACGGAGATGTGTTCTCACCGCAAATAAATTTCAATCTTTAACCTAAAAAAAATAACAAGGAAAATTAATTAAAATGTCGTGAAAGATGACAAAGAATATCGCTTAGACAGCCTTCATAAAATAAACAGACCTGGATTTTAATTTTTTTTTTTTTTTAACCTGTCACCCACTAATACCATTCCTTTTATGAAGATACAATCAATTTTCGTCAAAAACATATTGCCAGAAATATGACTATTTGAAAGAATTTCTTGTTGTCTTTAAAAAAAATTCTGGTTAGTTTAAATATTGTTTTCGTTAGTTCTACGTTAATTAAAAGAGAAACCATTTTTCTGGACGATAAGAAATTGGCGAAAAATTAGGCGTTATTTGGCGATATTTCAAATTATGAGAAATTTAGATTTTTACAACAGTTAATTTTAAGCAAGGAGCTATCTAGCAATTTAGATGCAAATATATAATTAGATAGCACGGAATTTTTATAAGTTATTTTAATAGATCCAGTTAAGGACTAAATCTAAAGCAATCAACCAAACAGATATTTTGGTTTAATATTTATGTTTTATACATTAGAGAATTATTTAAATGTATTCCCTTATGTGCTAGTATATTGCTAAGTCATTTGCATCGCAAATTTGGGATGCCAAGTGACATTTGATAAGGAATTTCTTTTTTACCCAACAAATATCCATACTTTTGATAGTAATGCCACATTATCTCTCGTATTAATACTAGAAATTGCCAATAATGTATGAATGCAAGTTAGTCATTAAATATTTGAATTACAATTCAAGAATGTCGCCATTACAGATGTAAATAAAATAACCAGCCTGAATTATTCACGTGCTATTTTAATAATGGGAAACACTAAACAGATGGTTTGGCGTAACACAGAAGCCAGACGTTTCTATTAAAATAAATTAAGAGATTAAATGAATAGATATTATTCGAACGCCATGATATATTAATTTGAATAAAAAAACAGCATTAGATTAAGTTTTTTTTCCTGCGTACGAAATAAAAATGTTCTAACTTCTTCAAGTTCAAAACAAGGCGATTGCGATTAAGAAACAGAAAGTAATCTAAATTACAGAAACTAGCTTTTAACGTTGATATTAGAATGTGTTTATTTTACAGTGTTTGAATAAATTAACTTTTCAAATAGATACATTAAAGTACACTTCGAAGTACTAAAAACATTCAATGTGCAATTCAAGCATTCGAGAATCGAGAGTTCCAACGAAATTAAAAATAGAAATTTACGAAGAATAGAAATTTGATTAAACAGTAAATTTAGGACTAAAAGTGAAACTTTAAATACAGAAACATCCATTTTAAAAAAAAATACGATTTTCTTTAATCTAAATCTAAGAGTTATTTTATAGTAATAGAATTGAAATGCAGGGAAGAAAGAATCTATTCATTTTATGAGCAATAAATTTTCTGCCAACGGCCGTACCATGCTGAATATACCGGTTCTCGTTAGATCACCGAAGTTAAGCATCATTGGGCGCGGTCAGTACTTGGGTGGGTGACCACCTGGGAACACTGCGTGCCGTTGGCAAATTTGGGACCTGAATGGCCGAGTGTCTAGCGCTCGGTGCCACAGGTTTCGGGTTCGAATCCCGGCGGTGCCATGGATGTTTGTAGTGGTTCGGAATCCACTTTAAGCCGTAGGTCCCGGTCTTCTATGACTGTAAGAGCGTCACGGAGCAAAAGTCAGGCTTCTACCTACGGGTGCTCCATCACAACAGAAGCCGCTTCCTTCCCCTTCAATCATGAGTCCATATGGGCTCGTGGGCTTGGCCAGCCAAGTGGGATAAGAAACAACAACAACATAAATTTTCTATTAACATTAAGGTTTCCTAAATCTATGTTTCATTTAGCTATGTAAAAATTGTTCAACAATTTTATATACTTTTTAAATTATAAAAAATGAATATAGACTTTTGTAATATAAATACGGAACAGATTTTAACATCTTTTATTATTAAAAAGATTCAATACATTTCTATTGCACTGCCTTGCAATGAAAAACTCTTCAATAAAACCATTAAACCTAAACTGGTAAAAAAATGAAAAAAGACATGTTTGGAAATTTATAAAGATTTAATTGAAATCCCATGTTTAATATTTTATAAATTTACGATTTTCACATTTTGCTGCCTTTGAAAGTGGTGCAAGCCCATTTGAGATCATCAAAAGTATAAATATCTTTTAATTAATTCTTAAAAAAACTATCACATTAACTTAAATCAATTTAATATTTTAAAACAGAAAATGATCGTATTAACATATACAAATATTTTTCAATCAATAAAATACAAACTCTTAAATATCTCCAAGTAATATAAAATGAATTTGTACCACTTTCAAAAACATCTCGTACAACATTTCAGCTTCCCGGAGCGAGTATTTGATGACAAAATAACAGTTTCGAATATCATGAAATATTGCAATTTAACCATCCTTTAAGCTAAGGAATTTGTAAAAATGTACAACAGGGCAAAAAAAAAAAAAAAAATACAAATGTTGCAGCATAATCATCTTTCATTTATCTTCCAGCAATTTTTAACCGAGACAATATAATAATCGAAATCTTATAAAACAAAAAAATTAAATTTCCTTATTTCCCTTCCTTATTTTCCTTATTTATTTAGATAAATTTAGATTAGTTGGTTGTTGGGGTTTAATGGCACAAGAGCCAGATATGGCTATGCTGCGCCAGACGATTAATTTGAATAAAATAATTAATAATAATTTTAAATTCTGGTAATTTTTAAATTCTGCAAAATGAATTTGTTAAAAGCGAAAAATGTCTGTTGCTAGAACAGGTAAAATAGATAAATTTAGAAGTTTTATTTTATGCAATTATAACAGAAGAAATAAGCAGACCCTTGTCATTAATAGGAAGAAATTGATACTCATATCAGTGCATCCTGGTGGTGGTATGGATGTTTGTTAGCGGTTCGGAATCCACTTTAAACTGTAGGACCCGGTCTACATAGCCTAAAGTGTGCATAAGATGACCGTAGAGCTACAAACCATATCAGTGCCATCGGTTGGCAGTCCCGTTTTAATGGCAAGAATATACGCCGTTGAAAGTCATTGAAATTTAACACTTGCAATACATCTACGATTTATATTATTTTTTTTAAAAAATCCTATTTAAGTAGCAGTTTTATCTGTAATAGAAAGAAACAAACTTTTTATACATTTAAAAACTTCCTAAACTGCCATTTAAGACAAAAGAATGTTAAATTCTGAAACCATCTAGCTTTTAAATATTCAGTTTGTACGTTTTACTGAACACCTAGAGAAATATTTTTATACTTATGCTTAACACTTAGGGACTCAAGACTAATATCCCTTCTTAATAACATCCTCCATAATACTGAGGAATATAGACGTAACCATAACTCGAAAGAGCTATGTTTATGCTATATGGTTATGCTGTATGTTGTTAGTACTGTATGAATGCCACAGAAAGAATATCAAATAGATCTCTGAATTACTTTACAAATATCCAAATTGTTTCGACTTTTTATAAAGTGCCAATTAGAAGGAATAATGTCCTTGTTACATTCCTGAATTTATAATGCAAGGATTTCAGCTTTAGTATTAAATCCAAAATTATATTAAGGTATTTAGTTTATTTCCTCTAACGGAGAGCTGTTAAATGGTTCATTACACATTTCTCATATGCAATGAACTTGCAAATTATGATATTTTGCAAGGTTCTCTTCCTCTACGTTAAAAAAAGCAAATTATTTCCGCCGTTTTAACATAAACCTAAGATTCCGTTTTGAGGCCACTTAGTTTTGCGAGGTATTTGTTGAAATTTATAGCAGTCTACCTTATTTTCCAAGGATTTGTGCTGTTAATCTACATGAAGACTAAAATTTACTGTAGTAACATTATAAAAAAAATATGCATGCCTAAGGAAGTATTGCCTGAAATTCTAAAAATTCCGAGATAAAATGTAATCTCCATCTTCATCGAGAAACTTTTGGAGGAAGGTTAAGAATGAAGATTAAATTCCATTCTAAATACCATCTACAGAATTATCAAGATTACGGAGATGGAATTTGTAGTGAATGATTTAATTGTCCAGACAAAGGAATTTTTCCCCTATCAGAAGACTGCGTTTCGCCATTTAAAAATCTTGCAAAGATAAAAGTTACGAATATACTAGCCGATGCAAATTCAAAGAGCTCAGGATGGTAAATATTTACAAAGTGCCGGTTAAATATATCGTGAAGGAATGTAGCAGGTTGCGGAAAAATTAAGAGAGGAAGATTGTCAGTAGCCAATCATTAAAGTAAAACTTGATCCAAGTTTCAGGATCGGAATGATGGCCGGCCAAGGGGACAACATTCTGATTTAAATGGTGACGGCCATCAGAAATGCAATCATTTTGAGAATTTTTTTTCGGACATATAAACTTCTCTAACATGCCTGCGGCTTGGTGGCATTTGGTTCGGAATCCACGTTAAGCTGTATGTCCCAGTCTGCTTATCCCTCGTGTGCACAAAATGACGATAGAGCGACAAACCACACTAAATATCGAATATGCCCATCTCTACAAGGAATACATTACAATTTTCGTTAAAAATACGCCAAATAATGATTAAAAGAGCATTAACAAAATTTCGAATTTAAGAACGAAACGCACAACAGCAATCTTAAAAAATAAAAACTACAGAATACAAAAAAATTTAAAAAAACTCATTTTCACTTGGAAATAAAATAGTTTTTGCTTTCACCAGACGATTCTTATAGAACAATTTTACATTAATTTTTCTTCTGAATTGACTTTACTAAATTATTTAATAATTTCCTTTTTGTAAATAAATATTATGTATAAAAAAAGGTGTTGAAAGAAATTTTGATTTCTGAATTTTATTTGGCTAAAATTCCAAACATCTCGCTAGAAAACCTGTACATAGACGATAAAAATCAACTGACGAAAGTATTATTGGAAAATATCTAATGGAATTTGATTAAAGTTACCCGACAGCAAATCTACAAATTTTTCAAGTGGATAAATTGTTTTTTTGGCTGAAGTTTATAAATTGATAAGGGTCTTGGATGACTAATATAATCAATCTAATGCATATTACAAAAAAATTTATTGTCTGAATCGGGATTTTAGCATATTCTGTATGCAATATAAATCAAGCCAAAAAAATTACAGTTTAGCTCTACTAAAAATTAAACAGGCATAAACAATCAGCTAATTTTTCATTCTGAAATGAATGAAAGAAAGAATAGGAAGCGAATATTTAACACCCATACCAACTGCTTACTCCGCTCTTTAATTCGGAAGATTAATGACTTTAACGTCAGATAAAGAGTAGTTAGTAATGAGAATTAAATAAAACAGAAGGACTCGATTGATTCAGATATCATCGGCACCGACACCTGCTTATATATGGGAATAGAAAGTTCCGCGAACCGTTGCGATTTGGTTTCCTTTATCCCAGAAATAGGATTCCGGTTCCAACAAAGATGGACGATGTCGAGAAGTGGTGGTCCGTTGAAATCAAGATAAAAGGATAAAAAACCGACAAGAAAGCGTTTTTTCTTCGTATCTCTTCATCTAGCAAGAGAGAAATGGACTGCATTTACGATACAGTAGTTGAATTGGATTTCGTGCCGGACACTTGCACTAGATTAGATTCTGGATAAGGAAAAATATCAAATATTCTGCCCACGGAAGCTCGATAGTTGGCGAGATTTCTTCAACAAAAAGTCTAAACGAAATTCGATTTAAGAATATTTTTGAAAGAAAACTATAAAAAGATTTTTTTTAAGAGAACTTTTTATTATGTTATAAAAATGCAAGAATAACTCCCTCGTTTTATCAATTGCAATTGCTTATCACGTTGCAGTTTACTTTCTTCTTGTTCTTATAATTTTAAACGTTTTTAACACATAATTTTTGTCTTAACTCTGTCCAAAAACTAAACCAATATTCGTGCCGAGAATGCATTTTAAGTCCCTAAGTTTTCAACAGCCTCTCAAAATGAAACCAGAAATCTAGTTTCTTTCGTCAATTTATTTTATAACTAAAATGTTCCAGTTTGAGGTTTTAGAAGATTATAAATTTTTATAATTCATCTTTAATATCAAGGCACTAAAATTATGGGAAGAAAAATAATTTATCGCTATTTATCAGATATCAAATTAATAAATGTTAAATTACCTTACCAAAAAAAGAAAAAAAAAGAAATGAACATATTACAAATCCTCCTAGTGCAGAAAAGCCTATACCAAGTCCATAAGACCCCGTCGCAGGCGACTGTTCCATGTATAAGGGTAATATGCAGCTTCAATTTAGCAAGGATTGGTTAGTTAGATGTAGTTTTATGACATAGGCCAGATTTGACCATGCTGCGCCAAACGATAGTACTTTTTAAATTCTGATAAAATGAAATGGTTAAAAGCAAAAAAGTGAGTCACTAGAAAGGTAAAACACAGAACCTAGTAAAATCAATTTAGCAAGGAACCACTAGGGCTGCAGACTGACTAAACCTCAAGACAATGCTCTGCAATCATAATTACCGGGACCTACGACAAGACAACGCTCTACGATCATATTAGACCGGGATTCCGAACCACTACATGGCACCATCGGGACATGAACCCGTAACACTGTGGCACCGAGCACCACAGCGATAGACACTCGTCCATTCAGGCCCCAGAATAACTGACCATTAAAGCATATTCAAAATTAAATTTTTCAATTCCAGAGCAATATATTAAATGTAAGCTTAAAATCGAGTTCATCTCTAATTTAATTTAAAGTTAACAAAAATAAAGTTTCCCGATCAAAGTTTATAAATATTAATATATTCAGAAATATTTCGCAGCAGATAAACTGTTGCCAATTCGCTCCCAGCGTTTACAATAAAACAGTCTTAGCACCTATTCATCCGTAACAGCTGTTAGTAGGTTTTCCTTTAAAAACCTGTTGTAGATGTAAATTTCACAGCTTTAAAAGCGCAAACTCAGTTGGCAGTTCTGCTCGAAGACTTTTTTGAATAATTTACACACTTTTAGATTTCTGGACAATATTTAAAATTAAACATCTTCAGAGGCTCTTTACCTTGACGATAGTTGATGCAATCTTTGATTAATAAAATTTCACGCTGTTTAGTGCTTTGAGATTTGTGGCGATTTTCTCCAGGTGCGACGATCTGGCAAAGTGACAATACGTAGTTCTTGATAATAAGTATAAAAAATTACTTCAGTGCACACTTAATGAAGACTATTCATATAACTTCTAATGTTACCATGTGATGTAATCTAATCCAATAACTCCTTAGCTTTTCAAATGCAGTTTCATTCCCAAATTTTAATTAAAATGTAAAACATGCATTGTTAAAATTACGGCACAAGTTTTATAAATAGATAGAAAATCAAGTATAAACTTAATCCTTTGGATTCCACAAAGAGTTTGAATCGATTCTAATGTAGAATTTAATTCAATTCAATCCACCAATTCATCGCCAGACCTTTTTGCGATTATCCCACTATACCTCGCTGTTATTGTGAACGTCTGCAATTTTATGTTAGTTTGAAAGATATAAATAGGTAAAATGTACGCAGTAATAAGCAGTGAAGTATTGGGCATTTTCATTAACATTTTCTTAATTTTATTTACATTGGCATTTCACATTAGTATTTCATTTACCTCTAATTCAAAAATGTTGAAGTTTGCTAAAATTTATCAAGCAAACATTATCAACAATCTTAATATGATAAGCTTTAATCCTTAAAAGTATGAGTGAAAAATCATGTAAATTGTTTTTTTTAATATCATTAAAAAACACCGAATTACTGATAGCGCTGATTTTTCCTGTTATTGTTTATGGCATCAGTAGGGATACAGTCATCACAAAAGAGTTCTTTTGTTATGCATTTCTTTTAAAGAGAAAACTGACCTAGAGTGACATTAAACGCATGATACAGGAAGTTGAAAATTACTTCATGAAGAATTAAGTCTTATTAGAAACAAAAATTATAACTACTGTACTTAACAGAAATTATAAACTGAGGAGGTAAGAAAATTCTTTTAGAAGTCTTCATTAATTTTATTTATTTTATGGTCGTGAAGATAATTTTACAATATGGAGTTTCCCAGGAGAACCCAGATGAAAGATGTATCATTCACGCACAAAAATAGTGACAGTGATTGATTAGTATTTCAAAATTTCTCATCCAGATATTCTGAAGAAATGTCTTCACAGAAAACTCCTAATCCAAATAAACATGAAACATGGCTAAAGTTTATGGAGTACAATTTTAAATTGTTTATGTTGTAGTTGTAATTATGTTGATGACCAGATTTTCAGTAGGTTTTTAATTGCCACTCGCCCACAAATGGCGGCTTGATGGTCAATTGGCTAGCTCTCTGGCCTTTGGTAACAAAGGCTTCAGATTCGAATTCTGGCAGTGGCATAGATGTTTCTTAGTGGTTCGGAATACACGTTGAGCTGTAGGTCCTAGTCTAATTGGCCTAAAGTGTGCATAAAATGACAGAGCGATAAAAACCACTCGCAAATGGTCATATTTGTTACTTTATCAATCTTGTTATCGAGATTTCAATATTAACAGAAGAGAAAAGAATTTTGAGAAGACTAAATTCTTAATTTTTTTTTTTCAAATACGAAGACAATACCACAACCAAAGATTTTAAAAATATACTAAAGGCTAATTCACAATTGCTAAGCAGCTTTCTGCGATTCCATTGCACATATGGCTATAAATTTGTAACCAACATTTTCATTTGCTTTTTAAAAAAAATGCTAATTGTCATAATGAGTTTCCTATAGAATGCAGTTGAAACTTCTGTAATGTTTTAATTTAAATGATACTTTGTATTGAAAAGTATTCGTTTACCGATTGCGTAAAAATTTCAATATGTCATATTACGAGAAAAGTCCTCAAAAGTAATTTAACATCAGTTATATAATAAGCCTTTCCGCCTACTCTAACCTATGTAAGGGATTTACCTTTTCATTGAATTGCTAATACAACATTTAATCTTTGTATCTTTCTATTCTATCAAGTTGTCAGAGTGGAAAATCATGCATTAGCGTTTAGTTTATGGGTAAAAAAACCCATAAAAATTTCAAGTATTTAAAGCAATTCAAATCGGCTATATCGTATAAGTTTTTTTTTTTTTTAACCGATATTTTTTTATGCATAATTAAAATTTATGTTAAGAACTACCGAGTTTTAAATCCCAATTTTTTTTTTCCAATATTTAGAAATTAAGTTCTGAAATCCTGCTTTTATGAAGCTTCAGGAAATAATTTAGAAACTCAATTTGTCTCAAGAACTAAAATGCGTCAGACATCTCTCGTATTAAGTAGCGTGCTTCAATTTCTTTTTTTTTTTTTTTATCGGACGAAGTTTTACTGTCGTCGAAGCCGTTAATTAAAATCGGATTATACAAGCACTCATAGCGCCTGGTTTTTCTTTTATGATTGAAAGAAATTAGAAATTCTTCCCATCGCTTTTTTCCCTATAGCCGTTTTTTTATCATTAATTATATACATCTTGGGTTTGAAAACAAATAAGACCAACAGCATAATTTTTTATGTATCGTCGTATAGACATTTGGTGGGACAACTGCATTCTATTCCAATAGTCGCTGAGTAGAGGATACAGATACATTGTAAAATCATCGGCAATATTTAGATTAGAGCATGTTTTTTTTTTATTGCCCCAGATCAGTTTTTAAGTAAAACTACACAAGACAACATTTAATATGCAACGTAAGCAAAATTCACCTTTTTGTCCAATCTTCCACCAGATTTGTCGCTTATCGAGCATGTCTTATAATTGCCTCATTTAAGGCCAACGTCCTCCCGAATAGCACTATCCTCCTTCAGAAACTCTGACTTCTGCTCCGACTTCTACCTACGGGTGCTCCATCAGTACAGAAGATGCCATGAGGAATACAACAACAGCATGGCTTACCAGTGCTTACAAATGAAAGAAGTCCCATTCTCTAATATTCTCTTAAAAGAAGTCAACGGGAAAATATGTTACACCACACCACTGTGCCTAGAGCAGAGTTGCCCCTTTACAGTTTGGGAAAATATGTACCACACAGAAGCATCAATTAAATCAAGGGGTAAATTCTTGGAGAAAATCAACTGGGAAGAGTTCAGTCGCAGGCCACGTAAAGAGGCAGTAGCTAACTTAAGAATGAGAACGACACGAACTACTTGGCCAGACACCTCAGCAGAATAGGCATATTTACTAATATGTCAAAGTCCTATCCGTAAAACATAATGAATAAGCAGCAAATACTGATCTATCCGGGTTTAACCGTACGTTACAACATAGAGGTTGATTGGTTGGGGTTTTATGGCACAACGGCCAGATTTGACCATGCTGCTCCAACAAAGGTACTTTTAAAAAACGTTTGGTAGAATTGAATGGTTAAAAACTAAAAAGTCAGTTGCAAGAACAAGTAAATTTTATTACCAAGTAAAATCAATTGATGTTTGTGTATTATATTGTATGACCACAAATTTCATGGCCTGAGTACCAATTTCCTTTTTTAAACATTTATGTATTTTTAATTTAGGATTTTGATACTATCAAAACGTTTAAAAATTATACAAGTTTTAATTCTAATGATGTTTATGTGTTCAATATCTTGATAGTGTGTAATTCTAAATTATTATTTGGCGAGTGGTTGATAAAACTGGGCTGAGTTCCAATTTCGCTATATGAAGCGAATTTGAGCGATATATGGAAGTAGCATGTGACAAAATACTTCCAACATATATTAAATGCAACCAATGTAATTTAATACCAAGGTGCGTGTTCATATTCATTAGTTTCGTTACCTACACGAGATGTTTCACTTAGTAGTTCCTTGCAATCTACTACTAATAGCGGGATAGCACGAGATACTACCTTTAAAGATAAAGATTTTGATGTTTTTAGTTCTCACCATGGAGTATTTCTCATCATTTCAATAACCGATATAAAGATTCATAAATAGTGATAATGTTTTATACGATAGATACAATGAAGCCTAATCTTGCTTAATTTAGAAAAATTTTAAATTTACATCGAATATCGACAAAGATTAAACTATTTCATCTATATTCCATGACTCAATATTAATTATAAAACTCTATACAAATAAAACAACACAACTAGTAGAATCTGACCCTACTTTAAATTATATTGATTTACCGTATTGGGAAACTTAATTACTAGAAGTCATCCATTTTAAAGACACATGCCCAAAATAAAAGGAACTACGAGATTCCAATTAAAATTATTCTCGCCCGGTTAATTTAATCTTATTTCTCAAATGCCACTAAAATATGCACGCTCCAATATTCGCAATATTAATGCGCCGAAAACTTCAGGAGCCGAATTTGGAAATGTCCTGTCTAGAGAAATGCCTTGCAGAAACATCTGAACTAGATTAAACGTGATTGGAAATGCTAAGTGCTTTACTAATTGAAGAGGATTAAGAAAGGATTGCACATAAACCATTCCACAAGAGTCTAGATTTTCAGAAACACATGCATATGTAATGCAAATCAACTAATATTAAGATGAATTTATAACTTATGCATAATTTTCTCATAGAAAAATGAGATTGTGGTTTGATTTATATTTAGCATAAAACTGAAATGAACAAAGAATCATTACATAAAGAAAATAAAATCACGCTTATGAAATAAAGGGAAAATAACGTATTAGGAAAACTCTAAAGTTTACATTACTAATATCTTAAGGAGTGGTAAATGTCCGTCTAGTCAAATGCTTTACAGAAGCATCCGAACTATATAACTCCAAATCTACCATAATTAGAAATGCTACGTACTTGTTAAGGATTAAGGAATTGCATATGAACTGTTTGGACTAGATTTCGTTTCGCTTTGAAATTTATTGCTCGCTATTGCATAAATAAAGATGAAATCGCCAATTGCTTTCTTTAAAAGTTAAGAAATTTTAATGAGCAATTCACTTATTTCATGGTTTGTGGAAATGACTTACGAGCTCATGAATTATTTTTCAGAAGTTGAAAATAGCGGTAACTCATGGGAATACTGCAAGATAGGCATGTTTGTTACCCAAGGATTTATCGCGTTTATCGTCATGGAACGTCTGATGATAGAGCGACTAACTCTCGATGCCACAGGTTTCATATTATAGTCCCAGTAGTGTCATGGATGTTTGTAGGTGTTGATAATCCACGTTAAATCGTAGGTCCCAGTCCAATATGACTGCAGTAGCGTTAGGCGTAGGACTGATCACCCTACCCCATAAAAAGAAAACATCTGTTTCGAACTCTGCCAGTATGCAGACTGCCTTGGCCTCCCACGGAGCTATTGCGCCGATTTATTATTATTATTATTATTATTTTTGGCGGCATAGACAAGTTAAGAATTAAGTTAAGTATGCAAGGTCGATCCGTCGGAAGAAGTCAAAAGTGTATATTTTAAAGCACGAAATAAAACGTATTCCAATACATTTTACTTCAGTTATCATAAACAAGACATGGCGACGAAAATTTTAGAAAATACCTATTAAAATTGCTGTTAAATATTGTCAATTATAAAGCAAGTAAAAAGACACTGACGAAAACAAGATAAATTGGTGTAACAAATTTCAAATACAACACACAATTGGCGCAACCATTAAAAGATTATCTGACTTACTGAGAGAAACTCCCGATGCTAGGTGGGATGCTCACAACCAAAGAGGTTGAGTCGGATTCTATTGAATGTTGGGCATTGGACCAGTTTATCTTCGACGGGCGAAATAGTACGCATGTGGAACAAGTAAGAGCAGGTCCGTGCGAAGTAGATGCGAAAGTATAAAATAAGTATGGCCTATACGAAGTCGTCTCAGCTTCACGCTTAGTCGTCGATTTAAATTTAATTTTTTTAAAACCTGTAAAGGTTGGCTCTGTTTAGCATATCAGAATTACACATCAACAAGATAGTGCTTGAATTAACTAAGATGCAACACAATAATATGAATGAATATAACCAATAGATTTCTCCAAGTGAGGAAGATGAATGAACTCAAGAGCCAAACATCACATGTCCTTGGACGATAAAGCGAGTTGCCTGATAACAAGTCAGCCCAATGGAAATATTTTTACTCAAGTCGGACGCATCATGGTTGAGGCTCAACTCTCTCTGCCAACAGAGTCTTCATACAGTAGTAAGAGTCGAGAACTGCAGAAAAAGGATTTTGGTCAACCCATCTTGCATTTCGAACCAAAGGCTGGTCACTAAGATCAGCTTTCACAAATACCTTTCTTTGCGTGTCCGAAATTTTACATTAAATCGTTGAAATATATTCGTTAATAATCCTGCCATTTTTGTGATGAAAACGTTCAGAATTAAAGAAAAATTATCGAAAATTATACATCCAGGAGCAATACACCTTCTGCAACTTTTACAACGCGATGCTGGGTGTCGATGCTAGTATTATAAAAACTGTTTTCCTTTTGGACTCGCAGATGAGCTGTTAGCACCAGTTGGTTGGGGTTCTATGGCACAAGGCCCAGATTTGGCCATGTGCCTGCAAACGACAGTAATCTTTAAATTAATGTTTAAAATCTAAAAAGTCAGTTGCTAGAACAGGTAAAATTCAGTGCGAAGTAACATCAGATAAATAATGTATAAAATTTTCATATAAAATTGTTCCTGTGAAATATTGTCAATTAAAAAGAAAGTAAAGTACACTGTCGAAATCAAGATAAAATAGTACAAACAAATTTCAAATAAAAAGGCATAAAACAAATTTTAGCAACAAATAAAAGATTAAGATGGGGAGTGTCTCCCAGTAAGTCAGATAAGGTGGGATGGTCACCACCAAAAAAAGTTGAGTCGGATGCTGTTGAATGTTGGGCATTGGACCAGTTTATGTTCGACGGACGAAATAGTATCGCATGTGGAACAAGTAAGAACAGCTCCGTGCGAAGTAGATGCGAAAGTATAAAATAAGTATGGCTTATACGAAGTCATACGGAACGCCTTACGAACATCACGTGTTCCAACAGACAGAAGAGAACGTGAATTTGAGAACATTGCAAAAACGATATCCATATTGCAAAAAGGAACGAAAGTTTTGATCAACACCGTCTGCTTTTTTATCACCCAATATTCCAATATGACCAGGTCCCAACAAAAGATGTAAAAATGTTTGTTTTTTAAACGAAAATATTCCATTATACACTTTAAAATCATCGGATGACTATGTCTGGAAACATTTAAAAGAGCTAAAATTGAACTTTTAGAGTAGGTTATAAATAATCCTTCCCGATTCTCAACCGCTAGGGAACCAGGAAAATAGCATATTGTATTCAAGATGTATTGAAATAGACTAATTTTAATGAATTTTGCCTCAATTTTGGGACATTCTTCATTTCCATGGATAAAACTACGCAAATTCTTTTTGTAAATATAAAATCTCAAAATGCAAATGAATAAATTCGTAAATTAAAAAAGGCATAAACTTGCCAAAATAAACTAATTACATATAAATTGAGAATTCAAATTCAGTGAAGCTAATTTGGCCGAATGAATTCACTCCTTTAGTTTCATTCAGTAAACTAAGCATTTTTTCCAGTGTTTTGTAATAAGAGCGAGGTAACATTCGACCTTGAAAGCAGAAGTCGCTTTTGGATTTCGGAGCAGCATGGGACCCTGGCTGACACAGCTATTTCGACGACGGATTTCAATTTCATCACACGCGGCGTTAGTAGGGGAGGAGAAGAGGCGAGAAGTACACGCATTAGCGCCTCGGTTACGATCCGTCAGAAAGAGCTTCTCCCCGCCACTTGCTATGCGACACACGGCTATTTCAAGGTCATGTCAACGTAGAAAGGTTTTTTTCTAAGCGAGAAAGAAAAATTGGTTTTTTGCGTATACAAAAGAAATGTTTACGCATCTCGGTAATATTATTTCGTATTTGCACTTTTTGGAAATTCTCTGTACACATTTTTATTATATCTCCAACAAATCAATGAAGCCGACTATAAATACTACTATGCCCAAAAAGCAAGGCCAATCATTAATTTTTTTTTTTTTCAAAAGCTCTTTATCTTTCCAATTTTATCCATTTAAAAATTAACATTAGCTAAGGGCAAATTAAGCAACATACAACCAAAAAAAGTAAAAAATTTATAAAGAATATAATATAAACAAATAATAACATTAGCAAAATCCAGCCTCAAGTTCCTCTCAAAAGGAACAACCCAAACTAGCCCATAATATACTACTGTGCCCAAAAAGCAAGACCAATTTTTTTTTTTCAAAAATTCTTTATTTATTCTTCCAAATTTATTTCACCGCCTTCAAAGTAATCCCCTCCGGACAGAATGCCCTTATGCCAACTTTTTTTCCAATCCTCAATACATGCTAACGAAGCATTGGCCGGGATGGCCTTCAAAGCGCGCGGCGATTCACGTTGGATCTCTTCAGTCGACTCAAAACGGTGTCCCCGGAGTGATCTTTTGATTTTAGGGAATAGCCGGAAGTCGCACGGTGTGAATACGATGGTTGTGGAACGATATGGGTTTCATTTTTGACGAAAAAATCACGAGAAATCAATGCAGTGTGTACGTTTCCGCACACGAATATTCATTCCGCAAACAAAATTTAATGCAAGTTCTTTGCGCAATGAATTCAGACATTTCAAAAATCGCCGGAATCACTTTTAGCGTCTCACACAGCCAAGCGTCACTCAAACACTAATGAATATTTACTAACTAATGAATAGACAGTGCCAGCAACCTAAAAAAAAAAAAAAAGTTGAAATTCCATATGTCCGGTACATTTAAACTGAAAATTGATTTTACTTTTCGGGCACAGTAGTATTATTCTCCCACAAATCAATGAAGGCGAGTATGAATAAGGTAGGTCGATTAGAATATATCAAAAATATATATTTATATATTATGGTGGGGTCGAGAATTAAATTTGTTTTGCAACTTTAATTCTTACTGGATTTTAACCTGTTAACAGGGGTATAAACTTTTTTCAACTCTCTTCGCATTTGCTTTTTCTTCACAGTGATACCTAATATCTCACCCCAAATAAAAAAATTTTTTATTTCGACAAAATAATTTAGAATCCAAATCTATCCGAAGTGCTATCCCAAATGCAAGAGCGGAGTTGTGCGTGAAGCGCACATCAGGAAAAGAGATCAAGTGATAAACGACATGTCAACAATACGATGGCCTATAACCACGATAGAATAGTATTTTACGTTTTTTTAATAGATAACTACAAATAACGTAATGCGTTCAACATATTACGGTTAATTGTCCTGACGTCATGACACTTTGTATATCGTCATGCTCGTCGATTTGGTTTGTCACTACAATCATTTAACGCACATTTTAGGATAATCAGACCGGGACCTCTTGTTTAATGTGGAACCACTAACAAACATCCATGCCACCACCAAGATTAGAACCGGAAGACTGGTACCAAAGCGTTAGAAAATTGGCTATCAGGCCGGTCAAGTCCTTCATGCCCATTGAAGTAGTGGTGCCTGTACGACGAAAAATAGCCATGCTAAAAAGTCATCGGCAGAAATAGTCTTCAAAGCGCGCGACGATTCACATTGAATCTCTTCAATCGATGTCCCCGGAGTGGTCTTTTGAGTTTAGGGAATAGCCAGAAATCTCACGGTATGAATACGGTAGTTGTGGAACGATATGGATTTCATTTTTGGCGAAAAAGTCACGAAGAATCAATGCAGAGAGAGCTGGCGCATTCAGTGTTTTCGGTACAAATCGAGATTTGATTTTCATCGTTTGAGGCCCAAAATGGAATTGACCGATCCTTTTGAAATTCCAACATCAGTAAAGTCCCTAATTGTAAATCGATAGTTTGTAAGCCTTCAGTAGTAAACTTAGTAAACCTTCAAAACATGTAAAGCGATTATCAAGAATAAGTTTGTTTTAAACCATCATGTGAAGTTTTACACTTTGAGGACTGTGGGGAAAAACTTTTTTTGTAATACCTAAATAGTCTATAGATTTTTTAAAATTGTCTTAATAAATGTGCGATGCCTACAAATCTGATAATTATCGTGGTGTTTGAAATATTGAGGTAATTTTCTAGTAATATCAATATTTGCCGTGATTTTTCACTGGCATCCATGGATTATACATAAAAACTTTGTTCTCAGTGGCCTGCGTCATAATCTGGACAGTTTCCAGAAGTTTCATAGAAATCTGATCTCCACCAAGAATGCTGAAGTTTGTCAAAAGTTTACGCAAGAGAAAAATAAGCATTCTAAACATAATGGCGATAATAATGAAGCATATACAAGGTTAAAAAGGAATACGGCTATTGAAAAATAAAAACCCTTTAAAGACAATTCTCATATTTGTTAAGAGATTATCATCAATAAAAGCTGCCTTTAAGTATTTGATAAAATTTGCGCCGTGGATATAACAGAACTTCATTATGTCACAGACAATATTGCCCACTAATTATATATTTAGAAAATACGAGATGACTTGGGTACTTATAGTAGATCAAAAGGATGCTCGTCTTCAACTAATACGTGCCATAGAATTCTGAAGATGCCCTGCAGAGTTAATTCCACTGCTCCACCAGCCTTTTTCACGAAGTGATGAGCTAAAGTATCAGATGCCTTAAACTACTTGCAAAAACTGGAACATGAGTCCCAATATCGCATGCAATCAAGTGAAGTCTTGATCCGTAGTCTGGCTTCTCGTCTAACGTTGTAAATTTACAGCGTACATCAACATTGTAAATTTACATACACCATGAAGTTTAACACTTTGTGTCGAGTATTTCTCCGATAACTCATGTTTTTAAAATTTTTGCATATTGTATTATTTAGGACTATTAGCAAAAAGAAAACTTTTCCAAAGTTGGATTTATGTAAATAAAAACGAGTTTTAAGTGCGAGTTTGACAATGAAAAGTGTCGACTATTTTGCGGGGCGAGTCGGCGGAAAGCCCAGTGATCAGTGAAAACGACATAGTGTGCGTAACTATGTCGGGTATGGAAGTTTAACAACTCACACTTTAAGACTCCCTCCATTGGGCATGAAGAATGAGAAAGATCGCTTTACCTTTTTAAAAGCGCCAATTTTTCGTTATCCACCCTGTATTTTTCCGGAGTTTCGACATTGTAGTGGTGTATTGCAACCAAAATACCACCCATCTTTGACACTACTTTAAATTACGTAGGATATTTATTAATCTATTCTGGAGATGTTCCATTTTTTTTCCCTTTGTATTTCTTGTTCTTATAATTCGATGAAAATAAAAAAAATTATCTAAAATATGTATGCTTGAGGAGAGTTGCATTTAGTAATGATCAAATGACTCGAATCTCGGCAATGAGTTCACTGTAGAACGAATTCGAATAGGCCGATTCTTTGTAGTTGATAATATCTGTGTCAAATATACTGTTTCAACATATGTTAATCTGACTTCATGGCCAGAAAGTTTAATAGATTAAATTCAAATCGAATTTGTAACGTATCTGATACCAAATACTTTGAATTACCTAGAAGATATTAATTTATTAATCAACTCTGTAGATATTCCATTTAAAAAAAGTTTTCTAGCTAAAGTCAAATAAGTATACCACTGCATTCAACTGAATTTCAACCAGACAATCATTCCTAGCAAGTTCAACGTCATGATTTTATGAAGTATTTCAAATTCTGAACTACATGTTTCACAAAGTTTACCTACAAGCACACAATTTTGTAAGCTACATAGTACTATAATTTCGGGATAAAATAATTCGATTTAAAGCCATGTGGTGACCATAATTATTGAAAATCATCCTCACTACGAAAGAAAGCTATAAAATCAAATTATTCGTTTAATTGTCCGAAATCAATCGTTGGTAAAATTCTAGTTGTATGCCAATTCATTAAATAACAAAGTGCACTCCTTTTTACAAATAGCATCTTTCAAACTGCACAATGTTTTCGCAAAACAATGCAAATAGTTTAAGAGTAGTAATTTATAACCGAAAAATTTCTTTGAAACAATTTTTAAAGCATTTTTAGCTTCTAATTTCGAAACCTCGCAACTGATCGTTCAATAGCCACAGCAACCAATCAAATTCCATTACACATATCTTTGATAGATAAATAACGAAATTCAACAACTTCTCGACTAGCATCATCCTCACACGAAAGCAGGAATCCAAGTTTCAAGGTTTAGTTTCCAGAAGACTACATCTACTACACTTACACCTATGAACACGAGTGCGTTTAAGCATGATCCATAGAACATTAAATTTGAACTAGTTGGCAACAGACTAATCCTGGTTCAGCCTAATCAATTCGTGATGTTCATCCGGAGAAAAACCGATTCCTGCTACATGACCGCCAATTTCTGAGAAGACTACTTTAGCCACAGAGGTGGGAAAGCATTGTTTGAATGGATGCACAGACCTTAATGTCTTACGATTGTTTTGAAATTTAGAGACTAACATATTGGCCAAATCTGATTTTCATAATTAAACCCTATAAAGCATGTCTAAGGAGATATAGAATTAACATTTCAACTAGTCTTCAACCGCCGAGAGACATCCAGGTGCTGAATTCTGCTTTATTAGAAAATTAACCGACTGCAACAAGATTTACCAACGCGAATTTGCACTGGAAAGCTACTCAACTGCAAAAGGATAAATTTTAGAAGAAAAACCCACGACTTAAAATATCAAACAGTAATTTTGGTAATTAAAGTTTTGCTGTAGGACCTCATTGGCGATGATGAGTCTTGTACCTGTTCATGAATTTGCTTCATACTGTTGTGTGGCCATATCTTCTGTATTATATCGAAATTCTCATATACCCAATTTTACTACAGTTTGTCTAATAGTTCTGGAGATGTTCGAAAAAAGTGAAACAACGATCAACAATTTGAACAACGAAGATGCAAAGGGGGCCCCCATTCACAATGATTAGAATCATTGTAAATACCTAACAACCATACATACCCATTAACACCCCTTTCTTCAAAGTGCAATTAAAACTGCTTTATCTGCACTTTCCGATGGACACCGTTATAACCCATTTTGTCATCACTGTCCAGACTGCAATGAAATAACATTAAAGTCTAATTGTGTGTATATAAAGGCATGACAAATTGCATATAAATCTTAAAAATACCTCAAAAATAAACAAACAAATGACATTTATCAGAAAATTTTATAGAATTCATTTTGGAAATTGAATCCGCTTGTCTGTAGCAATAATTTACAGTGAAAAAACAATTCAGATGATTAGATTAAAATGTAGAACACCATGAAGTATTTATTAGACAGGTGAGAGACTATTTTGACGTCTGGTGAAAGACAATATCACCGAGTAACCAGAGTCGCTAACCGTCAAAATGAATCTTCTTTTCTTTGTTCATTTTGACGGTGAAGGACATCACAGCTGCGAAGCGATTGTCTATCCCCTACCGTTCGCATCTACTGTCGATGGGTCGTGGCGTCCCAAAATTTTATCCTTTTATTACTCTCATTAATTTTCACTTTTTTATTCGATTTCCCTTGACGTTTCGTTAAAACTGAAGCATATAACCAAAATGTGGTTTGTGATATATAAATAAAACGTCAAATCTCTTAATGTTAATGATTTTTAATTTTAGAAAAGCAGCAATTTTGTACGATTTATTGGATTTTAACATTCTCAGCTTTATAACAGTCATCGTTATATTTGGTTCGATATATTTGGTTTAAAATGTCTTGATCCCAAAATTGTAAAATAATTTAACATGAACAAACCAAATAATGTGGGAAAGTATGGCAACAAGGTAGAAAGCTTATGATCTAGACCAGGGGTCTGAAAACTTTCCAGCGTACTGTTTTCTCCAGTAAGTACCAAGGGCCAAAACCATTTTAATTTTTCTGCCATTATATATAATTTATAGATTAGTCGCCGAGTACGCGCTCTGAGTGAGCATACGCTTACTAAATTCGCTGGTTCAATTACTACAATTACTATTGTGTGTATCTATACGACCGTGACGACATCTAGTGGTTAAAAGCTGAAATAGGTAGGTATAACTACCGAGAGTAGCCGCGGGATGTTCACTAATTTATAATGTTAGTGGGATTCATTTCAATTATTTGTTAGTTGTTATCCTTAAGTTAAATTTTCTGCGTATTATGCTTGTCATTAAGCTTTACCCAGAAAGTAAATAAACACAGAGTTATCATTCTGTGTTTTTTATCCAACTTATTACAGCAACAATAAGCTATTCGCTGTCGCGGGCCGGATGGATGACACTGGCGGGCCGTAGTTTGGAGACCCCTGATTTGGACTGATCACTAATCTTTTGATCTTTTTTATTGAAGTTTACAAGAACTTTCCGCGTAACACAAAATACACATGGCTTATAGAAGCGAGTAACAAATTAAATTTGTCGTTAAAAATACTCATGGCATTAGGAAAGAAATAAAAGAGCAGGGATTTAAAAAACATCAATAAGAAGTAACGAAATTACAAAATGTAAAATCAGGCTTCTTACTAACAAACAAACTTCTTACTAACAAACTGACAAAAGACCAATTAATTTATTGGAGTGGAGAAAACCTAGAGTAGCTAAAAGCAATGTGATCGATATTCTGTACTCGTATATATTGCGGTTTCAAAAAATCTGAGAATAGTACAAGATTGGACATGGCAATTTTAATTCCTATTTAAAAATGCATTTGACCCGATTTTGAAATTAGTAAAGCAATGAAGAGCACTAATCTTGATGATGATCGTCCGACATTCAGAATAAAATTGAATTTACGGTTACTTTTAAGCAAGACAAATTCATTACAAAGGATATCAAATTATTTATACTTCAAATGTAAAATTAAAGTTATGTATATTCTTAGTCACCAGAAATCAGAAACTTCATAGCGGCGCGAAATAAAATCCAATTAAGCCTTACAGAAATGAGAAAAAAAAAAAGCAGAACAATTAAGAAAGTAATCCGACTGTATTTCCTTGCAATAAGTTCCTATACAGCAAAAGGACGGTTTAACTAATTTTTTTAAAGGTAAAATACAATTTAAAGACCCACGATACGCATGCATGATCGCATGTCGATACGCATGTACGCATGTATCACGATACGCATGTAATATATTTAAGCGAAATATAGCAAAGAGTTTGAGAAAGAGCCTTATGTCTTGTCTCAACAAGTTTAGAGGCATTTGTTACAGGAATACCTTAACTATCGTCGGTTCTAAGACATCGGGTTCATAAACTGTCTTGATCAGGGGTGGCCAACCCGCGGCCCAGCTTGAATATTTTTGCTGCCCGTGAGATTTATCACACTTCCACAAAATATATTTATTTTAGAATGGCCGAAGTAATGAAAATGCATTTTAGAATGGCCGAAGTAATGAAAATGCATTTTAGAATGGCCGAAGTAATGAAAATGCATTTTAGAATGGCCGAAGTAATGAAAATGCATTTTAGAATGGCCGAAGTAATGAAAATGCATTTTAGAATGGCCGAAGTAATGAAAATGCATTTTAGAATGGCCGAAGTAATGAAAATGCATTTTAGAATGGCCGAAGTAATGAAAATGCATTTTAGAATGGCCGAAGTAATGAAAATGCATTTTAGAATGGCCGAAGTAATGAAAATGCATTTTAGAATGGCCGAAGTAATGAAAATGCATTTTTAGAATGGCCGAAGTAATGAAAATGCATTTTAGAATGGCCGAAGTAATGAAAATGCATTTTAGAATGGCCGAAGTAATGAAAATGCATTTTAGAATGGCCGAAGTAATGAAAATGCATTTTAGAATGGCCGAAGTAATGAAAATGCATTTTAGAATGGCCGAAGTAATGAAAATGCATTTTAGAATGGCCGAAGTAATGAAAATGCATTTTAGAATGGCCGAAGTAATGAAAATGCATTTTAGAATGGCCGAAGTAATGAAAATGCATTTTAGAATGGCCGAAGTAATGAAAATGCATTTTAGAATGGCCGAAGTAATGAAAATGCATTTTAGAATGGCCGAAGTAATGAAAATGCATTTTAGAATGGCCGAAGTAATGAAAATGCATTTTAGAATGGCCGAAGTAATGAAAATGCATTTTAGAATGGCCGAAGTAATGAAAATGTATTTTAGAATGGCCGAAGTAATGAAAATGTATTTTAGAATGGCCGAAGTAATGAAAATGCATTTTTAGAATGGCCGAAGTAATGAAAATGCATTTTAGAATGGCCGAAGTAATGAAAATGCATTTTAGAATGGCCGAAGTAATGAAAATGCATTTTAGAATGGCCGAAGTAATGAAAATGCATTTTAGAATGGCCGAAGTAATGAAAATGCATTTTAGAATGGCCGAAGTAATGAAAATGCATTTTAGAATGGCCGAAGTAATGAAAATGCATTTTAGAATGGCCGAAGTAATGAAAATGTATTAAAAAATACATTTGTGCATCCATATATTCAAAATTACATCAAATATGCAAAAACAATAAGAAAACTTGCAACTGCTTTTGAAAGCCGATACAGTAATTTAGAGTTAGACAAATACAGCAAAATTTTTGAAATATATTCATCTCCCTTTCATGTTAAAATCGAGTCGGCCCCAGAATATCTCGAAATGGAATTGGTTGACGTACAATGCAATATTAAATTAAAATGCATTTTTGAAACATGACAAATCAAAAAAATATTTATTACAGCCCTTACGTAACAAAAGGGAAATTTTCCAATTTGAGAAATCTGATACAAACAATTGTCAGCGCTTACACCTACGAATAGTTTTTGTCTTTCGAAAATGAAATTGACCGAACACAAAACAGGATCAAGCATAACGTACGCTAACCTGCAACACCAATTACGACGTGCCAATACCCAAATTGATGTCGATTTGCAAAAGCTAGTGAGAGTAGAGAAACAAATATTGCATCTAGTAAAATATTTAATGATTTCATTTTTTACATTTAATTTTTAGTGTTATACATTTCTTTACAATGTGCGTTTAGTATCATTATTATTGCATTATATATGTTTACATGCAAGAATAATAAACACAATAACTCATTATGTTTCAATTCGTCACTACAAAAAATGTCGTCTAAATCTAATATGGGGATATATAATTTTAAAAGCGGCCCGTGGAGTTGGGATGCATTTCCAAAGTGGCTCGCAAGATCATTTGGGTTGGCCACCCCTGGCCTAGATGTTACTTGTCTACCAAGTGGGATAAGAAACAACCGCACCTTAGCTGTTTCCCCGATATGATGTTTTCCGATGCTTACTGACCATGGTATTAAGCATGTTAAGTATTGTTTGTTACGTTAAAAATTCTTATGGGAAGATTGTTTCTTAAAGATTTTCTAGCGATATATGCTTATTATAAATTAAATTGTCACTAGCGATTATTGTAAGATTCACAACACATTAAGTTTAAAATAAAATTTCAATATAGAGAATAAATTAATGCCGTTGTGAAACTGAAAATCAAGGCAACTATAAACTGTCAGTAATGAAGTTCTACAAAATGATGCATATTTAATGCAAGATATTTAATATCTTCATTTATACAATGGTTTTGCATCTTTTACTAAGAAAAACAGGAATGGCGTAGTATTAAAAAAATGTACTGTATTTTGGAGGGGGAAAACAGTAGAAGTGCAAACTAGAGCAGTTGTTCATAAAGTCAATTTTGCTGAAATCAAATATTAGGGGTGTATCAAAGTTTAGGGATGTATGTGCTGCGCCCCTTCCTTTATTGACAAATAATTGAGTAATTAAAAATTTTGTCATGAAGCCACGGTAAAAAAAACAACTGTTAAATTCCTGTTAATATAGCTACATTTTAAATTCCATTTTTGTGAATTACTTCTACATTTAGATCATGCAAGTTACTTGCCCTTTCTAGCACGGTAATTTTGTTTTCCCCTTCATGATTTATTTCCCTTTTTGGAAGCGTCGCAAGATCATTTTTAAAAATCGTCGAGAAAGGATAACAAAGAATAATTTCTGTTTAGCATATTAGAATTGCGCATCAACAAGATAGTACTTGAATTAACATACAACTCAATATGCAAGAGATTTCTCCAAGTGAGATGAATGAACTCAAAAGCCAAACATCACATGTCCTTGGATGATAAAGAGAGTTGCCTGAGAACTAGTCTGCCCAATGGAAATATTTTCACCTAAGTCGGATGCATCATGATTGGGGTTGCTTATTCATCAGTTTCTCAACTCTTATGCCAACAGTCTTCATACAGTAGTAGTCAAGAATTGCAGAAACAGGATTTTAGTCAACCCATGTTGCATTTCCAACCAAAAGCTGATCATTAAGATCAGCTTTCACAAATACCTTTCTTTGCGTGTCCGAAATTTTACATTAAATCGTTGAAATATATTCGTTAATAATCCTGCCATTTTTGTGATGAAAACGTTCAGAATTAAAGAAAAATTATCGAAAATTATACATCCAGGAGCAATACACCTTCTGCAACTTTTACAACGCGATGCTGGGTGTCGATGCTATTATAAAAACTGTTTTCCTCTTGGACTCGCAGATGAGCTGTTAGCACCAGTTGGTTGGGGTTCTAAAAAGTCAGTTGCTAGAACAGGTAAAATTCAATGCGAAGTAAAATCAGATAAATAACGAATTAAAATTTTCATATAAAATCTATTAAAATTGTTACTGTGAAATATTGTCAATTAAAAAGAAATTCATACACTGAAGAAATTAAAATAAAATGGTGCGACAAAAAAATTTCAATTAAAAGACATAAATCCAATTTAGCAACAAATAAAAAAAGATTAACATGGGCAGTGTCTCCCAGTAAGTCAGATAAGGTGGGATGCTCACGACCAAAAAGGTTGAATTCTATTAATCGATCTATCTTGGGTATTGGACCAGTATATAGTATGTTGGACGAAGAAAACAGTGTCACAAGAAACAAGTGGGAACAGGTTCTGGGCGAAGTAAATGTGAATATGTAAAATAAAAGTGGCCTATACGAAGTCGTATCAGCTTGACGTTTTGTCGTCGATTTAAATCAATTGGTGTAAAACCTGCAGCGGATGGCAGAACACGAAACTTACTAGATTGTGTACACTATGTGTTTTGCCAGACAGCAGATAATGTAAATTTGAGAACTCTGTCCATATCGCAAAAAGGAACGAAACTTTTGATCAACAAAACCGATTTTCCAGCGGCATCAGGCTTTTCGTTGCCCAATATCCCTATATGGCGAGGTAGCCAACAGAAGAAAATGTCAAAATGTTTGTCTTTTAAAAGAGAATACTCTGTTGCACACTTTAAAATTATCGGATGACTATGTATGATAACATTTAAAAGAGATAAAATGGAACTTTTAAATTCAGTGTAGATAATACAATGTCAGTATTTCATGAGTCTCTGTATATACACTGAGGGGAAAAATCCCAACACCAAGAGAGACTTTTGTTAGATAAACGAAATTTGGTAGGCGTGTTTATACATCTGAAATATGACATCGATTCAATTTCCGCGCTTTTCGCATAAGTGTAGCGCTAGCACCACTCGGAACATGCAAATCAGGTTTGCTTTACGTGCGTGCTGTAAAGTTCGTGAGCTTTGACGTATTGAGTTAATGTTAGCCAAGAATGCCTTTAAGAAGACGAAGAAGCCAATATCAACAGCTCACCGATTTTGAAAGAGGGCGTATAATAGGGCAACGAGAAGGTGGATTTTCTTCCCGCGATATTGCAGAAAGACTTGGCCAGAATGTGACCACTGTGCATAATTGTTGGGTTTGGTTTGTCGCTCTACAGTCGTCTTGTGCACACTTTAGGCTAAACAGACGGGAACTACAGTTTAAAATGGATTCCGAACCACTACAAAGATCCATGGCACCTCCGGGACTCGAACCCGAAATCTGTAGTACCGAGAGCCAGAGCGCTAGCCACTCGGCCATTCAGGCCCGCATGATTGTTGGGAGCAGTGGGATGGTACTTCCTCAAGAAGACCTGATTTCGGGAAGCCCCGTGGCACAACTGAGAGGGAAGACCGCCGTATTCGGCGTACAGCTGTGGCGCATCGTACTGCGTCTGTGGCAGAAATTCGAGCTGCGGTTGGTATCACAGTGACACAACGTACTGTTAGAAATCGGTTAATTCAAGGACAGCTTGCATTCCACTGACTTCAAGCCACTGTCGTTTGCGATATCAGTGGTGTCAAGCCAAAGCTCATTGGAGGAAGGAGTAGAAATCTTGTGTTTTCGGAAAAGCAGGTTCTGCCTTGGTGCCAGTGATGGCCTTGTGTTGGTCAGAAGGAGGCCAGGGAAACGCCTGCAACCAGACTGTCTTCGGCCTAGACACACTGGACCTACACCTGGAGTCATCGTCTGGGGAGCAATTTCCAATGACAGCAGGAGCACTCTCACTTCGTTATCTCTGTATTGCCGACATTCATGAACAGTATTCAAGGGAGTCTTCCAACAGGATAACGCTCGCCCTCATACTGCTGTAGTAACATAATGTGCTCTACAGAATGTCAACATGTTACCTTGGCCTACGAGATCACCAGATCTGTCTGCAATTGAGCACGTATGGGATATCATTGAACGACGACTCCAGCATCATCTACAGCCAGCACTGACCGTCCCAGCATTGACAAAACAAGTACAACAAGCATGGACCTCCATACTACAAAATGACTTTCGGTACCTGTATGACACAATGCATACATGTTTGCAGGCTTCCACTAAAAATTCTGGAGGATACACCGGCTATTAATGTAACCGCATTTTACATTTGAAATGTATTTTCTTGATATTAAATTAACCTGCTATCTTTAAAATTTAATCAATTAAACATATTAACTAGACAAAGGCATTGTTCGAATTTCATTTCTTAACAATAATTTTTTCTTGGCGTTGGGAATTTTTTTCCCCGTCAGTGTATTTGCAAATACTAACTACATGTGAATAAATGAAACCAATAAATATCTGAATTGCTTGATAAAGACATCTCGGACAAGAAAGCTGCGGCTAATAAAGCAAATTGAACCACCGAACGAAAGAAACCAAGATAGTCGTAGTAACACACCTCAAACGCTTTGAAATAGAATCGTTAATAAAAAAAATTTAAATGTCGACTTATACATATTAAATGAAATAATTTCTTTGTAAAAATAGAACATTGTTAATTAATGTTAATGTTACTTAATGTTAATGTTAAGTTTAACATTGCAACCATTCTTTTTAAAACTAAGAAAATTGCTGTAACTCTTTAGTCAAATAACATACATTCATTCATTCCTAGTCCAAGAATTGCTACCGTGGCAGCTGATATTCTACACAGCCTCATTCAAGAAGATGACAGTTACTTAAAACTTAATATGCTGCATAAAAGGAAAAAGTTTTAGAATTAATTTTTTTTTTTAAATGTCCAGAATCTAAATTTATTCTTAGGTCTGAAACTAGTTTTTTTTTTGTTGTTGTTGCAGTAACCAATATTCAAGAAAAGAAACATGATCTATTGACGAAAAAATTCTGATCCTGAACATTTCCTGGCTGCGTAATTGAAAATGGAAAACAAAATGAATTTCGGTATAAAAAAAAAGGGCAAATAGAAATTTTAAACAGTCCTCCAATATATGCAACGAGAAAAAAAAGACAAATTAAGAACTTCAAATCTATAAGTGCATTTCATTACAAAATATATTTGAATAAAATGTTATTTTCTAAAGGGCTCTTATTTTTAAAGATTAAAATTAACTGAATATGTAGTACAGGAAAACAGTAAAAATTTCACTAGTTAAAATATTCTAGCCAAGAAACTAAAAAATTATTCCAGTGGGGTATACCTCCCAAAGATTGTCGGCGAAAAAAACGATTATAGTAGAATGAA
This sequence comes from Caerostris darwini, assembly GCA_021605075.1. NCBI lineage: Eukaryota > Metazoa > Arthropoda > Arachnida > Araneae > Araneidae > Caerostris > Caerostris darwini. Next base: position 179,947 of record BPLQ01011329.1, on the reverse strand, counting down.
ATGTAAGCAAGTGTCTTTCGCAGTCATCCTATGCACACGATTCCGAACAACTCGTAAACATCCATGCCATTGCCAGGATTCGAACTAAAGCCTAAGATACCAAAGACCACAGCGTTAGCCAATTGGCCACCAGGCATCATCAGTCGAAAGAGAAATTACGCAGTACAAGTGTCAAAACTAGTAAAAAGTAGCATGCCTATTAACAGGAATTCTGAAAATTGCTTAAAAGGAATTTCTTAATTTACAAGCAAGAATTAATTTAATTTACAATTTACAACCTTCCTTAATTTCTTACAAGAAAATTTCTTAATTTACAAGATTCAGAAAATGAAAATTAATCTTTAATCTACACTAAAAAAAAAATTAATATTATCAATTAATGTGTTAACACACTACGTTCTCTAAAGATGCATCAACATGAATCTTGACTATGCTAATTTTTTTCTTATGTGTTCATTCTTTACTGAATGAATGCTAGAATCCATAATTCGTTGGAAATGTTACGATTAGATACGTGCATTTATACCAATATTAAGCCATGTCTACATTACCGTTCGGAAATTACGAGTACAATTCAACCAAAGATATTTTATTGTTTGGATCAGGGGGAAGGAAGTCTGAAAAAAAAAATTGACTCCCGATTGTCTTCGGTATTTTTATATACTATGATCTTCACTAATGGATTTAGAAGAGTTTGTGAAATAAATTCAATGACATATCTATAGGAGTAGTTTCTCTTCACAAAGTTTTTTTAATATCTTTAAACGTACAATATTTACACTCATTTAAAAGATATTCTCGTACGTTAAGTTTGCTTACAAAACGGCATGCATTCTATAGAAATAACATTAAAATAGGTACATCTAAATAATCTAAGCAATAAGATAAGCAATACCTGTCAAGACAAGCAAAAGAATTGTTCATTTCAATCGCAGATACTAAATTTGTAATAAGTTAAATCTTTAATAGAATAGATTTTATACGATATTTCACTGTGGATCCAAGATACCTTTTTATAAGTCTCAGCGACGAGAAAACCAAGCATACCAAGTAACCATCATTGCTACTGATTGTATTATTGAATTAAAACATTTAATTTGAGCTCTAATGAATTTATTGTTTTATGTATTTTTTTTTCTGTTATGAGAGTCTGCAATCGGATTTTAAAAACCGACTCCAAATCCCACCAAAATCTTCTATTAACAATTCCCCGCCTCTAGTGTAATAGGAAATCTAAACTCGAGTGGTTTTGTTCAACTTATCGAGGGAAAAGGGAGAAATAAATTGTAAGTCTGAAAGAAATTCTACAGCCTTTTAATAGAGTGCTGGATGCTCCCTGGCAAGTTAAAGTAAAGAGGCTTATTCGAATTTAAATTTCAACATTCAGTCAAATGTTTAAAATATAGACGCAGCTTTCGATTCATCATGCAAGAAGGATTATCACTACATCTACCAACATTTGTTTTCTAATAGCATCGAAATTTAAAATTAATATCCCCTGATGGTATCTGAGGCTTGCCAGTTTCCTCCCAGGGTCAGGTGAGAAACTTTCCAGTTTTGGAATTTATTGGGCCAATGCTCGCCATAGATGCACGAGCATTCGACCCAGCTTCATTTGATGGATTTCGAATCAAGTCGAGTTTCGAGTCAAGTTCAGAAACCAAACACGCTGTCACATTAGAACCGGCCCTCAAGATTAAATCTTAAAAGTATAAATTACAAAATAAAAAACACGAAGCGTTTTTATCTCAATGTTAGTAATAAAACGTGCAAGGTTTGGGTTTTTTTCTTTTTTCTCACCATTTAAGCAGACTTCACTTGCATTATCGTAGATTCAAGAAAATTTTACAATTGGTAGTCGGTAGTCATTTGTGCAGAATGAAAATGGATCAAGTTGTATTTCGTTATCTGTAAATTAATGTGTTCTAGGTCTAATTTATCTTGGAGATTTTTGAGCGACGACAATCGTTGAGGGCAAAATAGCGAGAAATTACATTCGGAAATTCTACAATTGAATCAGTACGAAAGCGATGAATTTTTCCGCTTAAGTAAACCTAATGAAAGAGTAAATAAATCTGGCCTACAAAGCATCCCCAGTCAATAGTTTTACTTTTTCCAAATTGTTATACATTTTACATTTAATTTGAACAATCTGCAATGCTCAAATGTAGTATATTTTCAAATTAATTTACACTTTGGTTTAGGATGATTATAGCAGCAATTCCGATCCAAATTTATTTTAGTATAGTCGTTAATGATTGCCTTGGAATACAACCTACATTGTTACACTCAAACTTCAGTAATACAACAAAACTTCAGTAGAAAAAAAAATTGATATTTGAAACTAAAAACTAATTTGAATCTTGTCCTTTTTGTATATATGCGCAAACTGAAATGAACATAGCTGTTTAGCCACGGTTTTTAGGTCGATGCAAGGTTTTTTTTAAATTAAAACTATTTCACGCAGCCAAAACCATGCAGAAATTGAACACGAACATACATAACCGATTTTTCTACATCTCTCAAATCTGCACGACACTGATTTTTGGCATATTTTTTCATTTCACGCATATCAAAAGTCAACAAAATTTAAGAAAAAGCTTTTACATGCATAAAATTGCTTTTTAGAAAGATGGGCTTCCTTTGAATATTAAAATCTGGCATCGTAGGACACTAGTCTGCAAGCACCTGGGTTTGGAACTCACTGGCGTTTAGCAACGTAAAACTGCAATATTCAGTAGAAAACCACAGTATGAAAGCTCCCCACTTTTCAATATATACAGTGAGTGTAAAAAGTATTCGTACAGTACGACAATGGATTTAAAAGAGATCCGTTCATAAAAATTATAAACATAAATTCCATTTTAATTAATTATAAATATATAATAGAACATATTTTCACTAGTTTCATGTGAAATTGACACAAAAATAATTTCATACATGAATAAATATTTACAAAACTGAAACAATCAAAACATCTTGTGGTGTAAAAAGTATTCGTACATCAGGCATATATTGGCCAATACAATCATATTTCAGCTAATACCTTGTAGGATATACTTTAGCTTGAATAACTGCCTTGAGTCTCTTTGGCATCGATTCCACCAATTTTGCTGTTATTGAGCTAGATATGGCGTCCCATTCTTGATTAAGAGCTGATTCCAAATCATTTTTATTAGAAATATGTCTGGATCTAATATTTTTATCAAGAACGTCCCCTAAATGCTCGATGGGGTTGAGGTCCGGCGATTGAGGAGGAAATTTCATGAATTTTGGGGTATTGTATAGTATCCAGAACCTTGTGTTTCGGGCTGTGTGCTTGGGGTCGTTATCATGCATGAAAACGTAATCACCGTTCAAGCCCATTTTTGTTGCACTAGGCAATACTTTTGTTGCAATATGTTCTATTATATATTTATAATTAAAATGGAATTTATGTTTATAATTTTTATGAACGGATCTCTTTTAAATCAATTGTGGTTAGATATAAATACGAATATTGTACGAATAATTTTTATATTGTACGAATAATTTTTACACTCACTGTAGAAGTTTCTCGTCCTAAAAATGGGTCCACTGATGCAATTACTAGATTCGCCAATTAAGATTTCTAAGCAGTTTAATATCCATAAATTCAGTCCCTACATTTCGGGATTATACATTCAAAACTTTGGCTCGTCATTAACCACTATGCATTACCTACAATAAACATCGATAATTTAAAGTACTCTGCGGACAACCCATAGAAACTTTATGTCAAGTAGCCAATTTCATTTAACTTGACCATATTGGGAAAATTTGGATTCTTAAGCGATACAATGTCACTTAAGTTTATAAATACTTTTCGTAGAAAAATCCAAAATTTAACCGAGTAGGGGCATAAGAAGAAATTGCTTAAAGCCATATTGGCAGTGGGTTGCGAAAGTATAGATGATTTACGAAAGTTCTTTTGGTTTTCGATGAGCCATCGACTTTATACCGATCTAAATTCAAAATCTTTCTTGAATATATTACCATTTAAATTGAGTCTAACTGAAACAATATAACCAGCAAAAATTTTCAAATTGCAGTTAAAAATCTATACCAAGATATGAAATTTAAATGTCATAGTTCCACACCATTTCCACAAAGAATGTAACACAACGAGAAATTCAAATATAGTCAAGTTTCTTATTAAGATGCACATATTGCAACATGCAAAGTTAAACGCAGATGACGTAATGCAATTCGGTCATGTCAAAGATCACCCCACTGTGTTGAAATGCAAAGTTGCCACAAGAATTAGGACGTTCTGTCGCAAGAAGCTTCGTGAAGAGTTGGAAAAAGCATAAACTGCAGAAATCGTGGATTGATTGTTAACTCAGTTAACTTGGGAATGTATCATCAAATATGCCGATTTAAGCTTGCAATTACATTCATTGGAGTGTTTTATAACCCTCATTTAAATTTAATGTATTCTTAACCTTTTGTATGATAAAATATTCCCTATTTTTTTTTTTAAAAAAGGGAACATTTTAATAAATTGGAATATTTTTAATGTTATCTTCTCCATAAATTTAAAATAGGCAATTTCTTGAAATAAAATTTAAATGAACTATTAAGTTGCATTATTTAATTCCTTGACCACTAGAAATATCAAATATTTAATGAGCAAGTTATTTTATTTTAAATAGTAGTAACATACAATGTTTAAACCAGTGGTGGCCAACCCAAATGATCTTGCGGGCCACTTTGGAAATTCATCATAACCCCGCGGGCAGCATATAAAATTATACATACCAATATTAGAGTGAAAAATTGAAACACAATGAGTTGTGTTTACTTTTATTCTTGTATGTAAATATAGATAATATAATACTAAACGCACATTCTAAAGAAATATATAACACTAAAAATGAAATATAAAAAATATAAATGAAATAAAAATGAAATCATTAAAAAATAATTTTACTAGTGCGATATTTGTTTGATTTTAAAATATTCTTGAGAAAAGTTAATTTTTTTTCATAACTTCGATAGCTAATTTTTGAATATATAGAAGAACAAATAATGTATGTTTAATATGTTGGTTTTCACTACTTTGGCCATTATAAAATGTATTTTGTAAAAGTGTGATAAATCTCACTGGTCAGAAAAATGTTCAAAGATGGTCACCCCTGGTTTAAGCCTTCAATTCTGGTATAATATTCAGAGTATTAAAACAAGTTAAAAACTAACAAAATTTAGTTCTAAAAAGAAAAATACAAAAATTAAATGCACAAAGAGAAATTTAGAGAGGTACATTTTTTTTTCTTTTACACCTGCAAGAGATATTTGTTGGCAAATATTTTGCACGAGAATTTTCATTTCAATATTGTTCAAACAGGAGAATTTTGATATATCGAACTGGAGAATTTGATTGTTTTTCCCGTTCGAATTCACAGGTGGCGTCCTTTACAGTTACAACTTTTAGAAACAGGACTAGGAATTACGAATGTGCGAATAAATCTACAATCAGACTAGAGTTCTACCCTTATACGACTTGAAAATGTGGAGCAGTTGCCCCTAAAAATCATCCCGGAAGCCAGGGGTCGTTTCTCACCATTCCGTGCCTGTTCGTACTACACGAAGTCCACTCAACAGAAAAAAAAATTCTTAAAGAATGCAGAAAGTATAGTTTAGTGCCAAATTTATCTCAACATCACATGAAATTAAGAGAAAATTATACAATTGCAAATTATTTTATGTCGTACAACCATAATTAATTTTTATGGTAAGGAGGTAAAATGATTTGTAAATTAAGCTCGTATTTTTTTTACCATTGAAAACGACGTGTTTTATGATCACAGAAATTAATACATGCTTATTTACAAGCGAACTTTCACGTTTTGGTTTATTTTTAGAAGTCTCACTTTTGGAAGTCGATAAATACTTCCAACATACCTTGAACTTGGTATAGTTCGAGACAGAGCACTCAGCATAATGATTTACTATTATTATTGGCAAATTATTAACCTTTCAGCTATGAGTGACGTTAATATTTTTATATAAAATTGTTAGGGTTTGGAAATATTTATGAAGATTGAATTAACAAATTGTATAGTGGAACAAATTTTAAACACTTTTAAATTTATTACTATTTACCGTACATTATGAGTAAACATAATTAGCGCTTATTGGTTTGGTGCTCATTTTGTGCACACTTTGGCCTAATTAAACCGAGGCTATGGATTCCGAACCACTAACAAACATCCATGCTATCGCCAGGATTCGAACCTGAAGTCTGTGGTACCATAGACCAGAGCGCTAGCCAATTGGTCATCAAGCCACCGCGTTCAATGAGAGGTAAAAAGTACGATACATCTTGCAAGATACGAGAACGTAGGTAAAAAGACTATCAATATAACAAATACAGCGAATAAATATTTTCTAGTACTTATAAAACCCTCATAATTATACGGAAGAATAATATTAGAGCAAGAATTGTCTAAAATAAGTGAAACACTACATGAAAGTTCCCTGCGGATGAAGGATTATTAATACGCCACTTTTTCACTATTTGCAATTTTTTAATGATTATAGAGTACTCATTCAATATTACACTGTATAAAATAAAAGAGTACATGTATTATTCCTGGTAAATGTCGTTTATACCCATTGAAATGCTAGTTTTAGTTGGATCATTTGAAGATTTCTTGAACCACAGTTAAAAATTGACAACCAAAAACTCCTTGATTACAATCGTAATTTTGGCACGTGCAAAAATTATTATGAAGAAACTGCGTGCCAAACTACTGGAGAATTTTTTTTTTTTTTTTTTTTTATCATCAAACACAATTAAAAATTTTCACTTCACTTTTTTCACATGTTTATAAAAAAATTTCTGAAAGTTAATACTATAAAAAAAACTTTCAGAACATTTTTTTTAAACCTGGAAAAAAAAAAAGTAAAGTGAAAATTTTTAATTGTGTTTGATGATGAAAATTAAAAAAAAAAAAAAAAAAAAATTCTCCAGTAGTTTGGCACGTGCAAAAAATTAATACCCCGACCCTTTTCACCATTACCGTATTCAATACCCAACCACAGCATGTAAAGAAAAGAAAAAAAAGGGCATCAAAATATCAGAACACACACGAACAATAAGTGATCAGAATACAAATGGATTATTTATCTTTTAAACATCCGAGACCAGCAAAAAGATTATGATGGATGAAATTTCACCGACTAGGGGATGGGGAAAAAAAAAATCTACTCACGTGGCACACGCCGCATAGTCGAGGAGTATTATTTATTACTCTTGAGATTTATTTATTTATTTTTTCTTTTCAAGTTCTAAATAAATTTTTTTTCTTTCTTTTTCAAATGGTAACGCACTCTTGTTTATCACCTGCTTTTAGTTCAAACACTTCATGCCGTTCGTCGGTGGACAGGCGAGTATTGTGATGTGGGTTTATGAAACCGAATCCAACTGTTTAGCAGGGCAAAAGCGTGAGGGAGTTCGCGTGAAAAGGATGCCAAGGCGGAAAGGATTTGGCGTGGAGGAAACTGAAAGGTCGCCAAGAGGCAGAGATTCTCTGTCTCTTCAAGTCAATGACTTTTAGTTCGGTTTGAAATTTCAGGTGAACGGGAGAAGTTGAAAGTCGCGACGAGTTTTGTGCTCTTTGATTCGTTCCTGACCTGTTTTGTTTACAATCGAGTACAGAAAGAGGCTAGATTGTAAAAGATAACGGTTACAGTAACAAATAACGCATTTTAACTTCACACTTAATCTAAAAGAATCTACTTTTTTTTTCTTAACGAAGAGAATATTAAATTAATATTGAAGTAAAGCACCACATACTAAAGTGCTATATTTTAAAATACAATTTAAAGTGATTTTTCCCATTGCGTTTTTTTTTTTTTAAGTATTACAGAATTAACAAGAAAGCTTACAGAATGGGTGCAAGTTTAATACATTCAGAAAAATTTCCAATACATTCAGAAAAATTTCCAATACATTCAGAAAAATTTCCAATACATTCAGAAAAATTTCCAATACATTCAGAAAAATTTCAATACATTCAGAAAAATTTCAATACATTCAGAAAAATTTCCAATACATTCAGAAAAATTTCAATACATTCAGAAAAATTTCCAATACATTCAGAAAAATTTCAATACATTCAGAAAAATTTCCAATACATTCAGAAAAATTTCCAATACATTCAGAAAAATTTCCAATACATTCAGAAAAATTTCAATACATTCAGAAAAATTTCCAGCCTACATTCAGAAAAATTTCAATACATTCAGAAAAATTTCCAATACATTCAGAAAAATTTCCAATACATTCAGAAAAATTTCCAATACATTCAGAAAAATTTCCAATACATTCAGAAAAATTTCCAATACATTCAGAAAAATTTCCAATACATTCAGAAAAATTTCCAATACATTCAGAAAAATTTCCAATAAATTCAGAAAAATTTCCAATAAATTCTTGTGTAGGAATAATAAAGAAATAATTTGGAAAAAAATAAATTGGTGAATTTTTTTTTTTATATATAAAGACGAGGAGAGAGAGAATTAGAGATTATAAGAGCAGCAAAAAATCGTCCCATTTCAAAGACACACAATAGGAGTATAAAAAGATTTGTCTTTGAAAGTAAAATCAGCAATTCCAAGAGGTTTAGCGGAACCAAAAAACAAAAATTAGTTAACAATCAAATCAATTAGATACATTTGCCTACCTTTGATGGAAACTGAAAAATTACCAAGACACAATTTAAGATTGAAGCTACTAACAAATTAAACATATAAATATTTCAAAAAAGATAAAAATTGAATATAGTTTTCAAAACGGATGAATTTACTTCGTTAAAATGTTTTCCAAAAAAGTTTTTGCTACTCTGTTAGAGTATATTACTGCAGTGAAATAATTTTTCATCTTGCCATTTATTTCTTACTCCGTTACCTATTAAAATTCTCAATGCACGTTCTTATGTAAAACCAATGAAAGATTTGTCCTATTTAGAAAAACAGTACGTTGGTAGGTGTACTATAGGGCCTGTCCAGAACATACTTGGCTAGATTAAATTTCGTCCCAGATAGAGACTTACTCTAAACAGCATTTCTTAAACTGTGGAGTACTAGTAGCTTTCTGGAGAGAGACTTCCTACTATCTTCCATGTGACAAACAAGTGTGGGGCAATTACCCCAGCGAGGCGAAGTCTAACTAGGTTTTTTATTTTTTTTTATTTTATTACTTGCACAATGGGAAGCCCGCCTAAAAAACAGATAGGTTTGTGGTCTCCCTGAGCATCACAACAAGTGTCTTAGATGAAAATAAATCTTAAAAATTTGCGAAGAACTGTTTGAATATAAATTTTACTTATTTATCTTTTAAACTCGTCACAACTCGGATAAATAAGGAATTCTCGATTATGATTTTCAACTCACGGTAATATTTCTTAGGATTGGGTTTTATTATTTGGCTATTAATAAATCGTAAGAGAGCAAAAATTTCGCGTTTGATTTTGGTACAGAAATTTGATTCAAATAAAAAATAAGTCATGACAAATAAGCAGAATCCTTATCCGCTACTGAAGTTCATTAAATATGAGGAAAATGCAATTGATATTTTAACTCTCCTTTCGTATACCTGGTAATCTTATTAATATTGCCTCCTTGGTAATATTACTTTCATGAACCGTGGCATTTTTATTGAAATAAATTAGGATACACTTTTATTTTTTAATTACATATACATTTTGAATTAATTACAACCATCATTTCAGCAAGTTGCAAAATTCAGAATATTAATGTTGAATTAAAAACTCGTTTTATATTTATATGAAATATACATTAAAACATCATTGTTAGTGTCTTTTAGTAATCAGATTGTGAAAATTCAGTAACAATGAAAGTTTAAAACCACTGCTCTAAAATGTTTCATTAACACTGAAATATAAATGGATTAATCCTACTTTGTTTACTGATGAAAATATGATTTAAAAAATAGTTATCCAAACAAGTAATAAATTAGTTTTACAGTTGGAAACCCTGTGTTAAAACACTTCCAGAAGTCGCTCGTACTTTATTATGTTATCTCTATAGGGAATTTTTTTTAAAAAAATCAGAATTTGTTAGGTCAATAATGTACAGATACGAATTACTAAATCGTTCGTCTTGACGTAAGAAGGTCACAAAAATCTGGAATTTTATACATAAAATCATAGATTAAAAAGGATTTGCATAAAAACCATTGATTAAAATCAATGGTTTTTATGCAAGTCAAAATGCAAGTGTTTTTATGCAGGTGTGAAAATATCAAAACATTTAGTCTCTGACTGAATCTTACAAGTGTAGGCAACTTTGATCTGCTTGCTAACTTTGACATAAATGTGTATTTTGAGTACCAAGTGAAATATTGGCTGATTATTTCAGAATATGTGGAATCGTTTTTAATATTAATTTCATTCAATGACAGAGGTTGGCAAATGCAGCACGTTCAAATTTACTGGTGGTCTACTATATCTCAGTCACACATCGAAATTCGTGAACACTCCGATAAATTATTCATATCACCAGATCTGTGGCGCCAAGAACTGTCACGATTTCGAAGACTCCACTTGCACACCTGTCGCTTTTACATACTCCGAAAATTTAAAAAACAACACGTACATCTTCGTTTGATTCGGAAAAAACGTAGCATCTGCGATTAATATGCAAATGCGAGAATGGGTGACATAATTTCTCGCCAATATTAGAGATTGCCGATCACGAGACAGTCACGGGACGGAGCCATTGATTTCTACGGTATCTCGAGTCCGCTTGTATATTCAGAGAAAGTTCTGTACGAGAAACGATCTAATCTGAATGAAAAAGGTTAGTTCCGTTGGAGAACCAGATCTTCTAAATTTGATTTAAGTCGAAAACTTGCCGAAAGAGTCGTTACTTGCCTTTCGGTGAATCGTTTCTCAAAGAGATACGAGCAAAATTGGATAAAATGTAATCTTTAAAATTAATATGCGCAAGAAATTAACGTGTAACGTTAAAATGTAAACAAAGTATTCAACATGTATCAAATTATTGGGGTTTTTTATTTGAAAGCCATGAAACTTTAGAACTAGTACAAAGAAGCAATTTAAAATCGTGAGACAAATTTACTCGCTTAACTTAGCCGTGCCTTACAGAAAAAAATCATGAAAATAAACGCTTATAAATGTAAGCAAATAATGCCATACATGAAAAAAATACTTAAGCATTTGGATTAGGGGCCTGAATGACAGGGGTGGCACAGGTTTCAAGTTCTCCTATGTTTGGACAGAGTCCATTCAGATTTCTCGCACCCACATCATTCTCAAACTATATAGAGGCAACTCGGCTCTGGGTACAGCGGTGCAGTGCAGTGTAGTGTAGTAATAGCAGCAGCAGCAGCAGCATTTGGATTGGTAAAAGTAAGGACTTAGATTGGTAAAGTGAATGTGAGTAAAGTACATTTAACTAATCATTAACCAAAAGTATGATTAGTTAAACGTACTGTGTCTTAATATTCATGATCAAAAATAATTGCTCATACAATACCGATTCAAACAGACTTGCATATTTTAATTTACTATTACTGACTTACTATTTTGCCGAACACAATCAAGATGGAACAAACTGTAGCCAATAAATATATTAGAAGTTTGATTTGGTTTGTCGCTCTACGATCCTTTTGTACACACTTCAAGCTAAGCAGGGGGATCTACAGTTTAAAATGGATTCCGGTCTACAAACAAACATCCATGCTCCCTCCAGGATTTGAACCGGAAGCCTGAGGTAACATAGGCCAGAGTGCTATCCAGTTGTCCATCAGGCCGCAACATACTCGAAACAAATTGCGTGGATATGTATTATGCATCCATGCTAACATTTTATTGAAGTTTCTAATTTATTGCAAACAATAAGCAAAATATTTTTCCAGAACTTAAATGTTTACTTTAAAGCAAGGAATTGGATTCAACTGAAGTTTGAATATTTAAAGAATACATATAATTTTAAAGACTCAGATAAATCAACTTCAATAAAAGCAAGCTGAAGAAATTCCTTGATGTGCAAATTCCGATTTCAAAAACTATTGAAAAACAATCTATGAAAGTCCGCAATTTATGCATAGTTTGTAGAGTTTTATTCCTTAATAGAGTATAACATATTCAAAGTAATAATAAATGCAAGAATTTTTCCCCTTTCTCGACAAACTGATAATTTCTCTGCAAATGGGATTTAATCCGATGTGTTAAAATTTTCAATTCCAATAAAAATTGAAATTCACAAAAGCAGTTATGACAATTTTTATATTTTCAAAGTACAGTTCCGAATGTTAATGTACATAATCCTACGGGAATTCGTTATTTGGCATCAATATTTAAATTTTGAGTCTCAATGATAATTTAAAATTCCTTCGACACCTAAAATATTCAATGCACGCGAAATCTTGTTTCAAAATCGGATATAAAACGAAAGCAATCTAGCACATTTGAAAAGCAATAAAAATGGATACATTTGTTAGGGAATTGTGGTGTCATATGTGGCTTAGTTAGTTGAGGTATTGGTTAATACCACTAACATGAAATCAAGTAGTGAACTTAACGAGCGGAAAGTCTTAACAAAATTGTGTTGAATTTAAAATAGGTATGATTCCCGATTCCACGGTATACTGATTATAACCATTCTAAATTGGTTATACAAAGTATCACAATCATCTTAAACTCATACCTCGGGAAAGTTTCCTTAAGGAACTCTACAATAGTAGAATGAAAGATGAAAAGCGACAACAGGAACATTTATTTTAGAGACCGAGGAAAAACAAGAAATTGTAGCAAAGATGAATCGTAGGTTCTCCTCAATAAAATAGAAGTAGGTGATCAGGACCAGTCCATGAAAGTAGTCGGAAATTACTTTTTGGAAGATTTTTCCAAAAAGTCAGAAAAATTTAACATGTCTGTTGGATTGTTGCATCTTTGTAGTATGCTATGCAAATTTTTAATACCCGTTGAGAAAATGCTGACAAACTGAATACGTAGTATATGGTTTTTGAGAGAAGCTCTGGAAAGCACACGTGTCCTTAGCTAAGAGCAATTTTTAACATTTTTTTCATCTCTATTGTCCTGTCAAAAAAAGAAAAGCTGATCCATATGGAGATTACATTAGGGATCTTCCAGTTCTGAAAATATTTACCACAACACATTCATAAGCATTGGATTGCACCAGAAAAAGTTCAAATAGACGGACGACAAACAAATGGGTCGGGCCGGGGCACGTGGCAATTTGCTTGACGTGCCATACCCATAATACGCCACTAGACGCCAGGTTGATTTGGTACTAAAACTGCTCTGTGTATTTATTTTGGATCTGTGGTTAGATTGTTGTTCAAATGTAATCTCCATTTACTAACTCCTCCTTCTACAGTATATTCAGAATTGAGAGTAATTTCAGAAATATCAATTCTCGTCTATTCGTAATACGAGGTCAGCCAGCAGATGTTTTTCCGCATCTAAAATTAACTGAAACCACACATCTTACATACGAGAAGGATACCGAAGCTTGTAGTCGAATTTCAGATCACAATACCACAAATTTGCCTCAAGGAAATTGTGCTATAGTCATAAGCGATGCATCACATACATTATATAGGCTGGATCAAATTGTCCATTAAAATGGAAATAAACCACCCTTAGCCTATGAGCAATTTCAAAATATTCTGACAAGCATGGAGCCATAACCTCCACCACAGCAACGTATTTCTACAGAAGATAAAGCAAGCTGTTACACTCCTGTGTAGGAAAATCATAACGAGACGCTATAACTTGTTTAGAAAGGTATCTAAAACGCAAAGGTTTGGTAGTTAGTTTTGGCAGATCAAAATCTCACCTCCCTCAATCCGTGGTTTACTTGTTTTTCAAATGCAATAAAAGGACATTTCTTCTACAGTGTATTCAAAATTTGAACAATTTGAGAAAATTGTTTTCTCGTCTATTCGTAATCAAAGGTAAAAAAGTTGGTGTTTTTCCTCGTGTCTTAAAATTAGGGAAAACCACTCTTCTTACATTCGAAAAGAATCCCGAACCTTGTGGTCGATTTACCACATGTATGGCTCAAGAAAAGCGTGTTACAGTTATCAATCGTACATCACAAATTATATAGCTGTGAGAAATTTGTGAAGAAATGGAAATAAATCACCCTTAACTTGTAGGCAATTTCAGAATATTCTGACAAGCATGGCATCTAAAACGCAAAGATTGGGAGCTTGCTTTGGCAGAACAAAAATGACAACTCAGTGTAACAATTTATCAAGCCCAGCAATCTCAGGAATATCGTTGTTGGGTTTCTTCCTGTTTCTTGAACGTTGAGGGCAGCGAGGAGCAGAACAGAAGCATGGATAGAGAACCTAGTTTCCATTGAATTAATATTTTCAATCGTTTTCATTAGAGCACATTATGGTCAGGAATCTCAAAACTAGAGTCCTAATTAATCTCAAAAAAATTCTGTGATCATCATAAAACCCGTTTGGGCTTATCCCATGCAACTGCATTTCCGATTGAAGATTCAACATCTCTTAAGTATCATTTAATACAGAGCCAAATTGGCTCCGAGAATATCCGTAGAAGATCCGAACATAATCCTTGGACGCAAGGAATGATTTCGTGATAGCAAAGTAAACAAGTCCACGAAATAAATTGCAACACATTACAAGCAGGATTATGCTGAAGAATACTCACGAGTCCTCAACGCATAATACTTAATGCATTAGGACGCATTAGTTCTGTCCTGGAAATTGATTTTAATCAAACAAATAAAATCAATTTTCATGACAGAACTAGATTTTCAAGCCATGAATTCAATTTGAGGTTATGATTTCTGAATAGGAAAAATATTGTATTGTGCATGCCAAGAAACAATGTACGGCGTATCGAAATCACTTAAGAAAATTTTAATGATAGTTCAGAATTGCAAGACAGCTTTTGGCATGTAATTATATATCTATGCAGTAGATGGATTTAAAAACAGAAAAATTAAAATTTGTCTCGCTTGTGTGGAGAACAAAACATTAAATTATCATTTAGTATTTTGATATTCAATTAGTGAACTGAAAAGGGGCAATGTCATTTAAATTTGGCTACCTTGGGTTGCAAGAAACTAAATCCAGATTTCATCATTTAAAGTACATTATAAAAACCAAACGTACTCTTGCCAACCCAATATTTTCTACAATATAATTAGGCATTAACAGCGTAACTTTCTCCTTGCAGATAATTGTTAAAAAAGAATCCACGTTATAACCATACACTGTATAAATGAGTTATAATACTTATTGGGTACGCCCTTCGTCACAAGTATATTTTAGTTTAATATTAACAAGTCCTTATCTATATGAACTTTCAAAGGGAAAGATTAATAAAGTATGTACATAGATTAAAAAATTAATTGTAAAATTAATGTAAATTCAATATTTCTTAAATCGTCATAGTTTATATCTTAAGATTCAGCGAAGCTTATCTTATCGCTTAATCAATGTATAATAATTTTTAAATGGAATAGACACATCTGCCAAATCGTTTAACAAAAATTCCTTTCTATTAACAACGAAATATCCTTCAATGTCCTCATCTAGAATGATGCATAACACATCCTTTGGTACATCCGATGAAATTTTGTTAATCCTGTCCAAGTTAAGTCTGAGAAAAGGTCCAATTTCCGGAGACAACCAGACAAAATCAGTGGTAAAAGGAATAGAATGAAGAGGAGGAAATTATGTCGTCAACAAATTCGTCCCACTAATGCCAAATAATTGGATTCCGTATCACGGATATTAATGGTTACGCGGGAGTTTGGTTTTGGATAAATTAAGACTTCGGAATTAGAAAAAGGATATGTTCGCCATACGATTTATACAGATTAGAGTTTCAGAAAAGCAGCTTGTGACGATCGTTAAATGCGTGCTCAAATTTTCCAAAAGGCTAGTATATTAATGCCTCCACCTAACCGATTATACATATGTATATAAATCCAAATTGTTTTTGCGCCAAATTTATAACATTGATTTCATTTAAAGTTTGTTATTCCGAAAATTAAATACACTGACGTACAAAAAAAATAATGACCACAAGAAAAATTATTGTAGGGTAATGAAATTCGAACAATGCATTTGTCTAGTTAACATGTTTGATTAAATTTTAAAGATCACAGGTTAATTTAAGATCAAGAAAATGTATTTCAAATTTAAAATGCCGTTACATTGATAACCTGTGTAACCTCTAGAATTTTGAATGCAGCTTGCAAACGTGCCTGCATTGGGTTATACAAATGCCGAATGTCATTGTGGTATGGAGTTCCATGCTTGTTGTGTCAATACTGGGACGGTCAATGCTGGCTGTGGAGGATTCTGGAGATGTCTTCCAATGATATCCCATACGTTCTCAATTGGAGACGGATCTGGTGATCCCGTAGGCCAAGGTAACATGTCGACACTCTGTAGAGTACGGCGCGTTGTGTTGCAACGGCGAGCTTTATCCTGTTGGAAAACTTCCCCCTTAAATGCTGTTCATGAATGGCAGCACAACAGGTTGAATTACCAGACTGACGTACAAATTTGCAGTCAGTGTGTTTGGGATAACCACGATAGTGCTCCTGCTGCCATAGGAAATTGCTCATCAGACCATGACTCTAGGTGTAGGTATAGTGTGTCTAGGCCGCGACAGTCTGGTTGCAGGTATTCCCCTGGCATCCTTCTGACCAACACACGGCCATCACTGGCACCAAGGCAGAAACTGGTTTCATCCGAAAACAACCCATCTCCACTCAATCCTCCAATTACCTGTCTTGATACCACTGATATTGCAAACGGCAATGGCTTGGAGTCAGGGGAATGCACGCTACAAAGCCCCAGGCTCGGAGCTGTCCTTGAAGTAACCGATTTCTTACAGTCCGTTGTTTCACTGTGGTATCAACTGCAGCTGGAATTTCTGCCGCAGACGCAGTACGATGAGTCACAGCTATACGCCGAATACGGCGGTCTTCCCTCTCAGTTGTACCACTTGGCCACCCGGAACCAGGTCTTCTTGAGGCATACCATCCCTTGACTACTGCTCCCAGCAATCGTGTACCGTGGACACATTCCGGCCAAGTCTTTCTGCAATATCGCGAAAAGAAAATCCACCTTCTCGTAGCCCTATTTTACGGCCTCGCTGTTGATAATGGCTTCTTCGTCTTCTTAAAGACATTCTTAGCTAACATTCTTCAACTCAATACGTCAAATTTCAAAGCTCAATAACGCTCACGAACTTTACAGCACGCATTTAAAGCAAACTTTATTTGCATGTTCCGAGTGACGTTACTAGCGCTACACTTCTGCTAAAAACGCTAAAATTGAATTGATGTCATCTTTCAAATGTATAAACACGCCTACCAAATTTCGTTTATCTAACACAAGTCTTTCTTGGTGTCGGGATTTTTTTTCCGTCAGTGTATTACACTCGGAAGTGTATTTCGAATCATACATTAAAAGCGTGGTATTCCGAGACTATTTTTCTATACAGAACATTTAATATACACTATTTCGATTCCACGCAGGACTGGCAGAATTTTAGAGAATAGTTACCATTCTGACAACATTATAGTGCTCCAGTTAGTGATATTACTACCTATAACGCGGAGAAATGTACTCTAACGTGTCGCGCAGTTGGAAGAACAGACTAAAAGGACTGATAAGAAAAAAAGATTGCCACCAGAGAAAAGGACAAGGAATTCAGAAGTCTATCAGAGTACTAATTTATGATCAAGTGTGATAATTTGCTTCAAGTCCAGTTATTTGTATAGAAAGCTCGTTGAAGCACATAAAAATTTTAAACAGTGTTAATGCTTCAAGCAAAACATGGCAAACTGGTGCTTGAGACTTCTTTTAATATGGATGAACTATACCCAAAAGAATTTTGGAAAAATTTGGCAATAGCGCCTATAAACGTTACGATGGAAAGCATAGATGCTTCGAACGAAGGCGCGATCGGCTCTTTTCATGGCCTTTTGAGGATGCCTAACTTACGGCAAGAAAATTTGACCACAAATTCAAAATTTCCAGGACTGTCATATTTGATATAGCTCAATCAAGGACAACATATTCCTGAAAGATGTAAGCCAATACCGTGAACATCCAAAATTTAAGGAGGGAGCAATATCAAAACGAAACAAGGCAAGTTGATATTGGTCTAGAGATATATTGTTCATTAGATGTATAAAACTAATTCACAATGCTTATAATGTTCTTGCAAACGTACACACACGCGTAGTGCATATCTAACAATAAGTTTGTCAAAAGAGTTAAATCTACAAAATAATGTGTCTCCTAATGAATTGAATCTTTCTAATTTTTCTTGGTTCGCATAATCTCCAACCAAAAACTGTTAGTCTGAATAGTGCTTTATACTAACCAGTAATTCGCAATTATATTAGAAGTTAATCCCAAGGATGCTCCCAGCGCAAACGCTATCCGCACTACCTTCCATCAATGCACTCCTCGTCACGCAGGAAATAATTTATTATATCTTCCTGGAAATTAACTTGACAAAAAGATACAAGCTTTTCCCTGTAGTCTACGAATCGTAAACATTACATTTCTTTCCTGCTTCAAAATTGAAATAGCATTAAAACCAAGAAATGATCAGCGCTTAAAAATTGTGATCAAAGATCACTCAATTGGCACATTGCAAGAAGAAATAAATTGCCTTGAAGCAAAGAACTTCAATTGTGCTACTTTTATTACCGAGAAGATCTAGACCAAAGAGCCTTGCCTGTATCAAATCAAACACCAAATGTTTTTTTTAACCTACGCCATACCTAGGCATGACGGTCAGCCCTATACAGTTCAGAAACACACATAAAGTAATTAAAATTTTTGCAGTATTTACAGTTACTACGTCAATTAGTCCAGGACAGTAGTTCAAGTGGTTTCCACTCATGTCTGAATTAGTCAATTAAAGTGGGCAAGTAGGAGAGTTTAGTCCAAATCTATGAAGGTGTTCCTCAAGATAATCATGTCCAGTTATTGTTCCGAAATTGGCTACTCCTACGTTCCTGGGCAAATCATACGGAATGGGATTATCCATTAAGAAACTCCAAGTCTCTCTGTCTGAGTTGGAAATAATTTCACGATATCTGGCCTTAAATCCAGCTGTAATAATTCTCTTAACATTATGGTAATTAATAGAGGGATCTAGTTTAGGGAGGTTGGATCACGCCTTCGCAAGGGTATCTGCAAACTCGTTACCGATACCAACCAATAACCTAGTTACCTATACCAACATCGTGACTTCGCAAACTGTTACTCATTGATGATAGCTGTACAAATCCTTTAAAGTATAATTAATGTTATACAGTGGGTAAAAAAAGTATTGGCAATTGCCTTAATTTATTCATATTGACAAATAAATAAAATGTTATGCAATTTTAGCTGTCGTAATTAAATACAAGACATCTTAGATATATAAAAATAGTAAACATTTTATTTTAATTTGCATTTTCTACGATTTTTTCTTTCAAAAACGAAAATTTGCATGTCAATAAAGTATTGGCAAAGTTTTAACTGCTATGCAAATTTTGTTACATTGAAGTCACGTGTTTCGATTGATAAGAAACTGTACCGATATACAGTCTGAGTAAAAAATTTAAGGCCAGTAGACATTTTTGAGAAAATGGGAACATTTAAACTGAGGAATTAAAATACCATTTGATTGATAATTATTGAGCTTAAATAAAAGTAAAAAAAAGTAGAAAAATTAATTTGCAAATATTTTATTATTAGAAAATATTACAGAACACACAGGTGAATATTTGAGCCTGAGTAAAAACTTTTAGGCCAACATAGAAAATAACATATAAGAAAAAAATTACAAATTCTTAGAAGGTTGTGTAGGAACCATTACTTCGAATTACTTCAAATATTCTTGTTTTCATGGATGAAACGAGTTTTTGACAAAGGGTGGGGTCGGTTTTATACCACTCATCTTCGTTGGTAGATTTCAGCTCTGTTGTTGACGTAAAATGTCTCCCATTTGCATAAACTCTTCTTGCTAAGTCAGCCCAAAAGTTCTCGATTGGGTTGAGGTCAGGTGATCTAGCTGGCCATTTCACAGTTTCAACATTGTTGACTTGGAACCAATTTTGTGTGCTGTTACTCGAATGGATCGGTGCATTGTCTTGCTGATATTTCCAATTTTCTCCCGCATGACATTCAGCATTTGGCAAAAGATGATTTGTTAGGACATTTTGGTATCCTTGTGAATTCATTCTACCTGAAACGAATGCAATTGAGCCCACACCATTGTAAGAAAAACAGCCCCGAGTCATGACAGACCCTCCACCTAATTGCCGCTTGGAGAATATTTCTTTTTCATTTCTTATATCATGCCAGTAGAAATTCCAGCCATCGGGTCCATCCAAATTCCATTTTTTTTCGTCAGAAAAAATATTTTGTATCCATTGGTTGTCCCAGGTCATGACTTTCTGGCCAAAGTTCAAACGCTCTAATTTGTGTCTCTGCAGTAACTGAGGCTTAGTCAATTTTGCTGTATAAGTGTACCTTCCAGACCTTCTAATTGTGTTATAAATCGTTTTTTGACAAACTTTTGAACCTGTCGTCGGAATCAGTTTCCTGGTTGAGTACTTTCCAGTAGATGCAAGTTGGCAAACTCTTCTTTCATCACGCGAGGACAAAGCTTTAGGTCTTCCCCTAGTATTCTTATTACCATAATTGCTTTCAATTTTAAAAAATTGTTGACTGCAGTCTTTGATCTTCCGATCTTTATCGCAATAGCACGACTACTCATTCCTGTTGAAGACAAAGCTTCGACTCTTTCACGATCAGTTAACTTCTTACCCTTCGCCATCTTCACAAAGATCACCAATACTTCGAAGAAACGTATGGCAAATATAAAAATTGCAGCGTTGTCACAAGCTAGTAGTTGCAATGGTAATTACACGATTATATTATATTTATTTTTAAAAAATGTCTGGTGGCCTTAAAGTTTTTACTCAGGCAGAAATACTAACTTTGTAAATAACCCCATGTTTCTCATAATAATGTATTTACAAATTATGTTTATAGCATTTTTTTCTTATCAATGAACTTTAATAATTACTATTATTTGAATCCCTTTTATTTCATTTTACATTTTCTCAAAAAATTTTTACTGGCCTTAAAGTTTTTACTCAGGCTGTAAAGTGTGCAAAACTGCTCCAAAAGTGTCTATGCATTATTTTGAGATTACTGCAGTAAAATGACTTCGAAATCGAAGGAGTTGGACGTTAGTGTTAAAAATACGATTATTAGGCTCAGAAATGAAGGTTTAACTTATTGTGCTATAGGAGTGCAGTTCAATATAAGTTTATTTACTGTCAGAAGTGTTGTAAAAAAGTTCAAGAAAACAGGATCAATGGAAAATAAGACTAGAAGTGGACGACCTTGAATATTTTCTACAAGAGAAGAACGTGTCAGAAGGTTAACAAAAATCCTAAAATAAGTGCACCCCAGATAGCTAGAGATGTTGCTTTCACTTCGCAAAAGACTGTCAGCGTACAGACTGCACGGAATGTTTTACATGAGAGAAGTTATTATGGAAGGGCAGCTAGAAAGAAACCATTCATTTCGGAAATAAATAGGAGAAATCCCCCGTTGATTTATCTGAAGAGTTTTGGAACACAGTTATTTTTTCCGACGAATCAAAGTTTAACATTTTCGGCAGTGATGGACGACGAAATGGGTGGAGGAGGCCAAACACTGAATTGGAAAAGCAACATTTAACTGCTACTGTAAAACATGGTGGAGGCAGTGTCTTAGTGTGGGGCTGTATGGCAGCTAATGGAATTGGTAACCTGCATTTTAGTGATGGTATTATGACAGCACGTACATACATTGACATTTTGCGCCATAACTTAAAAATCAGTGCCCAAAATCTTGGCTTGGGAGCATCATTCGTTTTTCAACAAGACAATGACCCCAAGCATACAGCGAATCTCACCTGTGAATGGCTACTCTACAATGCTCCTCGCCAATTAAAAACCCCACCTCAATCGCCTGACATCAATCTAATTGAAAATTTATGGCACCTGCTGGATCTAGAAATCAAGAAACATAAAATTTCAAGTAAAGACGACCTCAAACGTTTACTCTTGCAAGAGTGGCACAAAATTCCCAACAGTACAACAAAGACCTTAGTTTCCTCTATGAGAAATAGATTACAAGCTGTTATAGATGCAGAAGGTATGCATACAAAGTACTAAACATATACTGATTTTGTTTTCGCTCATAATTTTGTCAATTTCATAATTTTGCCAATACTTTTTTTATCATGTAAATTTTGGATTTTCTCGTACATTTTGACTAAAAAAATATTTAAATGAAAATTTTGTTAATCAGGTATTGAATACAGTACGGTAAATCAGGTGATTGAATTTTAAGTTTGAATTGCAAATGACAGGGGTGATGTGACGCCTGCAAGAACATAAAACATTCGGTAAACATAGATCTATATAATGATATAACGACGAAATCATTACCAAAGTTGCTTCTACGGCACAAAATGAAGAGAAAACGTATTTTACGAGTACGGTCATTCCAAAATGCTGACTAGCAGCTAAACCATTTGCAAATAAATAACTATACTAAGATAACAGAAAAATTGGATATACATTTAGGTCCATCCATCTTAATTTACCTAGATCGGTTTGGGATAGACATATTAGGGTTATTCCACCTTGTATCACTATCCCTTGCAGCGTCAACCTTCCCGTATAGCTGTCAAGACTATGGGACGATCTACCCAGTCCAACCACGACCAGCTTATGATAGTGCACATTAAAGACTATATTTCCCTCTAGCTTTAACATTCTATACGGATAGATTATATATTAAATGATATAACGAAAAGAACATTATTAATTTTATTTCTATGGTACGGAAGCAAGAGAAAAACGTATTCTATGAGTACGGACATTAAAAAATACTGACTAGCAGCTAAACCATTTGCAAATAAATAACTATACTAAGATAACAGAAAAATTGGATATACATTTAGGTCCACCCATCTTAATTTGCCTAGATCGGTTTGGGATAGACATATTAGGGTTATTCCACCTTGTATCACTATCCCTTGCAGCGTCAAATTTCCCGTATAGCTGTCAAGACTACGGGACGATCTACCCAGTCCAACCACGATCAGTTTACGATAGTGCACATTGCAGGCTATTTTTTTTTAATTTTCTTTAAGATTCTGAACGAATAGATTATATAATAAATGATATAACGAAAAGAACATTTTGTACGGTACTAAAGCAAGAGACAAACGTATTCTTTGAGTATGGACATTACAAAAGGCTCCATTTAGCATCTGAGAAATAATAGAAGTAATTCTGATTTGCTTATTTATTAAAGATGGGGATTTTATATTCTCATAAGAAACTTACACAAATTACAGAACATTTAACAACGGTCAACAATTACAAAACAACGTTTGTAAAATTGAGATGCATTGCAAAAAAATAAATAAAAATTCTATAATTAATGGAAGCTGAGAGACCAATAACGATTACAAGAGATTGCAATATGAGATTGATACTGGTTTTATAATATTGAATTCTAACAAATAATGCTTGTTCTTAATACTTCAAGGAAAGGCATTTAAATTCCGTAGGACCTTTTGCCGCAATTCGCACAAACTGTAACCTAAAGTAAACATATATCTCGTACAATCCTATTTTGGATTAAACATTTAAAAGATTTTTCATTAGAATAATTTTAAAATTGTGCTAAGTAAAAGTTTTGCAGACAACAGCAATACAGTTTATTTCGTACTTTTCCTATATTTATTTTTCTGTATTTATTTTATTGGAAATCATAATTTGATATTCACCGTTTATACGTAGAGAATCCTGGTCACTGCAACAATTTATTTGTTTTATGTTACACTTGTGTGCAAAACTTATGCAACAGGTGTTTTTTTTTGCCATAACTCCACGAGAAATCATTTGAGAGACACGACATTCAGAATTGAGGGAGAATATTATGTACGTAAAGGATGGCAAAAGCATCGGCGCTGAAAAAGGAATACAATGTATACGGTATGGAATCAAACAGAAACAAGCTTTACTCAACGCATAGTATCGGGATTTATGATTGTCTATCCAAGAGGAAGAACAGCAAGCAGATGTTCCTTAATATGGGAATGCCTCCCCTCACTGCAATGGTTGCTTCGCACCGTCTCCGCATACTCAGAACCATTTGGTGTAACATTTCTTGCGGTAGGTGCGCCCATTTCTCAATCAGCATCTGTTTGAGTTGTTGGGTGTTCTCCGGAGGATGTAAGTGTGCTGCAATGCGTCTCCCCAAAGCATCCCATACATGTTCGATGGGATTTAAATCTGGTTAGTACGCTGTCCCATCCATTCGAGTGATATCTTCACTTTCCAGTAGCTCCTCAACAGCAAGAGTCCGATGTGGCCGAGCATTGTCATCCATAAAAATGAAGTCTGGGCCAATGGCACCTCGGAACAGACGCGCATGGGTAAGGAGTACCTCCTCACAATAGCGATCCCCGGTTACAGACCCTCTGTCGAAAATATGGAGCTCAGTTCGCCCGTTCAGCAAAATGCCTCCCCAGACAAGAACTCCAGAACCACCATAACGGTGTCTTTCCTTGAGGTTACTGGGATAAAACCGGATCCCGGCCTCTCCAAATCAAAACGCACCGAGAATCGCTTCTGGTACAGAACCGACTCATCTGTAAAGAGGACACGATTCCATTGATCAGTTGTCCAGTTTTTGTGATCTCTGCACCACTGTAAACGGTTGTGTCGGTGGCTAACTTTCAACGGGAGGCAGCGTTCAGGACGGCGGGCGAATAGGCCCACTTTGTGAAGGCGTCTGGCCACAGTGAACCGCGACACTTGTCGCCCCGTTGCTGTACAGAGTTGCTGAGCAATGGCGCTTGCTGACTGCTGTCGGCCTATTTTCGCCTGCAGGACGATATATCAGTCATCCCCTGCAGTTGTCTTCCTCGGGCGGCCACCACCAACCTTTCTAATAGCTGACCTGTGGTTTGGAACGCTTTCCAAGTGCGTGAAACGACACTTTTGTGTGTTCCGAACTCTGCAGCTACACTGGTGACAGTATGCCCCACCTCCAGCTTTCCGATCATTCTTCCACGTGTGAAATCGTCCAGGTGATTTCTTCTAGCCATATTTCACGAATTGATTCACTGGCACTTGCAGCGAACATGTTGAATTGCGTCTCCGTCCTTCCTTTTATTCTGTTGAGCTGCGCGCGCCGACATCACGCGTTTTGCGTACGCTCACGTCGCCTCCGACGTTTCGTTCTTGATATTTGCATACGCATGACGTTTCTACTGACTTACGTGTTCATTGTACTGATCTCCAGATCTCCTTTCCTGCAATTTCATGGCTATCTGCTAAATTTTTATATTGTTGCTTTAAGTTTTGCACACCAGTGTACTTGCACGCTACTCTAAATCGAAAGGTTGCCCTATGAAGTACTTATCTGCCTACATTATAAATAAAATAAAAAAGATGAGAATAAATGAGAATGTGAATGCATTTGATTTACTTCATATGTAAATTGGAGAAGGAAAACCACAAGCCACTGAAGTCTTTCGAACTCGTTAGTACATATGTGGTAACTGTCATTGCAAATTTTGAGTTATTTTTGAAGGGTTTATTACGGAATTTTTAGTGTTTGAGTGCTTAGGAGGGGAGTCAATTTTATGTATTCTTTCTAGATACTAGGTAGGTGATATGGGGTTGTGTAAGTTAAAAGTAAACACGAAAACAACGGTATTACCATTTTATAATAAATATTTTATGATACAAATTAAATTTTGAATCAGCAAGATTCGAATATTCGTGAAATATTTCAAGTAACAAAATCCTACAGTTTTTAATAGCTAAACCATATGACATGCCTTCCAATAAAAATTTGATTAAGGAAACCAGAAGTGTAGAGGAGGAAATTAGCTGGAAATTTGTATTAACTAATTTAATGAAATGTTAATATTTAATAGCCAAGATGTTTTGATAAATTTTCCTAAACATTATTCAGACATGAAACGAATAAGAAATTTTCGCCACTACGTTCTTAAACACTTAAAGAAAATATAATTATAAGGATATCGGATAGAAGAATATATTTAAGAATAAGTGTCACCCAAATAAAAGTATTAAGAAGGTTGAAATACAATAATGGATGATCAAATTGAAAACCATTTACCTCTAAGAATTAAAGTCATAATACATTTTTCCGGAGAAGAAAGAAGCTTTTTATCAATATAATTTTATTATAATTTTCTTGATAATTTGCATGAAATAGCAGGGACCATGAAAATATCTACAAAATCAATGTTTCTTTTAGTCTAAATGTCTAGTAATTTCATTTTAAGGTATCCTACAACGCTCAAATACCCACTGAGGGTACACCATGAAACAACCAAATTCGGTATTCGGTTCCGAATCCGATTGAATCTATTTCACTTAGCAAGTCTGATCTGCGTTGCCAAGGATACCGGCATTATCTTTTAAATAAGCACTCGTACATTAGCAGTAGTTTTGAAGTCATTCTTTTGATTCGAAATTATCCAAGCATCGTTCTATTGAAATGACTTAATTGAATTTTCACTAGCATTGTAAGAATTTGGGACTTGCCATTCAAGAAAAACACATCTACTACAGCCCACTATATAAAAACATCGACTCATCTTGACTGGTTAGAAATACACCGTTGATATTCTACTGCACAAATGGATCGAAGCCTTTACAAAGTGCCGACTTGCAAAAGAAATTAAACCCATTGTGGAAATATCAACAAAACGCATCATGAATCTCGGGACCCTGTTCAGTGCAGGCTCACTCGAAGCATGGGATGCCGCCGACTATTACAGCCATAATCTATTTGCATCGGTAAAATAAAAATCATTATCGTAATATTTTGTGACAATTCCATTGTAGTGCATCACATCTATTCGAATGCAGAAGACTAATGTTCTGCAGGTATCGTTAAAATTTTGCAGTTCCAAGTACGCTTTGTGCATTCAATCGCCTTAAATTATTCAAGGCAGATCGTCCAAGTTACATTACAGTGAACTACATCTACTACAATCAAAACGTCGAAACCAACTTATTTCTCCAGTACAGTCAGTCATTCATTTCCATCATAAGATACTACATTAAATCTGGTTTGATCCTTCATTTCCTGTGTTTTATTCATAGCTTGAGAGGTAGTAAAAAACTGTAGGAGATTTGGTTTTACCATCTGGTGGTCTGATACTTTGTATGCCATTTAGTTCAATGTTAAGTTAAACGTAATTAATAGTACGTAAAATTAAAATTTTAAATTCTTAAGAAATATTAGTCTACTCTGTTATGTAAAACTACATATGGATCTAGTTATCGCTGCTTTGATATTGAATTTATATGAGCGGTCAAATTTTTTTTCTTTTGGAAAAAAGTGGAAACAAGCTGCTAGTGCAAGATATTTAGAGAATGAAAAAGAAAATTAAGATTCAAGACTTACATCGTTGCCTTGTATTTTAAAGAGAACAAAACTTCCAAACTCAGACAAAGTCTAATGCCTCTGCGAAGGAAACAAATCAACCATCTTTAAATTATCTTTTGTTTAAAGGATGGAACCCGATTGAATTAATTCCAGATATAATGCACAAATTTAAATAACATCCCATAGGATTAATTATCATATCATATAGAGAAGCGTAAGGCAATTAAGTATTATTCCACAGTATATAAACTAAAATTCTTTTTTCCTAAAGCAATTGTCTATAGGCATTATAAAACTATAAGTTATAGCAACTCCATTTCTGTTTATAGCATCTTTAAATCATTTGTTACAGATTTCCCTCAAGGGAAAACTTGGGTTGTAACTTGGCTTCGAACATCCTTTTTACGTCGATAAATATAGTGTTTAGTTCAGATGAATTCAAGAAATTTGTCCCTCGAGTGCAGAATTTATAGTAAAGTGTTCGTTCTAATTTAAGAAATTTGTAAAGTAACGCGTCTAGTTTGCATAGCTGAATATAATGGGGATACGTCTCTTGGGTATGAAAGGAACCTAGATCGAGATGCTAGATTCTTTGAATATTCTAGATTTAGATGCTAGATGCTCGAGACCTCTAAATACTTGGTAAACAATTCAATTTAAGTAAAAAAAAAGCCGTTATAACATTCGATCCACGACAAATCCACAACTTTATTACCAAGGCTGTTGATACAAGAGATCAGGGAAAAAATTGGGACATCCCTTTACCTGATAACATGCAAAAGCTGTCAGGTAAAGGGTTGTTAAAAGGTTTCAAATTGTTTAATAAAGATGCCTAATAAGTAATATAGAAATTTACCAATATTTGAAAGTACACGAGATATCCGAGTTTCGTATATTTTTGAAGTATGTATAAAACCATATGGTGTCTGTATTTTTTATGCGAACACTGGTGTTAAATGACCGAAGTCGAGATGCGCTATTCAAAGAATTATCGACACAATTAGAATTAATGTCATGTTGCATAGCTCTATTTATACATTCAGTGATATTGATTAGGCTGACATAAAGGTTACATTTTGGCGAGACTCATAGTGGCCATCTGGTGGATTCGTGAACGAATTGAGTGGTTAGTTTTAAATATGGTAAGCGATCCATTAACTGGCCCTACTGGGAATTGGAGTAAAGTGAATGTTGAGAAGGACGTTCGGCCGAAAAGTTAATCAAATTTCAAAGGTGGAAGGATCAAACATGGCTCTTTGAGACTTCTGAAAAGTGGCCATCTAACAAAATATTTTTCGAAAAGAAAGGAGATCAGAAAAATGAAAATTCTTTTAATCTTCTAAAGAAAATATATCTTTGTGGCGTAAAGTTTTCAAAATTCAAGCCCATTATTTATTTTGCAAATAACACGTATAGAATATAAGATGGAAAAATTTGGACAATCGAGATCGAACATGTTCTAAGTAATTAAAAAGAAAATATGACAAATTTCCTGTACCTAATAATGCACATATCTGTAATGCATTTAAAAATGAAGCTATTAAAAAAGTTAAAATTCTAGAGTAACACAGCATTTCAATTATTTATTGTTCCGCCCATATTATTACTAGAAGACTTTTTCACTGAATTATTAGAATATTTTCACGAGATAAATTGTAAAGGGGAAACGCAGATTCTATTGAGTATTTTAAGTACAGGATATTCAAAAGGTAGGAGAACCATTCGCAAAGTTTAACTGTATTTAGTGCAACAGTTACGCTGGGGGACAGCTAGCAAAAGTTGGTCCACTGACGCCGGCTGATCACGCGAAAGACGTAAAGGTCTTCGAAGTAGTTGGAAATTCTTCCAGGTCCGTTGCACATAAAACATGGAGATGAGACATGGATAATTTTTACCTGTGACATTTATATAGTCATTCATTCATAATTAGTTAAGTTACTTATTCCTCCCCAACTTCTTCCTTCCTTCCTTCCTTCCTTGGGATATCTGAGAATGACGCACTGGTGTGCAAAATTAAGCAACTTTTCTGATTTTGCGATAATTCTGCAAACAATCAAGTGGGAGACATGAAATTCATACTACAGAGACACTACAGAACTTATAGAATGAAGAAAGAATTGTAGTCAAAAGGAATTGTATGCACACGTACAATTTGGAACAAAGCAAAAAAGGTTTTATTGACAGAATGGCGTTAGTAAAAAATACTGTCTGACCATGAGGCAGAGCAACAAACTCAAGTACCTTAGTACGGAAAAAGATATCCCCTAAATGCAATGGTTGCGTGACAAAGTTTGTTCACACTCAATACCAAATTATCCAGGAGCTCTATTATTTCACTCTTTAAGGAGAATCCATTTCAGATATCTGGGGTTCTTCAGATATCTTCCATTTTAGATATCTAGAGGATAGGATCTTCCTTCCAGGCAGCTCCCCCCAAAAACCCATCTTACTCATGTTTAAGGAAATTTAAATCAAGGTAGTATGCTGGTCAATCCTTCTGCTGATATCCTGGTTTTTTTATAAGCTCCTCAACAGCAGAGATCGTGTGGACGTGCATTGGAGTCCCCAAAATTAAAGTCTGGTCCAATAGTACCTCGGAACATACGCCCGTATGGGAGGATAATTTCATCGCGGTAACGATCTCCAGTAAGTGAGCAGCTGTCGAAAATGTTGAGCTCCGTTCGTCTATTCAACACAATGCCTCCCCACACAACTCCCGGACTTTTGCCTTGATGTTAGTGAAATAAAACCATGTCCCTACCTCCCTCCATATCAATTGGCTCCGAGAGTAGTTGCTCAGACTAAAGAGCAATCATCAATAAGCAGCGATGTTACCCGATTATCTGGTTGTGCTCTCTTCATCTGCAGAACGATATGCTGGTCATCGCATGCCATTGTTTTCCTCGATCGACCACCTCCAACCTTTCTTATATAGCTGTACCCGTTATTTGGAAGACTTTCCAGGCTCTTGAAACTACACTTTTGTCAATTCCAAACTCTTGCGCAACACTCGTCAAACTTCAAGCTTGGCGATCATTCTACCACGTGTAAAGGCACCCTAGTGGTTTCTTGTAGCCATTATGAACGTACGATTTCATTTTCAAGGAATGTCTGGAAATACGTCCCACCTTTTTAAGTTGCCTTGGCACCGAGCGCTCGCATTTCACGAATTTCGTGCCGTGACGTCCCTCTGAAGTCATAACGCCGATATTTGCGTATGCATCACCTTTCTACTGAGCTGCCTTTTCACTGCACTAGTAGCAGAAAGCCATTTTCAATAATTTCATTGTTGTCTGTTGAAAAATGCATTTGTTGCTTAAGTTTCACGCGCTAATGTATATTTGATAACTGTAGCAATTTCAGAAGTGAATTCTTCGAATTTTGAAGTTGATGGGAATGAAGTTCATAAAGCAACTAAATTATGTCAACTCCAATCCCTTTGAGTTGTGGGAGATTTTTAGAACACCTAAAAACTTTAAGAACCTTGGAAGAGCACTTCTAACTTATGAAGCAACTACAAACCCTACCATGTGACCGAATCTGATCAGTTTTCGTCCTACTGTACATCTCCTAGGACACGATTGGTTTAGTTCTCGTATGCAATAAACATTTAAAACTATGTAGATGCTTGACATGGTGTACATTGACTTGTTAATTCAGTAACAAAAACGTCAATATTCCAATGTGAAATTGGATGATACTGTTCTCGTTGGAAGCGATTTCAAGAAACGTAACTGGCCTCTTACCAAAGTAATAGATCTTATACCCGACAAAAATGGTAAGATTCGAATTGTCAAACTGAAAATTGTTTTAATCTGTGTTGCTGGTCAGACTGAAACGGTTCCAGAAGAGACTTCCGATGCTTCTGCCTTTTTTCGTCCATAATCACCAAATCAGGACGAAGTGTCCAAGTACATCCACCGACTTGTTTTGCTTAATACTTCAAATGAGTTTCGATATATTGCTATAGTGAACATGGAATCAAAAGAGATGGCATTGAAGACAAGCTCCATTATCCATCTAATCGAAGAATACAATTACATCCTCGAAATTCCTGTTCTGGCTAAGAGCAAAGCCAGGAATTTCAGTTTCTGTTTGTTTGTATTACTGTGATGGATGTTGAGTATGTGAAACTGTATTTTTACATATTTCGTCGTCAATTAAATGTCTATGTGGAAATGAGTTTAATAGGGAATTTTAGAGACTAAGCAACTGCTAAGCATCGGTTAGATGCGCGAGAGACCCTTTCTGGTTCTACAATTACACCATGTTATATTCCCTTTAATTTTATATTGTAGACGAATTTATAAGTCATTGCACATAGAAATATTTAGTATTTTCTTCATTATTTCATTTGAATGTATAGGTAGCTTTAAAATTATCCCGAGTAGATTTATTTTAATAAATAAGGCCAAGACTTTTAATTAGGGGTTAAAACAAATATTTTGGGCTGCCTTGCATTCTAAGGTAAACACGAGTTCATTCATAATAATAATAATAATAATGCAACATTAATTCTGCAGTCATTTCATGTTAGCTTTAACATTAATTCTAAGCGTGGTATTTGAAATAATACTGTATCATTTTTATTTGGAACTAAATCAGCATTA
This sequence comes from Caerostris darwini, assembly GCA_021605075.1. NCBI lineage: Eukaryota > Metazoa > Arthropoda > Arachnida > Araneae > Araneidae > Caerostris > Caerostris darwini. The sequence goes on along the minus strand of BPLQ01011329.1, from coordinate 147,787 downwards.
TAACAGCAACAGCATCTGGATAATTTATTAAAGAATATTTATTCGATATGAATCGGAATTTAAAGTTATTAGACGACTCATTCATATTTGTGTTCCTTTCTAAACAAACATCCAATTACGATTTATTAATCCAAAATTCTACACATCTATTCAAACTACAAACATCCGATTAATATTTTAGAACAAGCACATTAATATCGTCATTGAATTTCGCTCTAGTATCCTACAAGGCATTAAAATTTAGCAGCACATTTTAAAATTAAATGTAAGTAATATTTTTAAAGTTTCCTTATTCTGAAATATTTGATTTAATAATTTCTACACTATATTTTATTCAGCGGGTTCAGTCTCAAATGACTTGGTTTGTCGTTCTATGGTCATTTTTCACACACTTTAGATTAATTAGAGCGGGACCTACAGTTTAACGTGGATTCCGAACCACTAACAAATATTAAGGTCACCTCCAGAATTCGAGATCTTTCCCGTTGTTACCACATGCTTCAGGTTCGAATCCTGGAGGTGTCATGGATTCCGAACCACTCACAAACATCTATGTTAAACTGTAGGTCCTGCTCTAATTAGCCTAAACTGTTCACAAAATGACCATAGAGCGACAAACCAAAACAACCAAGCCAGGATTCGAACCCGAAGCCTGTAGTACCTGATGGCCAGTGGCCACAGCCAACTGACGATCAGGCCGCAGGTTCAGCCTCAAAACTTAAATTCAATGCTCAATCAATCATTAAAGGAAATGTCATTTTGCAGTTCTAATTTGTTCTTATCCATAAATATATATAATTATGGAAATAAAATTTTAAATCTATACCGCTTGAAAATTGTAATGTAAATATTACATTTAAATCATGAACGTTGTGATTAAAATTTGCTTTTAGGCGATTTTTTCGTTCATTTATATCCATCTTAAAGACGTGTACTGCAGTAAGGAATATCCATTACCTTCGTAAAAATGACTACATTCCACAAAGAAATATCAATAAGGATTAATACTTATGGAAAGATGAATTCCATAATAACTAATGCGATTATGACTTGTATCCTTAAGGATATCCTAAATAGCGTAATCCTTTTTTTGATGTTTAGTCCCTACAAATAAAACTCATTCACTTAAGTGGAATTCATTACTCATCTAACATCTGCTATAATCGATTTCATTAAGAAATTACTACAGTATTTTGTTTGTCGATAAAAAGTAGTCTAGACAGACTAAGTTTTCCCAACCACGTTCCTCCATGATGGTTTAATATTAAAATATTTAATTTTCACATCAGATCAGGTTAAAACCCCCATAGAAGCTAATCATTACATCTAAACGCAAATTTTGCAGAAAGAAAGCATCGAAATAAAGTTAAATTAGTTTTTTCATGGATTGTAAATTAATTATCAGTTTAATGGAAGAGAGGGATTAAAGTGTTCTTTGTAAAATCCATCTGCGATTTATATTATGAATAATCAAAATGTCGACTTCTCCTTGTGATGCGACAGCAATTATGAAATCGATTGGTTAATGAAAATTTAAATTCGAAACATGTCTAAAGTCATAAGACTAAACTGTCTTAACAAAGACAGTTAATCTTATGACATGTTTCGAGAAAAAAAATTGAAAAAGTGATTTAGTTAAGAGTTTTAAGGAACCGCCATAAAGAGTCAAGATATAGTTTTAATCGAGTGAATATTTATTCTAGGAGTCTATCATAATTATGAGGTACCCGAAATAATTGTCGATCAATCGTTTTTAATTTCTTACATAGAAAGATCAAATTTCTTAAATACGATGATAATGACTTTGGACAAAGAAATTTTATTGTTAAATTTGCTTATTAAGGCTCCTCATGCTTTTATTCGTTATAAATTTGTGGATAAGTTTTACAGATAAGTTATTTCTCTTTGGGTTCATGAATTTTTGCATTTCATAAAAATTCTCAATCTTAAGAAGCAATTGCACATTATCAAATCGTTCAATTAAAATGAAATTCCATTTTGTAAGTAAACATTTTGAAGAAAATATTTAGTTTCGAACATCAAATTACATAATGTTTTATATATCTCGATAAACATTCGTTAATTTTAGAAGAAAAAAAAAGGGGGGGATTTCAAATTGTTTAGGGACGTACTATTTTTCCCCTGCTCATTAGAATAGTTATCTAATATTATCTCTGCACTATTGTCGTTTAAAATGTTTTAAGGACACTTTAAAAATTTGTATGCATATTGTTACATTTTAAAAAGAATTTGTCTTCGTTTTTGAAACATTGGGATAAGTTAACACGGATTTTACGTTAAGGATAAGGGGATAAAGATATAAGCATTGGGATAAGCTAACACAACCAGTATACAGCGTTTTCTCAGCTTGCATTAGGAAATAATTAGCGAGAACCTTGGACCATGATTGGTAATCTCAGAACTAACGCAATCCTTCAATTAAAGAGATCCAAAATAAGAGCACCATAGATTGTCTTTGAAAAAGGAACGTATATCAAATACGACTTCCCTATGATTTACAAAAGCTTACTGGCGATGTATTTAAGGAAAAGAATTAATCTTGTACATTACTGATGAATTATAATTATAAATATAATGCGATACGTTAAACATAATCACAAAAAACTTTTTACAACTTTCTTCTAGGAATGGTTTTCATCAAATACATGTCTTAATATATCAAATGTAAGCAACCAGTAGTATGTAAGCAACCAGCAAAACGCGTTGGAAGGCAGAAGTCAGTCATTTCCCCAAATTCTAATGTTATAATCCCTTATTATTAATAGACCACCCGGACAGGTACACAATTATCTGCTCTTTAAAGAACCATTGCAACACGGAGCTGAAATCCATCACTATACACGTGTTAAAAGCTGAAAGTTATGCCACTAACAACAGTGCATCTGAACACTTGTAAGAAATATTTGTTACTGCACAATTTTTTTAGATTATATAAGCACTTTTCCCAATAATCATTTCAATTGTCTCTTAAGTTATCTGAAGCATCCGATATTCTACTGTTTAGTTCATGAAAGGAAAAGAACAACTTGGCAATTAAAGAAACAATTCCTTCCTACCAGCCGAATTCTTTCATTGAGATTAATAATGTTATTATCTTTGAATTGGGTTGAAATAGCATCGGAAAATATTTAAGGATGGAAAATTCCCCTCTCACTATTCCCTTCTAGAAATTTGATTATTCTATATCAAAATCCAGTAAAAGAAATGCAAATTCGAGTTATTTGAAATATTTTTAACATATTTGAAATCTTATTATAGAATATGCTTTATGTTTTGTGAATAAGAAATAAGTATTTTCCTTAAAGTGATCTTAATTCAATTCTCTCAAACACAAGACGAATCAGTCGAGTTATTTTAAGTTCAACTTCGAGATTTTAAAATGTACAAAACTACTAAGGAATGCCTTTTTATTACAATTAATACTTTCTATAGCTTAATAGTTTGTTAACTAATATAACAAAACGGCGTTTTCTGTATTGAATTCACGACATAAATTGAATAAAATGCAGTTTGTTTCTGTCTCTCAAATATTTTAAATTTCAGTATTAGAATTTGTTAAATTTGCAATACTACCAATTTCAATTCTATAGTTGTTAATATTTACACCTTAATAATCACTTACCTATTTAATAGTTGCTTACCAATTTATAAAATTCATATTGGAACATTACAAAAAGAACCTGAATCAATTTTATAACAAAAAAAGCAATGTTAATTCCATTTTATCATTGTGTTTGAACTCGCTTCATCACTTGCTTATTAAAAGCAATTTGAATGCGAGAAATATAATTGGACATTAAAAGCTTTCAATGAAAGTTTTTTTTCAGAATAAACTTAATTTTACAAATGCATGCCCCCGCAAGTTATTCGTTACTGTGACAATGAATTTCCGACACACATTTTCTTTAAAAAGGAAGTGATAATTAAAGGCATTAACGAAGTATTATTGATATTATAATTTTTCACAAACTTCATACAAATTTTTTTTTTTTTTTAACTTTCGTGTTTTTCCCCACTCGTATGTTTTTATGGACACCATCCTCTTCAAAATTAGGTTAATATTTTGTTCCCACTAATTGTATACGATGCCTTGACAGATAATCGAATTTACTTTCAAAGTATTTTCAAAAGCAATTCAAGTCTTGCGTCAAATTAAATTTTCCTTTAAAGATGTCATGGTTAGGACGCTAACTTGACCTGATATGCTGCAAGTTTGATAAAAACACTTATGAATCATTATGTCTTATTGTTTAAGTTTTGTTTATTTACTATGTCCTCATAACTTGTTGGTAACTCTGATATTTAATGTATTCAATTTAAGGCAAAGACAAAAAGTTTAAACTAAATAAAAGACATACCTTTTGCTTTGAAGTCTTCTCCGAAGGAAGAAAGTGATGAAGTTATTGTTGTCAAAAGTCGAAATTGATGACTGGTATCATTTTGAGATAATTACAAATATTTAAGTCACTAGCATAAATAATGTAAACAACAGCTGGCTTGCAGCAACAACAGCAGTATGATTTAGCAACGAGATTTTGCGTTTACCAAAAAAACAAAAAGTCAAGTACAACTACGGGGTCTACATTTATAGTTGTAAACATCACTGACATCATTCAATAACTACTGCAACTTTAATTAATAATTTTTTCCTCTCAGTGTTTATTTTAAGTACTTTTAAGCTCTACTATAATTTTAGTCCAAAATTAAATTGTGAAAATATCTAAATAATATATATAATGTATTGCTTCATTTAATGTAATAATTAACGAAAAAAAGCTCTAATGTTATAGATCTGGATTCAAATCTTAAAGCATGCATCTTATTAGTGTGACGTTCAAAGCTTAAATTCCAAGATTTGCAATCATGGTAATAAACTTCTACAGCCAACTAAAGCGTATCAAAACCAGGGTTTTTTTATTATTAATTATCATTAAATTCCTACTATTAGTTCATACTCTACCAATATATATCATGTTCAAATTTTTAATCGTTAATAAAATACTTTTTATTCATCCACTCAAGTTCAAATACATTTTTTGAACTTGGTGTGGATGACGCTTGATGTTAATACAGTTTTTTCAAATATTAATTCATTGATTAAATTTAATTTATTAATTTTAAGTTTTTTTTTAGATTTAAGTTGCATGTATCTAATAATAGATGGCCCCAGATGTAAGAGGAAAATTTCAACTTTATTTGTAAAGGACTTTTCTGCAATATAGCGAAAAAAAAGTAGGAATTGACTTAAAAAAAAAATTTTTATAGTACTTGTTTTCTAAGTAAATCTGTAATATGGTCTTGAATCATTTCAGAGAAATTAACGAAAGAGTTCAAATGATCTAACTGTATTCTTAAATAATAGTTTATTCCTCCACATTTTGAAAAATTATTTATTCAGCTTATCGAGAATTGGGACAAATACTGAATTCAATGGTCTGTCATTTACTAAAATAGCAAAACTTTTATTTTCTCATCATTAATTTTCAAATAATGATGAAGTTTACTGAATTAACCGATAAATGGAAATTTGATATCCCCTTCCTTTTCCCTTGAAAATTCTTGGTCAAAACCTTTACTTTCTAAAGAACTTTAACTCTAATCCAGTAATATTGAAATATAATATTACAGCTTTAAAAAATAACCTGTTTCTTTCTTTTTAGAATATTGGGATGAAAATATACTACTATCCTACACACAAACTTTTTAATGCCTTTTGATGTTTGAATATATAAAAAAAGACAGTATTAAGACAGTCTTCAAGATTATTCGCCAGTTATATATTATATCTAGTATTGCAGCCATGTAATCATCAACGATTTGAGCTCTGCTTGTAAGTTATGTAGGCAAACCATAGGGATTTCCTGATATGAATATTTCGTACACTGTCTATTATCTCACTTCATTTCCCAAAACTGGTTTTTTCAAAGAATCTTTAGTCGATTTATAATTAAAATGATCCATGAAAATCTTGTGGAATATCTTGGGTTCACTTTTTCCAGGTTTTTTTTCCCTCTTTTGGTGTTTTTATGTTTCCTCGTTCAATGGCTTATGGGTGGCGGAGGAAATGAACATCCCATTATATTGCCCAAAGTACTGGAAAGTTATGTTTTTTAGCATTGATTTTCATCTACTACTGTGTTCAAAAAGTAAGACCCGTTTTCAATTTAAAATTCCCGGGGCTTATGGAATTTCCATTTCTATTTTCTTTTTTAGGTTGTCCTTGATATCTGTGTGAAATTCGGTGTCGAAATATTCATTAGTGTTTGAGTTACGCTTGGCTATGCGAGACGCTAAAACTATTCCGGCGATTTTTGGCACAGGCGAATTAATTGGGAACAGAACTTGCAATAAATTTTTTTGCGGAAACGTATAGAACGTTGCAGAAGGCATTCGGTGAGCATTTCTATATCGGAAAGACATGCTTAGAAGTGGTATAAACTGTTCAAAGAAGGCAGAGAACGCGTTGAATACGAAAAACCCTCTGGTCGACCATCAACCTCAACCGACGAAGTTCACGTACAAAAAAAATAAAGATTTCGTGCTTGCAAACCATCGATTTAGAAGTAGAGACCTCGCTGATGATGCTGGAATTTCAAAAGGATCGGTCAATTCCATTTTGGGCCTCAAACGCGTCACATCTCGATTGGTAGCGAAAACACTGAATGCGCCGGCTCACACTGCATTGATTCTTCGTGACTTTTTCGAAAAAAAAGAAACACATATCGTTTCACAATCACCGTATTTACACCGTGTGACTTCTGGCTATTTCCTAAACTGAAAAGACCACTCGGGGACACCGTATTGAGTCGATTGAAGAGATTCAACGTGAATCGGAGCACGCTTTGAAGGCCATCCCTGCCGATGTCTTTTTAGCATGTATTGAGGATGGGAAAAAACTTTAGCATAAGTGCATTGTGTCCGGAGGGGATTACTTTGAAGGCGATGAAATAAATTTAGACGAATAAATAAAGAGTTTTCGAAAAAATATTTGATTGGTCTTACTTTTTGTGGACGGTAGTATATAGTCACCAATGGAGCCAATACCTCTTCGCCGAATGTACAGACAATCTTCATCTTTACTTTGTTTTCTCTGAACAAGAATCAATCAAATCATGCTTAATAACAGAGATTCCAGCACCCCACAGTTACAAATTGACGATACTTTTAATAAATGTACTCCCAACTTTAAGGGAGTTAGTTATAGGCTTGCACTACTTTCTCTTCTAACATCCCAAAACTTGTCATTGTAGCAATAACAATCTGGGCGTTGTTGACCTCCTTTTCTCGTTTTCTATCCAGATTATTAGTTGTCGTTGGCATCTCACTTCTCTTGGATACTTAACCGTATTGTAGAATTCTCTGCACTAACCTAAACTGTTTCAGCAGTATTTGCCGGCTTTCTTTTTATTCTGCAGTTATAAGCTGAACCATATTTGATACGAAAAGAGATAACAACTGAATAATCCCAGCAGTTTTATTAAACTTCTACTTCCAAGCTAGACTTTCAAAGAAGAATGAATAAGTTACCCTTCGTAACTGCCTGAAACCTATTTTATTCAAGCCAACTTTCTTTAGGTACTGGAGTGTAAGGGATTCCTGACCTGTCAAGTTCAAATTCTTTATCTTCCCTCTTATGCGCTCCATTTTCTACTCTGTTGGTTATAATCATCTCCAACAATTCTTTCATGGTCACCTCTTCGTATGTCTTCTATTTTACTATTGAAAACCTAAGTGCACTGTCATTATCAGCACTTTTACCGTCTCTTTCCCACTTCTCAGCCAATACTTGGAAATCGCATTTTCTGACATTTTTTGAGTCTATATTCAAACCAATTTAACTCTTAATAACCTAATTAAACCAATTTAACTCAGACCTGTACTTCAGAATCTACCAATCTTAAAATCTTTTTCCCCTCAGCAATCCTGACAGGTACTAAACCTTCCAACGACAGTAGTAAGGGAACTTCCACACTGACTTTAAAATTCAAAAGACATATTTATTCATACTTCATTGTAATCTGAACTCCCACTAGCCAAACTTACAATGAATTCAACTATAAAGAAACTTCAACACAAACCTGAAAGCATATTTTAAATACCATATCAACTAAAACTATCTCAAAATATCAGCTATACTATAAATATTCTCAATGATCTAAGTCTGGGGTCTCCAAACTTTCCAGCCTTAGAGTCATTCTGTTTACTGCAGTAAGTAGCAAGGGCCAAAACCGTTTTAATTTTTCTGCCATTATCTATAATTTCTAGACTAGACGCCGAGTACGCGCTCTGAGCGAGCATACGCTTGCTAAATTCACTGGTTCAATTACTACAATTACTATTGTGTGTATCCATACGACCGTGACACTTGATGACATCTAGTGGTTAAAAGCGGAAATAGGTAGGTATAACTACCGAGGGTTACCACGGAATGTTCACTAATTTATAATGTTAGTGGGATTCATTTCAATTATTTGCTAGTTGTTATGCTTAAGTTAAATTTTCTGCGTATTATGGTTGTCATTAACCTTTACTTAATAAATAAATAAAACCGAGTTATTATCATTCTGTGTTTTTTATCCAACTTATTACAGCAACAATAAGCTATTCGCTGTCGCGGGCCGTAGTTTGGAGACCCCTGATCCAAAAGACATTCTTTAACCAAAACTGCTGCGTTAGCATGACCTCGAAATCGAGCGACCCTTTCACTTTCTCTCCTAAGAAATCTAAACGGAAAATAAACTTCCTTGTTGATTTTTACTGTTCTCAATATTTTTTCAGTCGACCTGCAGCTAAAGTGTATCTTAACGAATCACAAATTAAAATTCATTTCCTTAAAAACCTTTGCCGTACAATATACATAACAGGTGGACTGAAAAGTTCGTAGGCTAACACATAGATGGCGCTACTAGAATTAAATCCATATGATTTTTAGTTAGCCCTAACCTTCAAAAAGACACGTGTATAAATTTGACAGCTGTTGCACTATCAGTATGTGAGTCATAGCATTTGTAGTGAAGTTATAGCATTTTTAATGTTCATCACCACTCTGCTGACTGTTGATTGGACTCCGGTGTGAAATGATGGAGCCATGTTTCATCCATTGTCCCATATAGACGCAAAAAAATTCGGATTTATTACGATTGAATAGAATCATCAATACTCAGAATCATCAATTCGTTGTTGCTTTTTGTCGATTGTGAGCTCGCGCGGCACCCACTTTGAACAGAGCATTCGCATATCCAAATATTCATTCACGATATGTCCAACACGTTCATTTGATATCTTTAGGGTCTCAGCTATCTCAATCCACTTCACTTTACGGTTATCAGAAATTATTTTGAGGTTTTTTTTATTTTTTCGTCGGTAACAGCCTCTTTGGGGCGTCCACTGCATGCATCGTCCTTGGTGCTCATTTCGCCTTGTTTAAATTTAGCAAACCACTTCTCTACAGTTGATTTTCCTGGTGCAATGTCCGAATAATGTTTATCAAGCCAAGGCTTGGCTTCAATAGTATTTTTTTTCGCCAAAAGCAATGCTTTAATTAACACACGAAATTCCTTTTTATCCATTTTTTCAAACTAACAAAAGTTGCTTCACTAAAAATGCTATAACTCACATACTAATAGTGCAACAGCTGTCAAATTTATACACGTGTCTTTTGAAGGTTAGAGCTAACTAAAAATCATATGGATTTAATACTAGTAGCGCCTCTATGTGTCAGCCTACGAACATGTCAGCCCAACTGTTAATTGATAACATATAAATTAAGTTGTAAGTGGTTCTAAGAAAAGTAAGTGTGATATTATTCGATTAATTAAATCTGTTCGATATCATACGAGTTTTACGCTGAGTCGACTTCCCAAACAAAACACTTTTAATATGTAATAGAAAGAGGCGGTGAAAACATTTGTCTTAACATCATTTGAATTTAGCGGCCTGGGGGCAGTTTGGTTTGTGCTCTGGCGATTGGTACCACAGGCTTCAGGTTTTAATCCTAGCGGTGGCATGGATGCTTGTTAGTGGTTCAGAATCCACGTTAAACTGTAGGTCCAAGTTTAATTATCCTAGAGTGTGCAAAAAAATGACCGTAGAAGTACAAATCAAACCAAGAATTTAAGTACCTTTCCATCGATTACACTAATCTTACATACTCGATCCACTATACTAATCTTACTAATGCCAATGCATTCTGTGTGAAAATATTGAAGTTACTGGTAAAGATAATGTAATATTTCTGTTAAATTTTTTTTTCTCAGATAAATCTGTAAATCCATTTGCAGAACTTTTTGCCAGACTTTCAAGAACTTTATTTTATCAATTTTTTTTCTTCATACAACTGCCAACGCTGAGTCTCTATGTCTCAAAAGAACAAAATAAAACGTCTTAAAACTGCTATATAAGAATGTTACTATAAAAAACAAGTTAATTCAAAATAATCAATTCAAAGCTTGGAGACATAAAGTAAATTGCTAAAAATAACATAAAGTAACTAGGCACTACCGTACAGATATAAAGTAATTCAAAGAAACAATATGAAAAAAATCTCTCTAAAAAAGAAAAGAAAAACATTCGAAATCGACTTTTTTTTTCCAGTACCTATTTTTTACCAAAACTGTCTTTTACGCTATTATTATAAATAACAAGACTTATTTTTAAAAAGAACTTTTTGAGATGTCGCTGTTTTTTCTAGCGCTTCAGATTAAAGGTTTAGAAAGTAAAGAAGCGATATAAAAGTTGTAACTAATTAATTTTTTTCTGATGTTTAGGGTCGATTTAATAGGATTAATTAATTGTTGAGGAATAAGTGTTTGAGAGCCTAATACTTTATCAAAAAACAATTCCTTATTCTTCGTAATTGACAATTAATCTTCAAATTGATACGATTAGTAACGAAGGAAATTTGAAAGTTTTCTTTCTCTTGCCCAATATTTTCTTCTTTAAAGAAAAAATTTACTTAAAATTTGCAGGGGCATTTGAATTAAACTTTATTTGCAAATAGTAATTTCATTCAATATGGACATCATTAGTATAGTGAAAAAATCCTCAAGATATTTCAAAATTTCTCCATAATTACATTTTTAAATCATCACGTACAGTTTGCACAATCTTTAATGTAAGCTCACAGAAAAAATTCTACCTTGAATTGTTCTTTTGAATCATTAAATAATTGTTATTCCAAATTAAATTGCAAAAATTAAAGTTTATAGTTTGTAATTGCATGTAACATGATTTAGCTATCCAATGAAGTGTCGAAGCTGTTAGCACATTGAAGACGGTATAGTATTGGTATGCAGTAAAAGTTTGTAGCCTGTATTCCTGCCTATTTTTGTAAATATTTAATAAAAATTTTCAAAAAAGAAAAATATTAAAAAAATCCGCTGTTTATATAAAGTGATTAATATATTCCTTAATGATAGAAAATGGAAGTAATGGTAACAGTTTTTCATAATGGTAGGCATCTCTGTAAATGACTTGAATTTCAACCATTCTGTCTTCAAAGTGTGGAAACAATTCTTAAGTATTTCTTTAAGTTTAATTAATAACGAACATAAAATATTTCAATTATTTTGAAAAAACAAACTAACAATTATTTTAATTGTTCTCCATTTCTTAATACGTTAATTCTCCAATTTGCTCATTCCACTTATCAATTCCCAATTGTGAATTTTTCCCACTAAATCTAGTTCACAGACGTAAACAAAGAGGAAGACTCAATTATATTTTTAATAAAAAAAATCTATTTTTCGTCAAATAAATTGCTTAATTAAAGTAATTTTTTTGTCATTTCTGAAAACGGAATAAATTAGCAAAGGGAAACCAACTATTCTTTATATGTTTCTATCTTCAAGTAAAAAAAAAATTCCATATAAGCTTCATTTATTTTTTGAAAATAAACTTCACTTCATTTAATTTTTATGAGTATTTTTTTATATATTCTTATATAATAAAAAATATTCATAAAAATTAAATGAAAGTATGAAAAAGAAGTTGATACGGAACCTCTCAAAGAAGAACCAATCTATAAAATAACACTCGTAAAACTAAATTATAAAATAACACTCGTTTTTAAAAAAATGTCCTCATAATTGACAAATTTTATTGATTCAAGGTCTGTAGTGAGTAGTAACTGCAACGCTGCAACTAAATTTCATTAATGTATACATTCAAATCTGTTTATCTGAGTTATTTTTGAGTATAAACTAAACTATCTATTAAAATGCACAATCTGAATAAAAAGCAATAAAATGTAGGAGTTTAAAAAAAATATATTCAAACCTGTTTTTATGGGTATAAAAGTTAAAAAACAGAAAAGTTCGTACAGAAAAGTTAAAAACAATCATGTCGATAGCAGAAAACAGATTCATGAAATCTGAATGGAAAAAGTCACAAAAAATATACCGGAAAAATACAATTATTTGAATAACAGTACAGTTAAAATAATAGTTGTGTGTGAATAACTAATTAAACTCATGTTTGTGAAAATTGCAACACCATGAAGGAATCCTCATAATTGAATGAAATTTAATACACAGTTGAGTGGTAGTGGTACAAATAAATGATTAAATGTTCAAAGCAAACAAACAATAACAAAATATCGGAATCAGTATTTTGTGTAGACACCACGCGCCGCAATAAGTGTTGCTACACGACGTGGCATGGAGTCAAACAAATTTTGAATGTCTGCCTGAGGAAAGGCATTCCATATTGTTTGTATGCGCACCCAAAGTTCGTCTGCAGAAGGAACAGGACGAGGGTCACGAGCGAGACGCCGAAATCCCACACATGTTCAATCGGCGACATATCCGGGGAATACGCAGGCCAAGGAAGAAGCTGTACCTGACGCGTTGCAAAGAAGGATTGAACAGTCCTAGCGATATGAGGACGGGCATTGTCCTGTTGAAATACAGCGCCTGGCAAGCTTTGAAGGAAGGGAACAGCTTGGGGCTGTAGAACTTCTCTGATGTACAGGTTGCTGTTCAGATTGCCCACAATTCTTATCAATTGAGATTGTCCATGATATGCTATGGCACCCCAGACCATAACTCCTGGTGTTCGTACACTGTGGCGTTCGATAATGCTCTCCGGAAGGTGGCGTTCACCGCCATAGCGTCTGACACGAATGCGGCCATCATGATACCACAAATTAAAGCGGGATTCGTCAGAAAACACGACATGCTGCCAATCAGCACGCCAGTCTCTATGCTGAGCGGCCCATTGTAGCCGCAGGCGGCGATGGTTTAGCGTGAGAGGGATCCTGTATAAAGGAGTCCTTGCGCGCAGTCCACGCTGCAGCAGACGTCTACGAATTGATGAAGAACACAATGAAACACCTGTAGCTATTGACCACTGTGCTGCCAATTGTCTAGAGGAAGCTGTACGGTCCGTCAGCGCCATGCGGACCAGGTGTCTATCATCGCGAGCTGACATCACATTTCGGGGTCCACTCCCGGATTTCCGAGTTGTCCGGCACTCGTCCGTCCACTGCTTCCAAAGACGCATCACTGTGCTGCTGTTACGCTGCACACGAGCGGCTACTGCACGATAAGACAATCCAGCTTCACGAAGGCCGATGATTCTCCCCCGTTCAAACTTCGTAAGTTGTTCAAATCTCGCTCTCTTTCGTCGAAGAGGCATAAGTAACGATTGAGCTAACGTTTATCACCAGCAGATAACCACCGATAACCATACACGCCTCGCTACAGTCGTCTATTTATTCGGATCCATCCGCCGTTCAGAGGGCGCTGCTCAGCATACGCATGCGCTACGGATTTAAAATTCTAATCATTTGCATATCATGCGCTAATTTGCATTTCCTGAAAATTTCAGCTGACTCGCGTAAGTCCTTCATGGTGTTGCAATTTTCACAAACATGAGTTTATATAATTAACATAGTTATTTAAATAACAGTATATTCATATGAATAACTGCACGATTGACAAGAAGTAAAGCTGCTTACACTAACAAGGAGTGGTTACTTTAACTAGGAATGAACATTTAATTACACCTATTCCTTAAATACCATATTTCATATTATTGCTTGCTATTCATTAAAAGGTTGCATCCAAGTCAAACTTGTTCACAACATATATACCGATAACATCGGAAGAAATCCATGCTATCATTATAATTGCATTTCGTACATCACAGATACGGTGGGAAATAGAAACCATAATGAAAATTCAGCCATTTGCTGATGGTACATACTTACTGGCATATAATCTTTATGGCTATTGTCTTCTTTTCATGTGACCATTATAACTATGTACAAATAAAGTGAGTTTAAATTGCGGTGAAAATCGGTATTTAATTAGCATGATATGAACGCATCTATAGGGGCATATAGGGGCTAACAAAAAATATATTTATAAAATTACATAACTATTATAGAAGCGTTCCTCCAAAAATTAATATTCTTCTTATGCATGTTTGAAAGAACCTTCTACACGTGTAAGATCAAGCAAAATTCTAAATGAGCTTATTTTCAATTGAAAAATGATGTAATGCAAAAAAAACGTTTAAATTCATGATCTCAAGATATAAAAAAACACCCAACATCAACATGAGTATTATCTATAATTTTCTTGTCTGGTAACAATTCGGCTCTATGTAAATAACAACATTTTTTCATGCCCTTCTATAATTGCCTCCAGATGTTCAACTACCATTTATAATTAGCTATATATTCAGCTGATGAGACCTCAATTCATTTCCTCAGAAATCATGGTGATACTGTTTTTTTATCTGCAGAATTGATGGTTCGAGGAAAATCATTCAGCTTACCACCTGTCCTAGCGCTTTACTGCCACAAATTCTCCTCTGGCATCTGCCACCATCATGAATGACAGACTTCAGCTTAGTCTGCGAAAACAAACGAAATTTATGTCATTTCTTGTTAATTTTTTTGTGTCTACACTCATCTTGTATACTATAGAAGTATCTATACATTGTTATATAAAAATTGCTTGTTCTAGATCAGGGGTGGTCAACCCGTGGCCCGCCTTGAGCATTTTTCCGATGAGATTTATCATACTTTTACAAAATATTTTTATTTTATAATGCCCAAAGTAGTGAAAATCAAAGTATTAAATACCTTATGTGGCCATTCATAAAATAACTCTCGAAATTATGAGAAAAAATTAACTTTGATTTTAAAATAATACTCTTGCAAATATAGGACAGATACTGCCTGTTTTATTGATGGGTTTACAGTTATGACTTCGCAGAATAATTAAATTATAAGCACCAGTTACGATGTGCAAATATCAAAATTGAGATCGATTTGCACAAGTTAAGTGAATAAGTGGAGAAACAAATATCGCACTTGTAAAATACAAAATATTTTTAATGATTTCATCTTTTTTATTTCGTTTATATTTATATATTTTTTATATTTCCTTTTTAGTGTTATATATTTTTTTACAATGTGTTTAGTATCATTATTATTATTATATTATCTATGTTTACGTGTAAGAATAATAGTAAACACTATAATAATAACTCCTTATGCTTCAATTTTTCACTCCAAAAAAATGCCTATAGTGGGTCAAAATGTAATATGGTGATGTATAATTTTATATGAGGCCCGCGAAGTTAGGATGCGTTTCCAAAGTGACCCACAAGATCATTTGGGTTGGCCGACCCGTTCTTGATTGTTCTATCATCTCTTAAAATTTATCACATAAAATCACATTTACCCTGTACACCTACATATATTTTATACCTACATACACACTGCACAGCTACATATATTTTAATATATAAGATATTTATATACATATACTATTCGATTTCCAAATCGATTTACGTTCTTTTCACAGTAAGAGGACCGTTTTCGAGTGTTTGTTTAATTTGGTTAAATCTACAACAATCTACATCCAATCTACATGGGATATGAAATTGTCATGAAACCCTTTCAATACTTTTTTTTCATATTTCATAAAAAAAAAAATTTCTACCACGCATGTTTACTTTATCCAAAAAAAAAAAAAAAATCTATCCCATGATAGTTGAACATATCGAAAAAACCAGGGGAGAAACTGTAATATAAAACTCAAGATTGCCTATATCGCTATCTCTCTCTCTTTTTTTTTCTCTCGGGAATATATTTTAAAATATTTCTTATGAAAAATGGTATCTATGGAATTTATGAAAAATGATATCTTCTTTCAAAATACAGAGAAATGTAATATATTTTTCAAGTAAACGAATTCTTAAAAAAGAATATATTTTGTTATTAAATTCGTTGGATCAATTTTAAATTCCATTATATTCTTTTTAATAGATTATTGTATAATATTGGTGATTCAATTTACAGTACTAAAATGTTAAATTTTGAAAAAAAAATAATCGGTCTACTTTTTTTGATGAAATCTTTCTTCAAATAAATTATTTCAATTTTTTTACTTTAATTTAAATAATCTGCTATTACTATGGTGGCCTGACAGCCGAGTGTCTGGCGCTTGGTAGCACAGGTTTCGAGTTCGAGTCCCGACGGGGCCATGGATGTTTGTAGTGGTTCAGAATCCACTTTAAACAGTAGATCCCGGTCTAATATGGGTGTAGAGAATTGGGTGTAGGGATTATAACCCTACCTTGTAAAAAGAAAACATCTCCTGTCTCAAAATCTGCCAGAAGGCAGACGGCCTTGGCCCACAATGGGGCTGTTATGATGCTGATGAAATTATTATTATTAATTTGTTTTGTTTCCTGCTGTAAATAAAAATTTTAAACTGATATTTTTATAAATACAATATAATAGACAAATATGTTAAGAAAATAGAATGTTATTGCAATAAATAATGAGTTTCAGAACCCGGAAACATAATTAAGAAAGCATAAAAAAAATTAAAAAAACGAAATTTCTAATTAAATGTTCCTTTTCAAAAAATTAAAATAATTTTTCGTGTCTAAAATATCACAGCAAATTGTTTTAATCACAAGAACGGATGTAATCCGACCACTGTTGTAACGGATGTAATTGACAAGTGGCCAAGTGGAATGGATTCAACCAGAGCGATTTATTAGGAAACAAAATCATTTCGAAGGGGTTTTGATTGTAATAAAAATGATTTAAATTATTAGTAGAAATTAAATAATAAATTAATAATTCATGAATTAAATAATAATATAAAATTAAATAATATTTATCATTATATTATACCATTAAATATTAAATCATGTAATGTCAAAAAATTTAGATAAAAAAATTTCACAATAACTAGTAAATTTTTTTTCCTACAAAATTGTTCTGCGCCATATTTATTTGATTCCCCCCCAACATGTAATCGACTTGTCTAATACTTTATAAAACAGATGTATATCACAGTCGCTTTTTTTTTTTTTTGCTGCATAAGATGGTTAATAGGTTGAGAGCTATCTTAGTAGAAATTGGTTATGATATCTTATTTCGGAACATGTAGATGCGATTTTAGTAGAATTTAGTTATTATATATTAGCTCTGTATATCTAGTAGTGATCTTAGTAGAACTTAGTTATGATATCTTAGCTCTAGATATCTACATGCTCCGAAATATCAGAACCTGTAGATGTGATCTTAGTAAAAATTAGTTGTGATCTCTTATTTCGGAACATGTCGATGCGATCTTAGTAGAATGTTACAATCTCTTACTTCGGAGCATGTGGATGCTATCCTAGTCGAATTTCATGAATATTATCTCTATGCGTTTTTAAAAACATCGATTTGTTTTGACGCTCTACGATCATTTTGTGCACAATTTAGGCTAATTAGACTAGGATCTACAGTTTAACGTGGATTCCGAACCACCGCCAGGATTCAAACCTGAAGTCAATGATAAGAAAGGGCAGAGTGCTAGTCAATTTGTCATCAGGCAGCTAAAACACCAATCCACTATCGATGTATCAACTATTAGATAATAATAGTATGAATAAATTTCAGTAACGATCTTGAAGATTTACAACACAACGTTACATCATTAAAACCACTTTGACGTCAAACAACTTTTAATAATGAAGCTGAAAAATGTAAAGATTTTTCAATTTCGAAATAATGCTTTTACTAACATTATTCTGCATCTTCGAATAATGCATTATGATGTAATTTGTTTTTACATTTTTTTAGAAGCTGATAATAAAAGCATCAATAGTTAAAATCAAATCTGTCACAAATTGCCTGAATTCTTTTATATTTTTTTTCTTTCAAACGTTCGATGGAGTACCAAACATGTCAACTGTTGGATCAATAAATTTCGATAAGGTTCGAAAATTACAACTGGTGATTTCAGTTAAAGTCAAATGCAAGGCACTTAAAATAAATATTCTTTTCAGAAGGATTTGAATTCTGCATTTCTTCCCATCTCTCAAATAATTATTATTTCTCTACAAAACATTTTTCAACTTCAGAAATTAAATAAAAAAAGTAAATGTAGAACCATTTATGTATACTACAATGCTGAATTTCGAAATCGACACAAATATTTACTCAAAATATTCCAGTTAAATAGAATTAGTTTCTAATAAATTTAAGTAAGAATGAAAAGTATCCCCCCATTAAAGGAATTGTTCTGAAACATTTGAAGATTACAAATTCTGAAACAATCCATATTGTTTATTGTTATGGCCAAACGTTGAAAACGAATTCAGAATTTTACGTTCCAATTATTTGAAGTAGAAAAGAAGATCTTAGAACTATTTTAACAAGACTCAAGAGAGTATGTTTCTCAAAATATATTTAAGATTATTTAAGATAAGTATGCATAAGAAATAGAAATTTTTTCTCTTTCGATAGATTTTTCCTGAATTCCGATTTTCCCAGTTTAACTAGCAGTTATTGTTGGTATTTTTCCACAATAGGTTATTTTAAGGATTTGAATATCGTTAATATAAAAATAATGATAACTTTGTCGAAAATCTATACATAGTATCAAAAAAATATATATTACTGCATTATATAAATTTCCTTGTCAATATTTTAAGAAATTTTATTTTTTGACTTTATGTGTTATAATTTTAACGATATAAATTAAATATTGTCATATATAAATTATATATTTTACTATTTTTGCATTTTAATACTATCACCTAGCTCAACTCGTCGTCCACCAAACTCGTGGTTTAGTTTATAACTTTATATGTTTGGTTACATTATGGATTTTATGTAGGAAAACATAATGCTCATGAATTATAAAAAAACCATAGATTTAGTTGTCATGTCGATATGTATTTATAAATGTGTGTTTTAACGTAAAATTGTTAATAATTTATATACATCTGTAGTATGTGCTGTAGTTATATATATATATATGGAGGGTTTGTGCATGTAGGCCTCTAACTCCCTTGCAATACGAGTCGATTCAGATCAAGGAATGCCCGTTTCCGTTGCAATCAGGCTAACCATAACTGCAAATATGGAGAACGATTTGGTGATTTTTTCGAAATTTCCAAGTACAGGAGGTCAGAATGATTGGTCGAAGATCGAATGATCAGAAGCTCGGCTTGCATTACTGTTGGAGAGGAGGTTGATGAAGATGGCTGGGGATATATGTGAAGATATCAGTGGTTTCTTATTTATTGATGGGTGAGCTTGCCGAAAAGAATTTGAGTTGTTTGACAACGATTGAATAAGGTAGCTGCGTTTACACAAATGTTTTGGTAAATACCTTTTACGTGAGAGAAATCGACCTATGATCTCTAAAAAGACTAGCCCCACTCACGAACTGATTAACTGTCGGTATCATCCTCACCACCACCACCAATGGATATATATACACTCATGTCCATAAATTAAGGATAATTCAGAATCACACAGAAATTGAACTCTAAAATAAAAATTTCACCTGTAGAATTATCACACACATCTTGAAGAAGAATATGCAAATTACAGGAAACCACCAGATGGCGCGGATAGTACGTCACAATGACCAGAGTGTAAGAGAGGGGTATATAAGGAATGGTGGCAAAGAAGTAAAATTGTTCACAAGCGCTTTAAAAGCCTTTCAGTGCAATAACCGCATAGTTATGGCACAATGGAAGCATTTGGATGATTTTTTACGTGGTAGAATTATCGGATGACTGGAATGTGGACGTACCCAGCTGGAAGTATCCGAGGAACTTGGAATTGCCCAGAGTGTCATCTCCAGGCTTTGGAAACGATTCCAAGATTATGGTAATGTGAGTAGATGTTACAGCACAGGTCGCCCCAGAGTTACAACGCCGAATGAGGACCGGTATTTAGCAGTTACTGCCAAAAGAAACAGACGGAGCACAGCATCAGACCTGTCTCGTCAGCTCTCTTCAGCTACCGGTACGACAGTTTCAAGGCAGACCGTGTATAGACGCTTAGGGCACATTGGTCTATATGCTCGTAGGCCTGTCAGATGTATTCCACTTACCGCAACTCACTGTCGCCTGCTATTAACCTGGAGTAGAGAGCATGCATTGTGGACACCGCAACAGTGGTCTGGTGTGATGTTTTCCGACGAGTCCAGGTTTAGTTTGCGGTATGATTATCGCCGGACTTTCCTATGGAGAGAGCCAGGTACCCGTTACCACCAAGAGAACACCATTGAACGACGCCGTTACGGTGGTGCAAGATGGCTCGTTTGGGGAGGAATTATTCTTGGTTCCAGAACTGACCTGCATGTTCAGAGTGTAACGATGACAGGCCACATTTATCAGGATGTCATTCTGGAACAACATGTACGTTTGTTTCGGGGCGCCATGGGTGCTGAATTTCTGTTTATGGATGACAACGCCCGTCCTCACCGTGCAAACATTGTAGACGAATGCCTTCAATTGGAGGATATCACCCGTATGGATTGGCCAGCATACGCAACGGACTTGAATCCAATAGAGCATGTGTGGGATATGCTTGGCCGACGAATTGCAGCCCGTCAACCCCCTCCCACCTGTCAACCGGACCTTCGGAGGGCCTTGCTTGATGAGTGGTGTAATATTCCCCAAGATCAGATTGATAATTTGATACGCAGCATGCCTGGGCGTTGTAAGGCCTGTATTGCATCGTCCGGGAGACATACTCCATATTAACCATCATACTAACCATGTTATACTGTTTTTTGTAAATAGGTTCTTTTTTGAAATTTGCTCCAGGGAGTAAAAATTGCAATTTTTATTAATTATGTCAAACATATAGCATCTTTTTTGCTCTTTACCTTTTGTTTAATAAATAGACTTTACAAATAAGTCAAATTTGCTTTGCTTCTGTCTCTTTCTTTGCCTGAACTTCATTATCCTTAATTTATGGACATGAGTGTATATAGGCCAATGAGCAAATTTTAAGATGAAAATATAGCGAATAATAGAAGATCGGTGGGAGATCTTAGTAATAATAAAATGTAATTATGACATCGAAGATAAGGAGAAGAGAAGAGTCAGATAGATATGCACTCCGGGGAAAGAAGAAAGGAGGAAATTGTAGAAAAGTAGACACACAGAAGGTGAGTTACATAGATCATTGAACACTATCACAAGAACTTTTGAGATCCTGTGGTTGAGACGGAGATATGGAGGGCCATAGAAGATTATTATAAATATATTATGGGTTGGTTGAGGCAGGACTTTTGGCAGGATTGGAGGCTGGATTTTGCTAATGTTATTATTTGTTTATATTATATTTATCTTAGAGTTATTTTTTTCTTTTGGTTGTATGTTTGTTTAATTTGCCTTTTGCTAATGTTAATATTTAAATTTAGAATTTGAAATCTCATATTTAATTATAGTCAAGCAACAGTGTAACAATGTGTTTT
The DNA here is from genome assembly GCA_021605075.1 of Caerostris darwini. Classification (NCBI taxonomy): domain Eukaryota; kingdom Metazoa; phylum Arthropoda; class Arachnida; order Araneae; family Araneidae; genus Caerostris; species Caerostris darwini. Next base: position 126,023 of record BPLQ01011329.1, on the reverse strand, counting down.
TATTCAATTTGTATGTTTAACTATAGTTTTGGCATATAGCAGCTCTGGTAATTGCATTTTATTGAATGGAGATGATGTTTTATGAGAAATTTTCACCATGATATTTGTTGTCCCTATGATGTACTCATTTGCCAAAATTATATAATTAAAAAATGTTTATTGATTAAATCAATCAATCTGCTCAATTCTTTGTTTTATTTGCATGTTTGTCTCTATGTAAGCCACTGAAGGCTTGACCTCTTAATTTATTTGTGGTATTGATCATTGCGGACTTAAAGTTAATACGGATTTGTGGTTATTGGTGAATGGACTATGGCAGCGTATGGTCATTGCGGATTTTGAGTAATTATGGAATAGGTTATTGCGGTATTTTTAACGTATTTTAGCGTTTTGGGTGTCAGTAGTCGTATCCTGATATTATTATCGAAGCTTCCTTAATATTCTAGCAATATTGCATGTCGTTATTTTTATACTTATCTAAATTAACGCCAATATTTTCTTTTTAATTTTGATTTTAATTTACAATAAAATATTGGTACTGCTTCGAGTAATGTAATTCTCTTTTTTATTTAATATTTTAATGAAATGTGATTTAAATAAAATATCCGTCTTTTTAATCTTTAAATAAAGGTTCGAATAAAGATCTTCTAAACGATAAATATTTATTAAAAAAAGAACATAGAAGAAAAAAGCACTATTCAACAAATTTTGAATAACTCACATCTCTGTCCCATAAACATTTTTTTCCCATCTTCAAGTTCATGCTTATTTACAACACCGTTGGATTTACCACTGACTTTTTTTTTTTTGTCGCCGCAAAATTTTACAGCTTTGGTTTTGCATTAAATATTTCATCGTTAAAGAGGCTTCTGCCGAGCTAAGATATCGGGATTTTCGATGCTCTAAGCACACACAGAATGCAAAATAGGAAAAATATGTTCTCGTAGAAGGAATTATAAATCCAATTTGGATCACATTTTTCCCCATGATTCGAATGTCATTTATTATTCCGGCGCTCTGTAAAGTTGCGGTACGGATGTGTACAGTGTTTGGTAACAAGATTTTGCAGCTAAGGGTAAAATTTAAATGAGATTTCAGGGCAAAAACAAAAGTTCTCTACGGTTTTCAGTTTATCTTTATTGTTTCCTCTTTATAAAATATCTTAATTAAAATAAAGTATTTTCATGTCCAAACTTTTGAATATTTGTACAGAATTTATTAATTAAATATTATATAATTTTTATTTATTCTGTTGTTGAAAAACTCAAAGTACAATGTCAGGCATATCATTTCAACTGGAAATGCAATGCATAATTTATATAGTTTATTGTGATTATACTTTATTTTCAGTTGTGCATTATATGTATTATATATATATATCATCATCATCATCATGTAGGCAATGTGTATTTATGTGTGGACGTGGACATCTAATTAAATATATATGTGTTTGAGTACGCAGCATGTATATGTGCATGTGCATATGTGTTCATGTGCATTTTGATATGCGTTAATTTATTTGTGGTAATGATTATTGATGACTTGAAGTTATCGCGGATTTTTAGTTATTGCGGAATGGGTTATGACAGTGAATGGTTACTATGGATTATGAATAATTATAAAAATAGGATATTCTATGGTATTTTTAGTCTATTTTAACTTTTTGGGAGTCAGTAATCGTCTCCTGATATTATTAACAAAGCTTCTTTAATATTCTAGCCATATTAGATGTAGTTTATTTTTATACTTAATTTAAATTAATACCAATATTCTACTTTAAATTTTCATTTACAATAGAATATTGGCTAACGTAACAGTCATAAAATTTAATTATGCAATCCTCTTTTTTATTTAATAGATAGCGCTATTTTAATTCTGAAATTAAATAAAATATACTTTTTTTTAATCTTTAAATAAAGATTCGAATAAAGATCTTCTAAAAGATAATATTTATTACAAAAAGAACATTGAAAAAAGCACTATTCAACAAATATTGAATAACTCACATTTCTGTACCATAAACATTTTTTTCTTCCATCTGCAAGTTTATGCTTGTTTACAACATCGTTGGATTTACCACTGACGTTAAACGCAGGAGGACATCTCTCGGTTAACGCTACTTGATAGGCAGGATCATAAATTTCGAAATTCCTTGTTGCAACTAATAAAATATTCATTGGCCCTCGCCATTTCGCTTCTTTTTTTCCCAGCAAAATTTTACAGCTTTTGTTTCGCATTAAATATTTCATCACTAAAAGTGCTTCTGCCGAGCTAAGATATCGGGATTTTCGACGCTCTAAGCACACATGGAATGGAAAATAGGAAAAATATGCTCTCTTAGAAGGATTAGAAATCCAATTTGGATTACATTTTTCCCTATGATTCGAACGTCATTTATTATTCTGGCGCTTTGTGAAGTTGCGGTAATGGATGTGTACAATGTCGGTAACAAGATTTTGCAGCTAAGGGTAACATTTAAATGAGATTTCAGGGTAAAAACAAAAGTTCAGTTTTCAGTTTATCTTTATTGGTTTTTTTTTTCTGTAAAATATCTTATTTTAAATAAAGTATGCTTCATGTCCAAGCTTTTGAATATTTATACAGAATTTGTTAATTAAATATTATTTAATTTTATATGTTCAGTGATTAAAGAACTCAAAGTATAATGCCAAACATATCATTTCAACTGGAAATGCAATGCATAACTTATATAGTTTATTGGGATTATATTTTATTTTCAGTTGGTCATTATATATTGGGCACATCCACAACCTTTGAGCCTTGTATTTCACTTTTATATATCCCAAGCAGCTCACTAATGGGTAATGAAGTAGGGCATTGCCACTCGGAAGTACCTTTAGATGTAACCGCTGTGTTTGGTTAAATATTTGCTTAATTTGCCCTTTGCTAATGTTAATCTTATTTAAATGTTGATTTTGAAATCTCATATTTAATTATAGTCAAGCAACAGCGTAACAATGTGTTTTGATTCAATTTTTATGCTAAACTATAGTATTGGCATATAATATAGCAGTCTTGACTATCGCATTTTCTTTGATAAAGATGATGATTTTTTTTATGAGAAAAGGTGACTCTGATGATATTTATTGTCCCTGTGATGTACTCATTTGCCAAAGTTATATAATCAAAATATACTTTTAACTAAATCAATCCCTTTGTTTTATTTCATATGTATGTTTTTACCTAATTTATATAAGCCACTGAAGATTTGACTTGTCAATTTATTTGTGATCACTGTTATTGCACACTTAATGTTATTAGGGATTTGTGGTTATTGCGGAGTGGACTATGGTAGCGTATGGTTATTGTGGATTTTGAGTAATTTTGGAATATGTTATTGCAGTATTTTTAATGTATTTTAACTTTTTGGGAGTCAGTAATCGTCTCCTGATATTATTATCAAAGCTCCCTTAATATTTTGATAATCGAAGATGTGGCTTATTTTTATACTTAATCTAAATTAATACCAATATTATCTTTTTAATTTAATTTACTATAGAATATTGGTACTGCTTCGAGTAATGTAACAGTCGTAAAATTTAATTATGTAATTCTCTTTTTTTATTATTTATTTTTTATTATTTTAATTAAATGTGATTTAAATAAAATATACGTCTTTTTCATCTTTAAAAAAATATATACTAAAAGATAAATATTTATTAAAAAAAGAGCATTAAAAAAAGCACTATTCAACAAATATTGAATAACTCACATTTCTGTCCCATAAACATTTTTTTCAACATCCGCAAGTTCATACTTGTTTACAACACCGAAGGATTTACCACTGACGTTAAACGCAGGAGCACATCTCTCGGTTAACGCCACTTGATAGGCAGGATCATAAATTTTGAAATTCCTTGCTGCAACTAATAAAATATTCATTGGCCCCCGTCATTTCGCTTCTTTTTTTGGTCGCAGCTTTGGTTTCGCATTAAATATTTCATCACCAAAATGACTTCTGCCGAGCTAAGATATCGGGATTTTCGACGCTCTGAGCACACACGGAATGCAAAATAGGAAAAATATGCTCCCGTAGAAGGATTATAAATCCGATTAGGATCACATTTTTCCCTATGATTCGAACGTCATTTATTATTCCGGCGCTTTGTAAAGTTGCGGTACGGATGTGTACAGTGTTCGGTAACAAGATTTTGTAGCTAAGGGTAACATTTAAATGAGATTTCAGGGCAAAAACAAAACTTCTCTACGGTTTTCAGTTTATCGTTATTGTGGTTTTTCTTTTCTTTTTTTTGCAAAATATCTTACTTAAAATAAAGTATGTTCATGTCAACTTTTGAATATTTATACTGTATTTATTAATTAAATAATATTTAATTTTTATTAGCTTATTGATTAAAAAATTCAAAGTATAATGTCAAACATATGATTTTAACTGAAAATGTAATGCATAACTTATATACTTTATCGTGATTATACTTTATTTTCAGTTGTGCATTATATATATATATATATGTGTGTGTGTGTGTATGTATATCATCATCATCATCATGTAGGAAAATGTGTATTTATGTATGGACGTGGACATTTAAGTAAATAGACTGGTGTGCAAAACTTAAGCAACAGGTGGGTTTTTTGCCATAACTCCACGAGAAATCATGTCAGAGACATGACATTCAGAAATGAGGGAGAGTATTATGTACGTAAAGGATGACGAAAGCATCGGCGCTGAAAAAGGAATACAATGCATACGGTATGGAATCAAACAAAAACAAGCTTTATTGATCGCATAGTATTGTGTTGTCTATTCAAGAGGAAGAACAACAAGCAGATGTTCGTTAATATGGTATATGCCTCCCCTCACTGCAATGGTTGCTTTACACCTTCTCCGCATACTCAGAACCAGCTGATGCAACATTTTTTGCGATAGGAGTGCCCATTCCTCAATCAGCATCTGTTTGAGTTGGGTGTTCTTCGGAGGATGTAAGCGTGCTGCAATGCGTCTCATCAAAGCATCCCACACATGTTCGATGGGATTTAAATCTGGGGAGTACGCTGGCCAATCCATTCGAGAGATATCTTCTCTTTTCAGTAACTCATTAACAGCAAGAGTCCGATGTGGCCGTCTCATTAACAGCAAGAGTCCGATGTGGCCGTGCATTGTCATCCATAAAAATGAAGTCTGGGCCAATGGCCCTTCGGAACAGACGCACATGGGGAAGGAGTACCTCCTCACAATAGCGATCCCCGGTTACAGACCATATGTCGAAAACGTGGAGCTCAGTTCGCCAGTTCAGCAAAATGCCTCCCTAGGCAAGAACTCCAGAACCACCATAACGGTGTCTTTCCTTGAGGTTACTGGGATAAAACCGGGTACCGACGTCTCTCCAAATCAAAACGCTTCGAGAATCGCTTCTGGTACAGAACCGACTGTCATTCGTAAAGAGGACACGACTCCATTGATCAGTTGTCCAGTTTTTGTGCTCTCTGCACCACTATAAATGGTGGCGTCGGTGGTCAACTTTCAACGGGAGACAGCGTTCAGGACGGCGGGCGAATAGGCCCACTTTGTGAAAGCGCCTGGCCACAGTAAACCGCAACACTTGTCGTCCCGTTGCTGTACAGAGTTGCTGAGCAATGGTGCTTGCTGACTGCTGTCGGCCTCTTTTCGCCTGCAGGAAGATATATCGGTCATCCCCTGCAGTTGTCTTCCTCGGGCGGCCACCACCAACCTTTCTAACAGCTGTACCTGTGGTTTGGAACGCTTTCCCAGCTCGCGAAACGACACTTTTGTTGATTCCGAACCCTGCAGCTACACTGGTGACAGTACGCCCCTCCTCCAGCTTTCCGATCATTCTTCCACGTTTGAAGTAGTCCAGGCGATTTCTTCTAGCCATATTTCTTGAAATGACTCACTGGCAGTTGCAGCGAATATGTTGAATTGCATCTCCGTCCTTCCTTTTATTCTACTGTTGAGCTGTGCGCCATCACACGTTTTTCGTACGCTCCCGTCGCCTCCGACGTTTCGTTCCTGATATTTGCATATGCATGACGTTTCTACTGACTTACGTGTTCATTGTACTGATCTGCAGACCTCCTTTTATGCAATTTCATGGCTATCTGCTAAATTTTTACATTGTTGCTTAAGTTTTGCACACCAGTGTATATATGTGCTTGAGTACGTATGTATATGTGCATGTGCATGTGTGTTCATGTGCATGTGCATATGTGTTCATGAGCATGTGCATATGTGTTTATGTGCATTTTCATATGTGTTAATTTATTTGTGGTAATGGTTATTCATGACTTAAAATTATTGCGGATATGTGGTTATTGTGAAATGGACTATGGCAGCAGTAATTATTGTGACATATTATGGCATAGGTTATTGCATTATTATTAGGACATTTTAGAGTCAGCAGTCGTCTCCTGGTGTTATTATCAAAGCTTCTTTAATATTCTGGCAATATTAGATGTAGCTTATTTTTATACCTATCTAAATTAAGACCAATATTCTGTTTTTAATATTAATTTACAATTGAATATCGGTACTGTTATGGGTAATGAAATAGTCGTAAAATTTAATTATGCAATAGACTTACATAATAGAGTTAATTATTTAATAAAATCTGATTTAAATATTTACTTCTATCTTCATTTTTTAAATTGTTAAATAAAAATCCGAATAAAGATCTTATAAAAGATAAATATTTATTAAAAAAAGAGCATTGAAAAAAGCACCATTCAACAAATTTTGAATAACTCACATTTCTGTCCTTTTAACCTTTTTTTCCCCCATCTGCAAGTTCATGCTTGTTTACAACACCGAAGGATTTACCACTGACGTTAAACGCAGGAGCACATCTTTCGGTTAACGCCACTTGATAGGCAGGATCAGAAATTTTGAAATTCCTTGCTGCAACTAATAAAATATTCATTGGCCCCCGCCATTTCGCTTCTTTTTTTGGTCGCAGCAAAATTTTACGGCTTTGGTTTCGCATTAAATATTTCATCACTGAAAGGGCTTCTGCCGAGCTAAGATATCGGGATTTCCGACGCTCTGAGCACACACGGAATCCAAAATAGAAAAATATGCTCCCTTAGACGGATTATAAATCCAATTTGGATCACATTTTTCCCTATGATTCCGAACGTCATTTATTATTCCGGCGCTTTGTAAAGTTGCGGTACGGATGTGTACAGTGTTCGGTAACAAGATTTTGTAGCTAAAGGTAACATTTAAATGAGATTTCAAGGTAAAAACAAAAGTTATCTACAGTTTTCTGTTTATCTTTATTGTTTCATTTTTGTAAAATATCTTATTTAAAATGAAGTATTTTCATGTCCAAACTTTTGAATATTTATACAGAATTTATTAATTAAATATTATTTAATGTCTATTTTTTCAGTGATTTAATGCCAAGCATATAATTTCAACTGGAAATGCAATGCATAATTTATATAGTTTATTGTGATTATATTTTATTTTCAGTTGTTCATTATATATTGAGCACATCCTTTGATCCTTGTTTTTCGCTTTTATATATCACAAACTGTTCACCAATGGGTAATGAAGTAGGGCATTGGCAATCGGGAGTACCTTTAAGTGTAACCGCCCTGCATTTGTATATCGTATGGAAAAAAAACTTGAAAACTCCTACCATGTAGTCTGTCGGTCAATACAAGATACCTACAAATGCCAATAATAATGCAAGATACCTTGTCACAAACTCCATCGAGTCTCCTCAATTTTGAAAGCAGGGACTGCAACTGACAGCACTAGCGAATGTAAACGTTGGCCCTTCTGCATTTCTGCGGCGCGTATTGTCACCGGGCTATGAGTTAAGACACCAAAATAAATAATTGTATAATTTTTTACTAGAGGGTTTTGAAGTGCCCTGAGGCTGTTAAATATATTCATATCACATCCAAAAACTATTAAAAATAAGTTAATAATCAATAATTATAAATTATTAATTTAATTAGTTATTTATTAATAAATATTTAATTTTACATTAATGACTATTAAAAAATAATGCTAAAAAAAGGATTGAATTTGTGGTATACAAACTTTAATTAAGTATTTAAATAGTAATGTTAATTAAACAATTATGAGTTTAACAGCTTAAAAATGTATTAATTAATTCGCAATAGATGGATAATACTAGATCAAATGACTAAACATAAGTAGCGATTTTAAAATAATAAATACACATTTCTTCACTTTTGATTAAATATATTTATCACATTACAATATTATATTTCCAATCACAGTGCAAAATTTCTTAAGCTTTAAATTGTATGCTAATTTGTCAGATATCGGAAAGTAATTGATAAAACAGCAAATTTGCATGAATGAATTTCGAAATTCTGCACACTTTGAATAATAAAGTTTTTTTTTTACATCGGTTGCTTTCGATATAACGAGTGGAAAATTTCAAAGTAATACATTACGTATTGTAAAATTTTAAATTATTTTCATTGCATAAAGAAGGAAACGAAATATTTTGACGCTAGTTTAAAATCGTTTCTTCGTATGTAAACACGGAATAATATTATAATAATCTTTAAATAATGCTGTATTATTGCATTTATTTTAATAACTCGCATTATTATTCCAGCTTTATTTTCATTTCGGAGAATGTACATTCTTGAATGACATTGATTAAATATTGACCCTCTTCAAACTGAGCGCTTTGTACATAAACTATTTAAAACTCAAACAATCCAATATTTACAAAGTAATTTTTATTGTATTGATAGTATATTATAAATTTATAATTAAAAAATTAACCTAAATCAAAACAGGAATCAAAATTCCAGTTTTAGGAAAGGCAACATATATTATTTTTATAAAACACCTATTATGATATTAATGTAGCTTTATTTTTTAATTTATGTAAGAATTTCTATTATTCATCAGAGATTAGTTACTATTATGTTGTTGTTCTAATGCAGCTGACAATACAGACAGTTAATATTTATGTCAAAAGCAAGGTCTGCACCGCTGTTACTCATTTAGCACTACCCAGGGGGCACGTATAGTTTGAAGATAGACTACGGACGAGAGTAACACCACCCCCACAACGTTCTACGGTCCTATTAGACAGGGACTTACTGTTTAAAGTGGATTCCGAACCACTACAAACGTCCATGGAACAGCCAGAATTTGAACCCGATACCTGTGGTGCGAGTAGTGCCAGAGTGCTAGTCACTCGGCCATCAGACCCCTGGTTACTATTATATTTGTGACGATTTTCCTTATAAATCAAGCATAAATCGTCTCTTTAAAACATTTAATATAAAATTTTGGAAAACTTTTAATGATTAAACAACTTATATTTCTCTTTACAAAGTATATGTTGTTGTGATTATTTCTCAGTGTTCGGCAGCGCTTGGACACCCCATGAGTAGTTTACTCATGGATGGAATGAAAGAGGGCAGCTTCTGTTGTGATGGAGCACTCGTAGGAAGAAGTCTGGTTTGGCTCCGTGTCGCTGAAGAAGGAATGCGGAGTTTTCCGGAAGGATTTTTAGGGGGAACTACTCCGAATTTTGGGTATCGTAGTTTGGGAGAAAATCCAGAAAACCCCTACCATGTATTCTAACTAACGAGACAAAATGCTGAACATCACAAACGTCATCCAGCCTGCCCGATTTTTGAAACAGTGTCTACAACTAAGTCGCCAGCGAGTTAAACCTCAGCCCCTTTCAAAATTATTGAAAGTAAAATATTGAGAAAATGTGTAAGACAATAACAATTATGAAAATATAAATAATTTATTTAAAAGAAAGTTGGAAGAAAATTCATAAAAGACGCTTTACCCAAGAGGAAAAATGTAAAATTTATTTATTTAACTGAACAACATTTAAAAAGTTAAAAAGCAAACTTATAATGTATCTTAAAAAGCAAACTTATAATGTATCGATGAGTTTCAGTGGATCTCGAATTTTGCTTCATCATGTTATCATGTTCTGAGAATAGTAACTCTTTTTCTCTTCTTTACTTTCAACGGTTTTTTTTTTTTTTTTTTTTTTTTTTTTTTTTTATAATAGCAATCACAATTTTCCGCTTTTTATATGTTGTTAATGAAATATTTTGAACTTTTTTTTTTATTTATGATAACATCTTTTTATATGGAACTAAAAGTTTCGCTCAGTTTCTTGGAACACTTTACCAAATTAAAAATCAAAGAATCCACAAAATCGTATTGATAATTTTATATACCATTGTTATTGAAGTAAGGTTTACAAAAAAAAAAAAAAAAATTGTATTTTGTTACATCCAATATTAAAAATTAATTCCTTAAAAATTCTTAAATATATGCAAATGGGGAGAGGAGATATAGCTACAAATTCGGTTTGCAAGAAATGTAGAAATGCTTCAAAGCGTAAGAGTTAATGTATCGCATACAGTTCCTTGAAAAAAAAAAACTTTAAAAAAGCTTTACTTTCAGTAAAATATTCCTTAATTGATCTCAAAAATTCTGCATTTTAAAGTATATAATTAGAATTTAAAATATCTTAAGTTTTACATTGGAATTTAAAAGAAATTCATTGCTAAAGTCGTTTTAAATGTTGTTGTTTTTTTTTTTGATACTGTAATATGTTCTTCGATGGTCAAATTATGATTCAGAATTTCTTTCAATTTGGTTGTACAACATTTTTTTTTTTTTAAATATCTGATTACAATATATAGATTCCATTACTTGAACTTGCATGTTAAACAAATTATAATAAGTTGCATTTTATCAACAAAAGAGAAACGTTTTTAGTTTCTTACATCGAATCCCTTAATTTTTATAAATAAAGATGTAAAGATGTATACATAAACCATGTTTATTCTTGGCGATATTACATTTGTTTTTCATAGATCTCTCTCCATTCGCCATACAATATACAGGGTGATTATAATTTAAGACCTACTTTCCAAATGCTGTAAAAAAAGAAACACTCATCACAATTAGTTCAAATTTGAACTGGACATACTTGGATTAGGGAGAAATGGTATGACAACAAAAAAATATTTCAACCGATTTTTCCCATCAATTTGGTATGACTTTGCCTTGGTGGATGGGCTTTCCACTAACAGTGTCACAACTGTTGAATGACTTGGCAGTCATTTTTTCCATTAAAAAACATAAATTATCAAGAATATTGAACACTACAGTTGGTTTAATATGCAACTCATGCCAAATACATTGCCATTTCGATTCAAAATATCACTGGCAGCCGAATTCTTTCTTTATGCCGTTTACAGCGACATCTATTAATACACTTTGGAACTTTTTTCTTTGATGGCTGTACCGTTTCCTTCTTCTTCAAGTATCTTCAGTTCGAATTTGAATTCATTGTGATGAGTGGTTCTTTTTTACAGCATTTTGAAAGTGGGATTTTAATTATAATCACCCTGTATTAAACACCATGCTCTGGCTCTCGGTACCACAGGTTTCGGGTTGGAGTCCCGGAGGTACCATGGATGTTTGTAGTGGTTCGGAATCGACTTTAAACTGTAGGTCCCAGTCTAACAAGACTGTAGAGCGTAGAGCGTAGGTCTGACAACCCTACTCAGTAAAAAGAAGACACATCATGCTTCGAAATCTACCAGTGGGCAGACGGCCTTGGTCCACATGCGGATGTGTGCGCTAATGATGATGATATAAACACCATACTAGATTACTTTTATTGTTGACATACAATCGATCAAGAATGGATAACTTTCTACCATCCATTCTGGATCCGTATAAGGAAAACGAAAATTTGTTCCTTTTGATGTAAAACTGAAAATGCATTCTCAAAACACTTTTATTTTAACTTATTGAAGTATAAAAATACCTTAAACCTAAAGGGATTCTGCTTAAATATTTGCATATGAATTCCTGGGATCTTTGCAGTAAATCTATGCGAGAATTCCAAATGAATTGGGCTGTTGAATCAGTCTTTGAAAGAACTGGTTCCGCCATGAGGTGCATCTCCCAGGAAGATATTTGCATTTTTGTAAACGGAGAGGAGACTCAAGAAAAAGGATTCAGCACATGTTGACTGAGCCCAAAGTGCTTTCGAATGAGCCGGAATATTTAACGAATGTTTTGTATGAGAACAGAAACGATTTAAAATTCTGATTTAGGAAGATTTATGCATAAGTTACTACATGCTCTTAATGCAAATAGTTTGGTGAATTTTGTTATGCTCAATTTTATGGGACTAACATTATCAGCTGTAGTAAATCTTCGCTAAACCATTCGTGTTAAATGCAGTATTGTAATATTTTTAACGTGTTGGAGAAATAGGAATAATGATTAATTAACTTATGTATTATTTGTTGTTTATTAAAATGCAATATCGTGCAATATATTTATTCCTATGTTAAAACGGATCAGGTACGTAATAAGTACATTATACATGGAGACGTTGTGTTGATTGACAAATTCCAAAAAAAGTTGCATCGATTTTTCCCATCCAATTTGGTATGACTCTGTCGTGGTGGATGGGCATACCACTAACAGTTTCACAACTGTTGAATGACTAGGAAGTCATTTCTTCCGCCAACAAACCTAAACAATCAAACACATCGAACACTGCAGTTGGTTGAATGTGCAACCAACAGTCATACCAAATACGTTGTCATTTCAATTTAAAATATCACTGGCAGCCGAATTCAATTTCTTTATGCCGCTTACAGCGCCATCATTTAATACAGTTTGGAACTTTTTTTTTTGATGCAGTATTGTTTCCCCTTTCAACTATCTTCAGTTCAAATTTGAATTCATTGTGACGAGTGGTTCTTTTTTCAATTCCTACTATTAACTCACACTCGCCCTATATATATCTTGTTCAAATTTTCAATCGTTAAAAAAATACTTTTTATTCATCCACTCAAGTTCAAATACATTTTTTTAACTTGTAGGGGATGACACTTGATGTTAATCAAGTTTTTTCAAATATTAATTCATTAATTAAATTAAATTAATTAATTATATTTTTTTTAGATTTAAGTTGCATGTATCCACCAATAGATAGCGCTAGATGTAAGTGGCAAATTTCAACTTTATTTATAAAGGACTTTCTGCAATATAGTGAAAAAAAAGTAGAAATTGACTTTAAAATTATTTTTTATATTATTTGTTTTACAGCATTTTGAAAGTGGGACTTACATTATAATCTCTCTGTATATAAACTCCTACTAGATCCCTTTTATTGGTGACATACAATCGATCAATATAACGTGGTAGAAAGTTATCCATTCTGGATCCGTATAAGGAAAACGAAAGTTTGTTCCTTTTGATGTAAAACTGAAAATACATTCTCAAAAGACCGACTCAGAGACTCTTACCTTTATTTTAACTTATTGATGTATAAAAATACTTTAAACCTAACGGGATTCTGCTTAAATATTTACATATGAATTCCCGGGCTGTTACAGTAAATCTACGCAAGAATTCCAAATGAATTGGGTTTTTAAATCAGTGCATCGGTCTCTGAAAGAACTGGCTCCGCCATGAGGTGAATCTGCCAAGGAAAATATTTGCATTTTTGTAAATGGAGAGGAGACGCAGGAAAAAGGATTAAACAGATGTTGACTGTGCTCAAAGTGCTTTCGAATGAGCCAGAATATTTAACGAATGTTTTGTATGGGAACAGAAATGATTTAAAATTCTGATTTGGGAAGATTTATGAATAAGTTACATGCTTTTAATGCAAATAGTTTGGAAAAATTTTGTTATACTCAGTTTTATGGGACTAACGATATCAGTTGTAAATCTTCGCTAGGCCATTCGTGTTTAATAGGTTAATTCGTGTTAATTCGCAATATTTTTGGGGAAATATGAATAATGCTTAATTAACTTATGCATTATTTGTTTGATATTAAAATGCAATATCGTACAATATATTTATTTCTATGTTAAAACGGACCAGGTACGTATTTAATTACATTAAAGATGGACACGTTGTGTTAATTGACAATACATTAACAACGTAATGTTTGATGCGGAGGTGACCATAGCTTGGCTCTTGAAGGCTAGTGATACGGCTTTTATGTTAATAAAATGCTTTTGTGTATGGTTTAGTTTGTCGCTCTACAGCCATTTTATGCGCCCAAGGGCTAGATAAGCTGCGGACGTTGAGTAACAATACCCTCAGAACGCTCTACGATCATATCCGCCCTAAACCTGTGGTACCGAGTGCCAGAGCGCTAGCCACTCGGCCACTCAGGCTCCAATTAATACACTTTGAAACTTCTTTTGATGTCGTACCGTTTTCCCCTGTTTCATTCCTTTGAATTCATTGTGACGAGTGTTTCTTTTTTTACAGCATTTTGAAAGTGGGACTTTAATTATAATTACACTGCATATAAACACCATACTAATGTGCCCAAAAAGTAAGATAATTTTTTTTAAAAAAATCTCTTTATTTATTCTTCCAAATTTATTTCATCGCCTTGAAAGTAATCCCCTCTGGACACAATGCACTTATGCCAATGTTTCTTCCAATCCTCAATGCATACTAAAAACATTATGCATGCTTATAATCCTTCTGTGTATAAACACCACACTAGATCACTTTTAATGTTGACATGCAATCGATCAATATAACATGGTGGAAAGTTATCCACCCATGGATTCTTATAAGGAAAACGAAAGTTCGTTTCCTTTCGATGTGAAACTGAAAATACGTTCTAAAAAGAATTTTATTTTAACTTATTCAAGTATAAAAATACCTGAACCTAGCGGGATTCTGCTTAAATATTTACATATGAATTCCCGGGATCTTTGCAGTAAATCTATGCGAGAATTCCAAATGAATTGGGCTGTTGAATCAGTCTCTGAAAGAACTGGCTCCGCCATGAGTCGTATCTCCCAGGAAGATATTTGCATTTTTGTAAATGGAGAGCAGACGCAAGAAAAAGGATTCAACAGATGTTGACTGTGCTTAAAATGCTTTCGAATGAGATGAAATATTTAACGAATGTTTTGTATGAGAGCAGAAATGATTTAGAATTCTGATTTAGGAAGATTTACGCATAAATTACTATATGTTTTTAATGCAAATAGTTTCGGGAAATTTTGTTATGCTCAATTTTATGGGACTAACGATATCAGCTGTAGTAAATCTTCGCTAAACCATTCGTGTTTAATACGTATTTGTAATATTTTTAGCATGTTGGGGAAATAAGATTAATGTTTAATTAACTTATGTATTATTTGTTTGATATTAAAATGCAATATCGTACAATATATTTATTTCTATGTTAAAATGAACCAGGTACGTATTTAATTACATTAAAGATGGACACGTTGCGTTAATTGACAATACATTAACAACGTAATGTTTGATGCGGAGGTGACCATAGCTTGGCTCTTGAAGGCTAGTAATACGGCTTTTATGTTAATAAAATGCTTTTGTGTATGGTTTGTTTGTCGCTTTACAGCCATTTTATGCACACAAGGACTAGATAAGCTACGGACGTAGAGTAAGAACACCTTCGCAACGCTCTACGATCCTATTAGACCCGGACCTGCGGTTTAAAGTGGATTCCGAGCCACTACAAACATCCATGGTCTCGCCGGGACTCGAACTCGAAACCTGTGGTACCGAGTGCCAGAGAGATACCCAGTCGACCATTCAGGCAGCAATTAATACACTTTCGAACTTTTTTTGATGCCGTACCGTTCTCCCTTCTTCATGTATCTTCAGTTCAAATTTGAACTCATTGTGACGAGTGGTTCTTTTTTTTACAGCATTTTGAAAATGGGACTTTAATTATAATCACTCTGTGTATAAACATCACACTATATCATTTTTATTGTTGACATAGTGCAATCGATCAACATAAAGTGGTAGAAAGTTATTCATTCTGGATCTGCATAAGGAAACTGAAAGTTGTTCCTTTTGATGTAAAACTGAAAATACATTCTCAAAAGACCTTTATCTTAACTTATTGAAGTATAAAAATACCTGAACGGGATTCTGCGTAAATATTTACATATGAATTCCCGGGATCTTTGCAGTAAATCTATGCGAGAATTCCAAATGAATTGGGCTGTTGAATCAGTCTCTGAAAGAACTGGCTCCGCCATGAGTCGTATCTCCCAGGAAGATATTTGCATTTTTGTAAATGGAGAGCAGACGCAAGAAAAAGGATTCAACAGATGTTGACTGTGCTTAAAATGCTTTCGAATGAGATGAAATATTTAACGAATGTTTTGTATGAGAGCAGAAATGATTTAGAATTCTGATTTAGGAAGATTTACGCATAAATTACTATATGTTTTTAATGCAAATAGTTTCGGGAAATTTTGTTATGCTCAATTTTATGGGACTAACGATATCAGCTGTAGTAAATCTTCGCTAAACCATTCGTGTTTAATACGTATGTGTAATATTTTTAGCATGTTGGGGAAATAAGATTAATGTTTAATTAACTTATGTATTATTTGTTTGATATTAAAATGCAATATCGTACAATATATTTATTTCTATGTTAAAATGAACCAGGTACGTATTTAATTACATTAAAGATGGACACGTTGTGTTAATTGACAATACATTAACAACGTAATGTTTGATGCGGAGGTGACCATAACTTGGCTCTTGAAGGCTAGTGATACGGCTTTTATGTTAATAAAATGCTTTTGTGTATGGTTTGTTTGTCGCTTTACAGCCATTTTATGCACACAAGGACTAGATAAGCTACGGACGTAGAGTAAGAACACCTTCGCAACGCTCTACGATCCTATTAGACCCGGACCTGCGGTTTAAAGTGGATTCCGAGCCACTACAAACATCCATGGTCTCGCCGGGACTCGAACTCGAAACCTGTGGTACCGAGTGCCAGAGAGATACCCAGTCGACCATTCAAGCAGCAATTAATACACTTTCGAACTTTTTTTGATGCCGTACCGTTCTCCCTTCTTCATGTATCTTCAGTTCAAATTTGAACTCATTGTGACGAGTGGTTCTTTTTTTTACAGCATTTTGAAAATGGGACTTTAATTATAATCACTCTGTGTATAAACATCACACTATATCATTTTTATTGTTGACATAGTGCAATCGATCAACATAAAGTGGTAGAAAGTTATTCATTCTGGATCTGCATAAGGAAACTGAAAGTTGTTCCTTTTGATGTAAAACTGAAAATACATTCTCAAAAGACCTTTATCTTAACTTATTGAAGTATAAAAATACCTGAACGGGATTCTGCGTAAATATTTACATATGAATTCCCGGGATCTTTGCAGTAAATCTATGCGAGAATTCCAAATGAATTGGGCTGTTGAATCGGTCTTTGAAAGAACTGTCTCTCCGAGGAAGATATTTGCATTTTTGTAAATGGAGAGGAGACGCAGAAAAAGGATTCAACAGATGTTGACTGTGCCCAAAGTGCTTTCGAATAGGCTGAAATATTTAACGAATCTTTTGTATGAGAACAGAAAGGATTTAAAATTCTGATTTGGGAAGATTTATGCATAAATTGCATGCTTCTAATGCAAATAGGTTGGGGAAATGTTGTTATGCTGAATTTTATGGGACTAATGATATCAGCTACAAATCTTCGCTAAACTATTCGTGTCTAATATGTATTCGTGATTATTAAACACGAATAATAATTTTGTAAATATTGTAATATTTTAACGTGTTAGGGAAATAGGAATAATGCTTAATTAACTTATGCATTATTTGCTTGATATTAAAATGCAATATATTATATTCATTTCTATGTTAAAACTCACCAGGAATGAAGTAATTGCATTAAACATGGAGAAGCTGTGTCAATAGGCAATACTTTAACAACGTAATGTATGATGCAGAGTTGACCATAGCTTGGCTGTCGTAGGCGAGTGATACGGTTTTAGTGTAAATAAATCGATTCCTGATTGTGAGGAAAATTGTCAAGCTATCACATCGGACCGATACAAATAGGGTGGCGTAATAAGAGAAAAACATAATTTCGGTTTTAATTACTATAAAAATATACACTGAAGTGACAAAAGTCATGGGATAGCAATATGCAAATTTTCAGATGGCAGTAGCATCGCGTAGAACAGGTATAAATGCGCAGTGCTTTCGAATGGCTTTCATTTCTGTTCAAGTTATTCATGTGAAGAGGTTTTGATGTGATGATGACCGCACGACGGGAATTAACAGACTTTGAACGCGGAATGTTAGTTGGAGCTAGACGCATGGGTCATGCCATTTCGGAAATCGTTAGGGAATTCAACATTCCCAGATCCACAGTGTCAAGAGTGTGCCGAGAGTATGAAATTTCAGGCATAACATCCCACCATGGACAGCGCAGTGGTCGACCGCCTGCACTGAACGACCGTGACCGGCGACGTCTGCAAAGAGTCGTAAATTCTAACAGACAAGCAACACTGCATCAAATAACCGCAGAAATCATTGTGGGACATACAAGGGACTTGTCTGTTAGAACTGTGCGGAGAAATTTGGCCTTCTTGGGCTATTCCAGCAGAAGACCGACTCGAGTGCCTTTACTGACAGAACGACATCGCTTGCAGCGACTCTCGTGGGCACGTGAGCATATCGGTTGGTCCCTAGATGAATGGAGAACCGTGGCCCGGTCCGATGAGTCACGATTTCAGTTGGTAAGAGCTGATGGTAGGGTTCGAGTGTGGCGTAGACTCCACGAAGCCATGGACCCAAACTGTCAGCAAGGCACTGTTCAAGCTGGTGGTGGCTCCGTAATGGCGTGGGCTGTTTTTTCATGGCATGGACTTGGTCCTCTGGTGCGACTGGACCGAACATTGACTGGAAATGCTTATGTTCAGCTACTTGGAGATCACTTACAGCCATTCATGGACTTCATGTACCCAAACAACGATGGGATTTGTATGGATGACAATGCGCTATGTCACCGGGCCACAACTGCTCGCGATTGGTTTGAAGAACATTCTGGACAATTCCAACGAATGATCTGGCCACCTAGATCGCCCGACATGAATCCCATCGAGCATTTATGGGACATCATCGAGAGGTCTGTTCGTGCCCAAAATCCTGCACCATCAACGCTTTCACAATTATGGACGTCTATCGAGACAGCATGGCTCAATATTCCTGCAGAAGACTTCGAACAACTTGTTGAGTCCATGTAACGTCGAGTTGCTGCACTTCGCCTTGCGAAAGGAGGGCCGACACGATATTAAGAGGTATCCCATGACTTTTGTCACTTCAGTGTATAGTACTATATATATACTTTCAAAATTGCTTTGTTTGTTGCACTATCTAATCATCGGACGGGCATCCCATGTGTTATCTACTCATGGATGGAGGGAAATGACAGTATCTGTTGTGATGAAGTACCCACAGGTAGAAGACTGACTTAGTTCTGTATCGTTAAAGAAGCAGGGGCAGTGCCTTCCAAGAGAACTTATAGGGATAGACTATCCCGCAAATGCGGGGTAGTTTTCCCCTATAAGTTCCCGCCACTACCCCGCATATGGAAGAACACGAAACTACGGGATTAAGTTCTATGGGGATATATATGGGACTAAGCTCCCGAAACATATGGGACAATTTCCCGAAACTACCCCGCTGATGCCAATCGCACAAGCTCACACAGTTAAAAAAGACAGATGTTTATTTTTAATAAATTTCAGTTTGAATACCAAAAACAAAACAATCCAAAATACCAGAGGTTGTGATTAGTCTTATTAGTTAGCATTTTTTTAAGTATATTTTAGTTTTAGGATCTATTTCCAAAACTCAATAGATATTAACATTTTCTATACATGCAAGTTATAGTTAAATATTAAATATGTGTATATGTTGTAGTGAGTATTAAATCTTCGCAGCCGCGTTAACGTTGTCTCTACTTACTAAGCTCTCTCTGACGATGTCAGAAGTTATGCGAGTGCATTTATCTCCAAGCATAATTTTGTGTTTTGGTTTTGAAAAGTGTGCTGGCAGCGAGTCACGCTGAGCTAGAGTTTTGCAGCCCTTGTATAAAGCTGATTAAAATACATAATCCTATTTTAAAGTATTCGTGGTGTGACTCGATCAATAAATACCCTATTAGTGACCGTATAGGATAAGCAAGCCAACTAGTTTCACTTTGAAAAATTTCAGTTCTTTCATGGTTCTGGATTATGTGCCATTTGAGAAATCGCACATAATCCAGAATAATATAATCCAGAACATAATCCGGGATTGTTTATTATTGAATACTTATTTTTAAGGTATGTAAATTTGATTCTATTTTTTTTTTTTTCATATGCGTTCTATTAAGTGATACCAAACCAAAAGTACCATGTCTGAAGTAAATGCTGTAAAAATACCCCCACTACAATTGTCATGATCCCGTCTTTTGGTTTATTACGTGTGAAAGCACATTCGAACTTGATGTTCCAAAAGCAGTGACAGATGTCACACAGAATTGTATTTTTATGTATAAATATACATATATTGGGATGCTCCACATGAAATGAACTTTTTAGTATGATCTGACGTTCTATAACATATATTTCAAACATTATTAAGCTAAATAAGAGTGTTATATATCATTCTATTGTATGTGTTCTGTGCACTGTCTAATTGTATATTTTGTTTGCATATAGTTTTTGAATTTTTTAAGAAAATCTTAAACAAATAGAAACATGGAATTCTACAAAATATGTATCAGTTTTCTGTATGAATATAAATTTGGACATTCTGCTACCCAAGAATACGAAACATTAAACTACATTTAGGAAAGATACAGCTAATGTATCCACGGTGAGACGATGATTTGAAGAGTTTAATGGTGGTATCGGTTATTACGGAGTTTAATATATTTTGGTACCTTTTCGATCCTTTGGGAATTGAGAGTGTCTCTCAATACCACTAAAGTTTGAAACAGCCCCACCAGAAACCGAGCGAGTCGAAATTCGAGTTTCTGCTTCATCCCTTCTGCTCGCCAGAGTTGGTTTTGACTGACCGGCAGTTTTTTAAACAATTGAAAACGTTTTTCATTAAATAAACATTTTGTCAATCACGAAGCTGTCAAAACTGTCTCTATTGAATTTATTGACAATAAATCAAAAGTTTTCTTTGAAGCTGGCATAAAAATGTTTTACAATTCATCCATTGGTATAGATGGAGCATAATATAATTAAATATGTTCGAACAATTTTTGTTAGTGATCTTTTAAAAATTGTGGACCAGAACATGAACAGATAAACAAGATTTACTTTACATTTAAAAATCTTATCAATATCTCTGTCTGTTTAGAATGCAAATCCATTAACTTTTTACTTTTACATGTTATATTATTATTCTAATGTTTATATTTCTCTTTTTTATTCTATTATATTTCTTTACAACTTATAGCTGCTGCTCTCAAGAAAAGCATTCTATGGGGAATGCCATTTGTTTTCGATCCTATTCCAAATCAACTTTTATGTTTTGGTAAAACGTTTTTCCCGACTGTTACAATTCCGAATAATTGTTCAGGAATATATATTTAAGGAAAAATAGCATTCGGTACTAATAAATAGTTAATACTACTTAAAAGTGAAATTTGCTTTTTGTCCTGAGAAAATGAAAAGAAATTAAACGATGTGTAAAAAAAAAGGTTTCCGTATTAGAAATAAACTTCAAGTCGCATTAAATAAATTGAGTAGCTATATTTTATTATAAAATCCCCGAAGGCGAATAGGAATAGCAAAGTTTTAAATTATTGATATTGCATGATATAAAAATTATCTTAAATTTTAGAAAGAATAGAAAGCAGGAAAAATACAGAGATTTGAAAAACCCATTTTAAATTAAATTAAACATCAAATGTTGAGCGTTCAGAATTTATTTGTTTTTGGAATCAATTAAAATAGGCATGGAATACAAATTTATATATATATATATCCAATGGTTTTTTTGTATATATACATATATACACACATTGGATGTGTTAAATGGAATGAGGGAGAAAATTAGATACATTACGATTACAATATTTTTTTCGCAATTCCGTATTTAAGTTCATTTAAGTAAGATTTAAAAAAGTAACGAAATAAGATCAGAGAAAATAATTTAATTCACAATATATAGTTGAATAATATTTAAAAATTTTGAATATTTTATTATATTATGTTATTAGTATATGGTATATACACTCAAGAGCCAAAACATTATGGCCACCCCAACATTTTGCAATGAACTCGCCTGGATGACGTGGAAGGCACGTGATCAGGCGGAAGTTGCTGCTGCTGGAGAGTTAACTGCTGCTGGAGAGTCTGAAGAATCATTCTTTCACTTACTTCTGTGTGTGATGGGAAAGGCTGCGGATCTAAGCGACTTTGATAGAGGGAAGATTGTAATGGCTCGAAGGCTCGGAACAAGTATTTCCGAAACTGCACGACTCGTGGGTTGTTCGCGATATACAGTTGTTAGTACTTACGCAAAGTGGATGAATGACGGTGAAACCAGCAGTAGACAACATGGTGTTGGACGTCCACACGCTATCAAAGGAAAAGGTCGTCGGAGACTGTCTCGCATGGGGAAGCAAAACCGGAGCCAAACAGTGGCTCAGTTGACAGCCCAATGCAATGCAGGGCCAAGTAGAATAGTATCGGGGCACACTGTTCAGCGGACACTGTTGGATATGGGGTTACGCAGCAAATGTCCCGCTCGTGTGCCTTTGCTGATCAAGCGTCATCGCCAACTGCGCCTGCGCTGGGCCCGGGAACATCGTGACTGGTCCATGGATCAGTGAGAGAGAGTTGCCTGGTCAGCTGAGCCATTGTCTGGCTCCGGTTTTGCTTCACCATGCGAGACAGTCTCCGATGACCTTTTTCTTTGATAGCGTGTGGACGTCCAACACCAAGTCGTCTACTGCTGGTTTCACCGTCATTCATCCACTTTGCATAAGTACTAACAACTGTAGATCGCGAACAACCCACGAGTCGTGCAGTTTCGGAAATACTTGTTCCGAGCCTTCGAGCCATTACAATCTGCCCTCTATCAAAGTCGCTTAGATCCGCAGCCTTTCCCATCACACACAGAAGTAAGTGAAAGAATGATTCTTCAGACTCTCCAGCAGCAGTTAAATACCACTTCCACCTGATCACGTGCCTTCCACGTCATCCAGGCGAGTTCATTGCAAAATGTAGGGGTGGCCGTAATGTTTTGGCTCTTGAGTGTATATAAATATATTTATGTTATTATAGTGAAATCATATGATTATATATGGTGCCCTTTGTCATTATGTATGGTATATTTATGCCATTACTGTGTTATTATGTCCTTATGTATGTTGAATTTACGCCATTATACCATTTGTATGTTCTTCACTTGTGTCATTCATATAGGTGTACTTAATAGGAAAAACTGACGGAGGATGAAAACTGATTGACGAAGAATGAAAGCCTTTCAATAAAACTTTTAGGAGTTCATATGGTTAAATGTATGATATGTCAGTATGTATGGGGTTCTTATGTTTTTATATATGGTATGTCATTATTTATGGCGTACTTATGTCATTGTGTATGGTATATGTATGTCATTACGGAGTAATTGTGTTTTATATATGGTGTTCTTATATCATTTGTATGATCTTTACTTATGTCATTTATATATACATACAGAAAACAACTGACGGAAGATGAAAGAAAGACATTACCTTCCAATAAACTTTTTAGGAGTAACTATCCTACATTTGCATGTCATACGTTAATATACTTATGTCATTATAGTGTAATTATGTCTTATGTATGGTCTTCGCATGTCCTTTATATATTAGTGTACTTATCAGCACACAGTTTATCGTATACCCCCCCCCCCAGAGGGGCGGGTCGAGTTACTCCTCGATTATCAGCACACAGACAGAGGATGAAAGGAAGGTATTGCCTTCCAGTACGAGTTTTAGAAGTAACTATCAATGTGCGTGTCGTATGGCAAAAAAATCCCAGGAAACTCACATGAGGGAACCAGACTTTCATTGCGAGACACTATTACATGTTATCACAATCACCAAGAGTTGCCTCATTTCTGAAAGCAGTGATTGCAGCGGATGTCTTTAGCAGATTCAAACCTGAATCCAGCCTGCAGGCCAGCTGCTCAGTTACGACAGTTAACCCTGCCTATTTTACATTTAAAAGTGTAAGTGGTTAAATAAGTAAAACAATCTTTTTTATAATTTAATGTGTGTAATTCTTTTTTATTAAAATATATTAATGTATATTTTATATCATATTTACTCTCATCCTAAGATGAAGTATATTTCGCTCTCCAGCGTGTACCTGAGTAACTTTATTTACAGCTAGAAGTGGAACTTTGGGTGCGCATACAAACAATATGGAATGCTCTTCCTCAGGCAGACATTCAAAATTTGTTTCACTCCATGCCACGTCGTGTAGCAGCACTTATTGCGGAGCGTGGTGGCTACACAAAATACTGATTCGATCTCTTGTTATTGTTTGTTTGCTTTGAACAAATTTGTACCACTACCACTCAACTGTGTGTTAAATTTCATTCAATTATGACGATTCCTTCATGGTGTTGCAATTTTCCCAAACAAGAGTTTATATCGTTAAATATTCTACATGTGTGTTAAATAGTGTTTGTAGTTTATTGTGGTGTTGATGTTGTTGTTTACATGCTATGAAAATAAATATGCGTTTTCTTCAACCTAACCACACCCATATCCAGCTGCACAAACAACCGACATCTACTACAATATATTGTATTTTATATTATATTAATTTTTTTTTCATGTATTATTCGTCATTGAAACATCTTAATTTACCATTTAATTGTTGAAACAAATTGACAAATAAAATTAAAGTCAGTCCGTCTACATAATAACGGAAACCAAATGCTTTGTTCTTCAATGAAAAGGATGTTTCTTTAAATTGGAAATATACTATCAAAGGAAAGAGGCTTTTCTTCTGAGATTACTACATCCATTTGATATTATTGACCTACGGGAACAGCTGAACCAATAGAAATACTTCTTAAATATTTGCATATGCGTTCTGGGTCTTTTTCATACAATTCATGCAAGCGTCTCTCAATGAGAAGTATCAATGGAATGAATGTTTGTAGGAGCTAAATCGCAATCAAGTGCATCAGCCTTCTAGAAAACTATTTGCATTTTATGTAGAGAATGGAGCGAATCGCAATGAAAGGGTTTAGCAAATGTTGACTGTCGGCTCGAAGTCCTTCCAAATAAGCTGGAATTGTTTCTTTTCCTTAACGATGGAAGAAAAAGGAAAGATTTAAGAGCCAGATTTAGAGAGTCTTTCAGAAAATATTTGCTCAAGTTACTACTTTCTTTTAATGTAAATGTTTGTGGAATATTGTTAAGTATTCCATCATTGCATTTCACTTTAATAATATTAATGGCAACACCCAACATATCCACATATTCTATAAATACCCAGTTCATATTTTATTT
>BPLQ01011329.1:64351-82620 GCA_021605075.1 Caerostris darwini | reverse complement strand
TATTAAGGCCCCACAAAATTAATTAATTATTAATAAGTAATTACTTATTAAGGTCCCACAACAAATTGCCGAATGTATCGCCAAGCGGTTGGCAGTCCTAACTACTGTTATACGTAGTCCTTTTATCACGAAAAAAGCTCATGGCAATCGTTTTGGCACCATTTTAAATAAAGAGACCTTAAAAATAAGAGAATAAAACAGATACAGAACAGAAAAGATTCTGTTTCAGATCTTATTCAGTGAGAAAAATAAATATGTAAGTACCAATAAAATATTTTATTATCGTGCGTGAAGATGTTCTGGAAGGAGCTCCGTGACATCCACGCAAAAGAAAAAGGGTTTTGAAAATAAAAAGTCAAGATCATTAATTACTATTTCAAAAAGTTTAATCTCCTCTCGCACTATGAGAAACTTTTATAATTGAAATAAACATTAACTTGTCTCGTGTCTCTAACTAAGTGTGATTAATATGCATGAAATATATGTTGCCAAGACCAATTTACTAATATCAAGTCACGTGCATGGAGTTATCTTTTGAATTGTTCGTGGATCTCTGGTGCAGAGAATGTACGACTCGTTGTCTTTTCTGTTCTCAGAGTATCTTGGCTTGTAGCGTTTGTGGTATCTTGGCCTTACACTATTATCTGGCTGATGGATAGAACTTGGTGGGCACGAGATAAATTAAAAGTCAAAATAGCAGATAAGCAAGTGAAACATGAGGAAACTAAGGCTATCCAAGTAAAAGATAGGCAATAAAGGTAAATCAAAGATGGGCAATTAATTAAAAGTTTACTACAGCAAAAAATTTCGAAATAGAAAATAAAAATTTAAGCTGAAATAATTTTTTGTAATCAAAAATTGTAGGAAGAGGTGAAGATATGTAATTCTGCAATTTTATTGTTTCAGTTGAGTATCACTCACGCGCGACATATGAAATTAGTTCTAGTTCTATGAAATTATTTCTAGCTGCGAATTTAAAGTCAAATTAAAAAATGAAATTCGATATTTGTAAGTATTTCAAGTAATTTAAAAGATAAAAGCTTTCACAAGCATATTATTTGATATGCTTGGGAATGATTTTATCTTTGAAATTACTTGAATTGGCGGAAGTCTTAAAATATAGCGAAAAGATACATAATTAATTATCATTCTCAATTTCTTAAAATCGTGGAAAGGCCAAAAATGAACAAAATGGCTTAAAATGAAACGGTCGAACTTGTTTGAATCAAGCTGGCAGCTGCAATATTGTTTGATTGCTATTGAGAATTTAGACAGTAGAAAATATGCCTCAATTGTAAGTTTTATTGCGACACTTCAATATTAAGGCCAATATTAAGTATAAACATCTTTGTAGTACAAAGACTGGTATTTACAAAATTTGAAAAATAATACTACTATTAATTTTTCAATTTTCTCAAACTCTAGTCTAAGATTCGAATATATCTATGCAGTATGTTTATTTAACTATCACTTAACGTCATATATTCAAATATGTGATAAACTATGTTCCTACATGATAAATTGATATCGTAAACTATT
The DNA here is from genome assembly GCA_021605075.1 of Caerostris darwini. Taxonomy (NCBI): domain Eukaryota; kingdom Metazoa; phylum Arthropoda; class Arachnida; order Araneae; family Araneidae; genus Caerostris; species Caerostris darwini. The sequence goes on along the minus strand of BPLQ01011329.1, from coordinate 81,081 downwards.
TAAGTTTTCTTTATGTATTTTTATTTATTATTCGATTTTATCTGGCTTCAGTATACAATATAATGAACTCTAAAAAGTTGTCTCGTTGTTGTCTTAAAAGTAATAATGAAAAATAAAAAAAATTATTTCAGAATTCAAATTAAGAATTCAGAAAACCAAAGAGAGAAATATCGAAACATATTACACAACCCTTACAAAAATCAATAAAACAAAATTATTACAAAATCAAACAAGAAAAAACCTATTTCAAAAAATTATAGATTTTGTTCGAAAGAAAAATCAGAATTATTCATGTAAAAAATGCAACCTCATATCCATCTAAAGTATCATCAATCAAAAGCATTTTAAATGGAAATCATCAAATCTGAAGTATGCAAAAAAATAAATGAAAAGTAAACAACAAATAAATTATTACATATTGCTTTTACTATTAGTATTAACTATTTATTCAAAAAAACCAAGCCATTTAATCATGCATAATATTAATATTTCTTTTTGCATTTTATGGAATTGATATACGCAAAACAATGTTTCATTTTAAGTCTAGATAAGCAAAACAAACTATACTCAGGATACGCTTTTTATTATTCATCTCATCATACCTGCATTGTGACATAATTTTTTATCTTTTTTCTTCAACGTCAGCAGAGACTTTTTTTATTGTGTGTGTAAAAGATTAAAATTTTTGATATTATAAGTTTAATTTTAAAACTAGCTTTTTCTTCAAACAATGTACTAGTTCATTGACTCAGACTTATCACTTTATATCAGAGATGCACGTGCGTGAGTAGACAACAGTCATCAATATCAGTCATGTTGCATGCGAGTCAAATTTTGATGAAAAATACTTAGCAAGTCTTAGAAAAGAGTTAGTTTAATTAGTTAGTTTTTTAGTTCTAGAAAAGTTACGATACATTGGCACAGCGTACTACTTTTTGGTCTACTTGACATTGTTTAAAATTTAGTACAGCCTTTTAATAAATATTTCCACAATTGCTGTTCCAGAAAGCCAAGTGAAACATTACCTAGCTTACTAGCTTATATAATAATGCTAACGATACCATATCTATATATTGTATCTATATATCTACCATATTTACATATCGTACCTTATTATTAATATATATTATATATATAAATACCATATCTATAAATTGTTTCTTACTTTATAAAATTATTGTTAAATTTTTTCATTCACTTTTGAAGGGCTTGAATATGTACATCGTCCATGCCTTTAGGAGATTTTTATGTATTTTATTCATATTTATACCGTATAGCGTTCCAAATGTTTACTTATAAAAGTGACCGAAGAAATTCCAGAATTCTGCGTATATTATATACATATTAATCAGTACTACCTCGATTCAATCAATGCTAACTCTTAAGCGTAATGGAGATTAAGTGATATCGTGTATCTGGATCGTCAAGTAATATCCTCTTTCTTAGCCTTCATACTTAAACTTTTATGCGTAGTAGTAATGCACGCAAGTTTAGTGCAAAGAACTAGGGTTAAACTCCTCTGGCGCCATTAGCTTTGAAACGAAAACACTCAATGGCATCTGTGATAACATGCGTCGATACCTTGCATCTATAATATTTTATCCGACTGTTACTGTTTCAAACCATATTATACTATTCAAAGTTAATTTTTAAATATGGGTATAGCTCATGCCTTAAAAGTAATTGTATACAATTATCGCCATAAAAATTAGTGCACCGAGCAGGAACTGTCGGACCACTGCGATTGAGAGTTTATGTCAAGCACATATGTTAATGATTTAAAAAGCATCAAGATTGCATATTGCTTTACAGCATAGGGCAATATGTGTATCGTCCTTAACTCATAAGACTTTCTAAGGTATTATGTATGGAATTTATCTGCAGTAGAAGGACTCTTTGTTATCAGAGATGTCTTTACTCCGCCATCGAAGCAATCCCAACAGCTACCAGAATTTAAAAGAGAGAAATCATTGGGAAAACAGAAGCTTGGTAGTCAGTTTGTCAAATTGTCCACCACCTCGACCGTTCTGAATATATTTTGAGAGAATACTAAGATTACGCCATTGGTACCTATCTCCGAACACTCGGAAGACCAACCACGTAGAGGACCACCTCGTCGTCCGACAAGCGCAACTACCAAGCGTCGCAGACAAGATGACTGCATCCTTGTTGAACATTCGCATGCAAGTAGTACGATATGAATCGCCCTCTCGCAACTTTCCCGTATTATTCTGAATCGTCTAATTGAAATCATTTACTATCAAACCTATCATTACGTGTGCTGCCGCTGACGCCATCCACTTTGCATCTGTCTGAAGGGGAGTGTCGCTCAGTAGGATGGGACAGGAGACAGGTTTTCTTCAGTGAAGAATCGCGATTCAAGGTGGCATCTGATAACAACTGTGTATGAAGGTTCGGTAGTAATAGGTTTAATGTTGCTTACTTTTTGGAGCAGCATACCACACCCACACTTATTATGAGGGTTTTTGGTGCCATAGTATATGAAATTCATTTTCTCTAAGTAATGATCCACGACACCATGACACAGCTATGAGTACGTGACATTCTGAAGCCAAATATGTTATCTCTCGTGGCAGGAGAGTTATTTTCGAGCAAGATAATGTTCAGTCACTTAATGCAAGGAGCTTATTCTTCAATGTTAAAATATATAATGTCTGAGGCTTTACTGATTCCCGAATTTATCGTTGATTGAAATTTGTTGAATCATCTAGAGTGAAAAGTTAAATAAAAGATTCCTTTAAACAATTACCGCAATTGTGGAATAAGAAATTATATCGCCTGTGTGCCCCAATACACAATTGTATTACATCGTGCAGTAGATTTCTAGAAATTACTAATCCTTTTGCTTCCATTATCTTATATGTATATATATCAATGTTACAAACACACATACAATACTTCAATCATACTGAAATTCCTTCTTGTTTGGGCTAATTGTTTTGACAAAAGTTATATTTATTCTATATTTTTTAACGTTAAAAATGTTTATTTATAATAAAGATCGAAGAAATTTTAGAACTCTTACATTTGAAGAACGTAATTTCATTTATCAAGAAAGTGGAAAAATTAAAATATTTCATAAAAAAACCTCCATAATATTTTAATAACTTTAAGATTCCTACATTGATTTACATTCTCATATGCATATGTATAATATTATTACAAATAAAGGAAAAATCTAGGAGAAATTAATAAAAATTATCTAATAGTAATTAATAATAATATGGGAAATGTAAAAATAAAACACCTGAATATGGCTTAATTTGATTTAACTTCAAATAATATGACAAACGAAGGCATAATGAAATATTTGCAAATTTCAAAAGTTTTTCCCTAAATCTCATTCCTTTAGTTTCAACATTGAATCAACTAAAAGAAAAATTGACGAAAATAGATCACAAAAAAATAAATGCCTTTCTGAGAAAATAAGAAAATATTTTTAGAAATATGCAAATGTTTCTGCGAAATTCTTTAAGAACTAGGGACAAAATTGAAATCGTAATGAGAAAAAAATATTTCTTTTTTAATTTGATGCATGAATCATGCATCTAGCAAATAAGACTTTTTTTCCGATTTGATTACCATTCAGAAAAAAAAACTTGAATAATTTGTTCATTTAACCTTCAATATGTAATTTTTTCGTCGCATGTAAACTTTACTACTTATACACTTTTTTACCCACTTTTCTTTATTTATTTATATATTTTATTTTTTGAAAATTCCGAATTTTTTTTCACGATAATTTTAAGTATATATATTTATTTTTAAACAAGAAGAAAAAGAATATTGGAATCTTATCGATAAAGGAAATTTTAAAAAATAGTTCATTTAGAGCTATTTTTTAACTAATTAACTAAATTTTTTAGCTAATTAACACATATTTACTATGGATTTTATTTATGATCAAAATTCATCAAAAATCAAATAAAATATCTTTTTAGCACAAGATACTTATAGATGTATTTTTTTTTTTTAAATTTGGATGAAATTCAGTATTAAAAAAAAAATACTCAAGCGGGTAAGGCAAATATTATGGTAATTTAAAATATTTATTTCGTTTGGTAATGACAAATGAGTGAAAACTATTTGCGTTACAATCCGTGAAATTAAAGTCAATATTTACCACAAAGATTATTAGTATAAATTCTAGCTAACAGAAAAATGTTCAATTAATTTTCTCCCTATTCAAAAGAGCACATAATTTTTTTTAATGTTTTGAGTATATAGATATTTATTTTAAAATATATATAATTTTAGCATAATTTAAATATATATATTTTTCATATATAATATATATGCTTTAATTTTATATATATATTTTAATTAGATATTAATAATTTAAATATATATATATATATATTTTATATTAAACAATATTTTAATTGTTTTGTATTTTTAATTTCATAGTTTTCCGAAATCTTCCTTATGTGATTAAAGACTTTTTTTTTATAATTGAACATGAGATATACTACTACATATACCTACATATAACTACATATACCTACATATAACTACATATACCACTACTACATTTAAAAGAAAATATATGTAGCAGTGGTGGTTATATCAGCTTGGGATAAGAATATCTCACGAAATGTTAAAAAAGAAGATAAGTATTACGGGGGATAAAATTTATTCCTCAATATTTGCACAAACAGAAATGTAATTAATGTATGTCCACAAGAAGCCAATCGAGGGGCGGTGACATTGCTTTAGGAGTGCTTTTAAAAGTTACTTCCTACTTGCATGTTGTATAAGATAAAATCTAGAATACTCTCATTTAACAGCCAGACTATCGATACAAGACACTTTATACATGTTATCACAATTGCAATTGAGTCTTTTCATTTCTGAAAACAGTGACTGCAGCAAATAGAAGATTCGTACTTTAGATTTCTGGAACGCAAGCTTGGATTGCTAGTCTGGCAGGCCTACAGTTTGGATAGAAATAAAAAGCAAATTTATACACCTGTTACATATCGAACCTATAGCAGTTTTATAATTAGATATGTAAATGCATAAAATATTGCAAGATATTCTGAAAAATATGTTGCTTTTATCATTTGCTTTATCTGAAATGTCCTTGAATTTCAAGTGCTTAATGGATGCTGAACAGCAGTTTTATAAAGCGATGAAAGTGCTTCCTGCAAAAAGAGAAAAAGGAAAAAAAAAGAGCTCTCCATTAAATGAATCACAAAAGTCAACAATCGCTTTAAAAAGTGAGGTTGCTGCCTTTGAACTTTTCTTCTGTCACCTGAGTGACAACTCTTGGCAAATTACCAGCGAAAGGTTGCCTAATTTGCGATCCAAACCAATTCATCTCAAGCGTTGTCTGGTGCACAGTTTTTAACCGTAATTCGACGTAACAGGAAGTCGCAGCTGAATAATTTCTCTAGTTGAGTCTTTCTTTTACTGTTATTGCTTATTTTCATGCACAATGATTTATTAATTTTAACATGGATGTTCTTTCTCTGAAAAATGCGTAATGAAATGTTTAAACGCCATGCTTGCTGATGGGTGACGGTTTGATAAGATGTTGATTTATTTGCTTTATTTTATTATTTACTTCATTATTTCTTATATATTTCAAATTCTATGTATTAATGTATTGTTTGATTTTGAAGTTAAGCTTCTTAAATGAAAGTCGAGACTGCAAGTTGGCAACCTTTTTCTTATGGAAGTAGGAGGGATTAATTTGCTCACTTTTTACTCATCTGTATTCGCATGTCTCACTTCCTGTATATATTGTTAGAGAGGGATTTGGTCACTTTCATCAAAATAATGATAGCTTCAACGAGTTGCAGTTGTTGATTGTTTTTGTTGCTTTAATTTGCTTCCCGATAAATTAGTCAAAACAAAGGTTATATTCAGATTTGAATCTGATTATGGTAAATATCAAGTAATTTAGCAACCGCGGTTTTTTAAAGAAAGAAACGAAGTTTTACTGAACTGTATCCTTAATTTATCTAATTTATCTTAATGAATAAAAACACATTCCAGAGATCATTCATTCACTCTCACAGATGGTAATATCTCATACCATCCCGTTCACCTGTCATCCATTCGTTAATTTGCATGGTCATATCAAATGATTGAAAGCGAAACGTTAATTAAGACACAAATTAATTTTAAAATTCAAATGATTGAATTTTTCTAACTCCGCCAAACACAAATTTAACCGCCACTACACAAACCGTTATAAGCTTATCTGCAGCATTATGAATTTAAAATAAAAAGCGGAGTAGAACACAATTACGTCAAAATGTCTTTAAAAACTAGCTTTTAATTTTATCCGAAATAAATTTTAAATATTATTGAAAATCCTTTCGTTAATATTTCTAATTAATTATTTTATTATTCTAATTATTTATATTTCCATCTGTATATATATATATATATATATATTGGATTTGTTCCTATTTATTTATTTTTTCACATTTCAGAAATTAATATCTATTTTTAATTTTTTTTCTGCTGATTATTTTAGTCGTATTGAAAATATAATTCAAATTTTTGTTATCATCCATAATTGATTTATATATATATATACACTGACTACCAATAAGTATTTGGACACCTGTGATAGAAAAGAAAAACGAACATTATTCAAAATCAATAGTTGGTAGAGCCTCCACGAGAGGCAATTACAGCGTGAACCCTCCGGGGCATACTTTCCACAAGTCTTTGTATGACAGCTAGTGGTATTTTCTTCCACACGGCTTGGAGAAGACATAGAAGTTCCTTCACCGATTTTGGATGGGTAGTGAGTGCACCCCTGAATTCGGCGATGCAACGCGTCCCAGAAATATAGTCCAGTCGATAGGGTTGAGATCTGGGTTCTGGACAGGCCAGTCCATTCGATGAACTCCATTGGCACCATACCAAGCCTTGGTTAACGTCGAAACATGACAATTGGCATTGTCGTCCTGAAAGTAACAAGGGTCCAACCCGTAAAACTGCCACAACGTAAGAAGCACATTGTCATCCAAAATAGTGCAGTAGGCATCGGCGTTGAGCTTACCATGAATGGGAACCAAGGGTCCCTGTCCATACCAGGAGAAACACCCCAGACCATAATTCCACCTCCGCCGAACTTGACTGTTGGTACAATGCATTCTGGCAGGAGACGTTCTCCAGGCAGACGCCAGACCCAGACCCTGCCATCCGAACGGTAACGGGTGAACTTTGATTCGTCGCTCCAAAGAATCCGTTTCCACTGATCTACAGTCCAATTTCGATGTGCTTTGCACCACATTAACCGAGCAGCGCGGTTGGACTTTGTGATTAAAGACTTATGGGCAGCAACACGACCATGAAAACCATGCAGATGTGCTTCCTTACGGATGGTATTCATTGAAACAATACTCCCGGATGCCTGTTGAAACTCCTCACGGATGAGGGCCATCGGTTGGGTGCGGTTCTTCTGAATTTCTCTGGTGAGCATTCGTCGGTCTCTATCTCCCAGTTTCGTTGGTGTGCCGACTCGAGGCACATTCCGACAATCACCGCTCACCTTCCACTTCTTAATCACATAGGCCACTGTCGATTTTGGGTACTTCAGATCGCTAGATCGCCTTAAGGATCGGCCACATTTGTGATACCCGATAATTATACCTTTCTCGAAATCAGAGAGCTCCGAACTGCGCGGCATCTTGCATGCGACTAATGCCGATGCTGTTTCCTACACGATATATACCGGCTGAGTCCGTGACGTACCTCAGGACCGCAGATATCGTCATTTGCATAGGTGTCCAAATACTTATTGGTAGTCAGTGTATATATATATATATTCTCTATTATTTCATTTTTGCTATAAGAACCGCTTTTCGACCTCATATGGATATAACTGTATTCATTACAAAAGCTTGCAATATTGATTCGTATCTGCTGCTTTGAGGTAAATTAAAAAATACTGAAGGAAGTTTTTTTCCTAATATTTATTATTATTATTTTTTTTTTTTTTTTTGAACGAGAATCACAATATCTATTTTTTCCCTCTCATATAGGTTAGGTTATGCTCTATACGATTTAGGTTTAGAAATGTCACTGCTTAAAATATTCTATATTTGAAACATTTTGCATTAAAATAACTGAAAATCTTCCGGAAAGCAATTAGCCCCATATATTCATGGTCTAGATATTAAATATATACTCCTAATGTTATGAAAAAATGCTAAATTGTTCAAAGCTCTAAAATTAATCCTTTTTTTTTTTTTATTAATTATACAAAAAAATCTGTATTAATCAATTAAAAGGATAGTGAACTTGTGAATTGTTCTAGAGACATTAAAAAAAAAAACATTTATAGCAATTCATGATTAAAAGCTCTTAAAATAATTTATAAAGGTTTAAATTAATTAAAAATTTATTTCAAACTCTTTCTTTGAATAAAAAGCAAAATATTCGAAGCTTTCAGAGTTCGCTAATATTCCTTTTTGCTAATCACTTTCGTTTTTTTAATAAAATGTACCAGCATTTGATATCAATTAAGATAATGAATGCATTGGTCACATCTAAATTTCCTTAATTGAAACAGACGAATATTAATATCAAATGAAAAGTAGCTTATTTGAATTTAGTATTTGTCTTGGTTTTCGTAAATGGCTTTTACCAATTACTGAAATGATAAGAAAAAAGTAAAAAAAAATATATATAAATGAATCAAAGAAATTCTATAATAATTGCTTTCAATTTTTTCCAACAAGATGTATGTTTCAATAAGATTTTTTATATTCTTATTGCATCTATAATATATAATATCTTCAATGTTCTTCCATTCACCGATGTTTATCTATGTTCTTTCATATCGCCGAGGTTTTAAAAAAAATTTAATCATTTTATCACTTATTCAAATTAGATTTAGATATTAATTCACTTAGAATATTCTACATCTAAAAATTGTGTGTTAAAATAATAAATAACACAGGATTGAGTAATGTCCAATAAGACATGACAAATTTTTAAAATTCTATTAAAGTTTATCTTAAAGTTTTAATTCTATTAATTCTTATTCTCTTTAAATTTATTAAATTTTATGTTAAAGTTTTAATCAGAGTTTTTTTATATGTGCTAATGGTTCTACGTTTTGACCCACGATGATAGTTTGATTAACCACATTTCAATGTGAACATCACATTGGTGAGTAAACCTTGTCCTCTTGTGTTCACAATATAGGCAGAAAATTTCGATTTATTGCATCGTGGGATTCGTATTCTTCTCACTTGAAGGATGGATTATAGAGAGACCCATATTCTGGGAAAGGGGCCTGAATGGCAGAGTGGTGCTCGGTACCACAGGTTTCGGGTTCGAGTCCCGGCGGTGCCATGGTTGTTTGTAGTGGTTCGGAATCCACTTTAAAAAGTAGGTCCCGGTCTAACAGGATCGTAGAGCGTTGCGGGGGCATTGTTACTCAGCGTCCGTGACTTATCTTCAAGTTACACGCGCCCCCTGGGTAATTCAAAGTGAGTACGTCTGTGCAGCACTTGCCTTAAGGCATCCAAGACGTCTGTGTCTGCCAGCTGCATTAGAAACACACACAAAAAAATTTCTGCGGAAGCTCTGGAATATTTGATTCGATTAGCTCACTAATGATTTTTAACTGAACTCAATCAATTCAGAAAGTTACTAATTAGCCACCGATTCATCCAAAACCATTTTATTACACATAATTTTAACTGAATGACCTTTATTAAAGTTTTCTCTGCATTTGACAACTTGATGTTTGCCATAAAATCAAGGAATACTTGTTTTCTGACATAAAAGCAAATAATATTTAACTAAACGAAATCTACGTACAAGTAAGTTTACAAATTCAAAATTCCAATGCTTCATGTCAATGTAAATTATTATTTTAAATAATCCTTTAATATGATTGGAAACAATAAATTTAAGAACAAAAATTTCGATTTTTTTTTTGTTACAATTTCTTTTTATTAATTTTAAATCTTAATTTAATTGGCTTTTTATTCACTTTTGGTGCAATAATTAGAGAAAAGCATATTGAGATCTCTTTCATTTTGAAAATGCAATGCACACATCGCATTAGCTTATGCAACGTCTTTATTACAAATTGTAATTAACTACTTATACATAAATGCAATTAAGATTTCTTTAATAGCATGTCGGATTACATAAAAGTCGTAGTGAAATTTGTTGGAAAATTAAGAAAAAAAACTTAACATTTTAAGTAGATTAAATAAATATCTCAATATCTGGTATTTTGGACTTTTATAGCACAAAAGATATTAAAATATATACAATGCTCATATTAATTAAATAACTTTCGTTTGAATTTTAATCAAAGCAAAATTAAATTTTATTTATTGGAGGAAAAGCTCTTAAGTAATGAATTTAATTTATTACGCACTTTATTCATTAACTTTTTTTAAAAAAATTGTACATGTCTCTTTCAGTCTGAGACATTTTACTGAGCATAATGCGTTGTCGTCATCTAATCTGATTTTCAGTTTTAGAAAACGGAGAAGAAAGAAAAGTATTAATATGTCTGTGATTTTTTTTTAATCCTCCGAATTTCGGCGCCAATGTTTTAATGCACCTGTCAAAACAATACAGAACAACTAAAACATTCGCAGAATCAGCTAGATTAAATATTCATGAAGGTCTTGACGCTAAAATGTCATTGATCTGGAAACAGCGCAAAAATCGCCTTCTGCAAGTTTGCGTGTTTTTTTTTTATTAATATTATTATTCATATTTCGGTATGGATTTGAGAGCCATCTAATCAGATATGCAGTTTTTTGGCCAGTCGATTTTGCAAATGTTTTTGTTGGCCGCAAACTAACTATTCTTATCTCACAGTTTTCCTTAAAGAACTAAACTCTGAAAAACTTAACTCTGAAAAAATTATAAGGCCACACAAAGCCACACTTTGTTTTTATTTCTGACATGAAAAAATATTTTCTCCTTTTTTTTATCTGCTTAAAGTAAAGTATTTTTTAAAGAGGTGTTAAGAAAATTAAGTTTGTTGTTGAGAAAAAGCAATTTCACATTTTTCAATAAAAAGAAGATGAATACATTTAAAATAAATTTATGATCGTACAACTTTGTTGAAAGCAATTCGGTTTTTCCAATATTAACAATGTTTTTTACTGAAAAGAAAATACAAAATTTTATTGGCAAAATAACGGTAATCATTGAGTTACGAATAAAATTAAAAGTTTTTAATTTAGCTTCGTCGTTATGTAAATAGTATGGTGATTAACATAATTTAATAGTATGTGCAATTAATCTACTTGTAAATCATTACATACTTTTGTATATTAATAAAAAATACAATTGTTTGTGTTTTTTTGCAATTTTTCTGTTATCGATATTTTTTTTCTACAAGAAAATAAAAACTTTGTTTTGATCAATCTTCAATGTTGATTCATTTTTATGAGCATTAAAATACTCTTTTTTATCAAATAAAAAAAAATTAACAAAAAATATATGGTACCCATAAAAAAATCTTTTCATTTTATTATTCTTTTATTGAATCAATATTAAATGAATATAAACAATTAAAAATCAAACTCAACAGTTGTTTAATATCATTAATTACGTATATTGATAATTTTAAAATATTACATTTTAAATACATAAAGTTATTTATTCTTATGCACTTGCATTATTCTTTAAATTTTCTGGAAAATAATGGAACATTTTTGTGTAAAAATATAATTTATTGAAATACTGATTGAATCTGAGTTAACAAGGACTGTCATGAGCCGAATTTTTCTGAAATCTCGGATTAAGTGGACCCTTCCATTATTAATGAATATTCCTACAAAAATACTAATATAATAACTATGATCAAATTTAAAGAAAATAATAACGAATACACAGAATAGAAATTTGTTTTAACTAACATTGTCTTACAGGGTGAAAAAGAAGTTAATGGTTGTTTGCTAGTAAGTAGAAAATCTTTTTTTTTTTGTAGCTTTTTATTTTATATATATATTTTTTTTTTCAGAAATAGAACGATTGTAAAATAATTATTTCATACTCAATGTAGCGAAAAGTAGCATTAAACGCTTAAATATCTGTTTATTATGAAAAAATATTTTTCTTTTTGACATTTGAATTCTTATTTCATAAATTCTGCTTTTCTTAACGTCTTTTCCGTTCGTTTTTTTTTTTTTTTTTTTATGATTATCATATTAAAACAATGATTCCGTCTTCCGATTCGCTCATTCTTTTCACTTGTTAAGCCTTAAGCCTTTGAACTACCAAGTACATCTATTAGAAGTTAAATTAATTAGCCTAGTTTAGAACAGCTGATGAAAAAACGAAATTTAAAAAAAGTAAACCTAGAGATCGGTGAAAGAGTTCGTGCTAAAAACAGGCGTGCGTAGAAAGTTCGTGCAGTGCTAAAAAAAGAGTCATTTGAATTTCGTCGGTTTGGTTTGTCGCTCTCCGATCATCTTGTGCACACGAGGGCTAAACAGACCGGGACCTATAGTTTAAAGCGGATTCCGAACAAACATACACCGCTGCAACCACCAGGATTCGAACCTGAAAGTCGTGGTACCAAAGGCTAGAGCTCTAGACACTTGGCCACCAGGCCGCGAATTTCGTCGGCTTAAGCAGAACTCAATTTACTTCAAGAATCTACTGATCGAAGATACACTGTACACCGAAGGTACACTGTATACTGCTAGTGAACCTTGTGTCCCATTTATGTATTTATGTGTTGCCTCACGAGCAGTCCATCAATAACAATTGAGGAGAAAATATTGCCTTCAGGCAAACTTTTATGGGTTAAAGTTCCGCATTTGGGTGTCGTAAACTCCCACTAGACAGAATTACTAAGCAATGCATCCCAGTCACTTTCGAATCTTCTATACGCCGCCAGCGGATTCGGATCTGATCCCTGCAACATGTTGGCTGCGAAAGACAAATTATCAACTGTATTCCAAAATTGCATTTCGCATTCAATAATCAAACTATTCCTATATATTGGGGTTTTTTCACTTATATAAGTTGAAAATCATAATCATTAGTTAATGATAGGTAGAAAATTATTACTTATTAAATGTAATAATTTATTAAATATTTGTTTATATTGTGATTGATGAAACATGACAAAATATATTGCCTTCAAAAGAATAAAAATAGCCATTCATGGTGTGCTTGAGAAGATTTTTTTTGAGGGAACGTTAAAAATTAGTTTAAAAACATTTATAATTAAATGTTAATAAAAATGATAATTAGAAGATAAAAAAAATGTTATGAACCCTCATACGAAGAAAAATTATCGTGTTCAATTGTTTTAAAAAATATTTATAAATAAATCAAGAATTAAAAACAATTAAAGACGCAATTAATATTAAACGTACACGTTTGGCGAAACTAATAAACTATCATTTATTCAACTTTTAATTGTAGAATGCATAATAAAGTGAAAAAAGTTCTCGTTTCACCGTGTTTACAAATCAAACAAAAGCATAAAATCTATTTGACAATTAAAGAAATAGTGTTAATGCATTAAATAAAATAGCCGTAAAATGCGTACTATCATACATGCTTTGCTAATAAAAAGACTCGTTCTAAAGCTTCCAAAGCTATTTTAATTTGCGTAATATAAATCCTCGACCTAGATGCAGACTTTTAAAAGGAGCTTCATCATCAGAATTTGTTTTTAACGTTAATGGACTTTTGAGTTTTCATGCCAAATTCATTTGTGTTTTCATGACAGTTCTTTTATGTATGCATGCCAAAAATAATCTGCCGACGTGAGATGTTGGATACCATTGAATTCCGGAAAAAAAATTTAAGGGTAACTTAAGTATTAACTAGTCGTACGGAAGATTAACCAAAACCTTCCCACCAGGATTATCTATCAATGCGCGACACGTTGCACACGGTCTTTTCATTTCTACAAGCAGTGACAGCAAAGTATGCCATCAATGAATATTCTTTTCATTGTTTTTTCATTTTAATTTTACATCCTAGCACAAAACATGGTCCAATGGTAACACACGCAATCATTGCAGGAAGTCACGAGTTCGAATACACTGGTGGCGTTCTGTACAGTCACTCTTACAGAAACGAGGAGATTCGATGGATATTTGATACTCTGTGTTGTCTCGTATCGTTTGTCAGGTTGCTGGCGAGTGTTTTCCGGGTTTTCTCCCATACGACACCCAATGCGGAAAGATTATCCCTAAAAGTCCTCAAGGAAAATAATTTCCTATCATCATCGTATTCATCGTATACATCGTATACTGTTCATCGTATACATCAATAAAAAACAAGGTCCACCGATATTCAACGAAAAAAAGTAATAACTTGCACAGGTGGCATGCTGAAAGGTCTATCTTTGAATCCTCCGATAGCGTCCATTGTAGTCACTGCTTTCAGGAAATAGAAGACTTGGCAATGTTTGTGACAATGAGAACAAAGCTCGCGTCGACAATCTGGCTCTAGGAAGAGTTCAGGAGTTTTCAAGTTTTTTTCCTTCATTCGACAGGCGCATGTGTGGTTTTTACACCTAAAAGCCCTCTCAGAGGGCATTGTCAACTCTAATTTTCCATGGGTGGACATTCGAGGCACACAAAAGTGGAACACAAATTGGAAGCACGGTGATGATAAACAAAACGTGGAAAACACGATGTTGAGCAACAATATATATATATATATATATACATGTTAAGAAAGGTAAAAAATGGGACGCTCTTATTATATACAAAAACACATATATAAATTATCATGTTTATTTAGCATATAATTGTATTTCAAGAAATATTTCTAAAACAACGCGGATATATTTAGTCATTTTAAATAACGGCTCGACTATGTTACATAAAAATATCCATTATAGTGCACAAAAAAAATCATAAAAATAAAATATCCATTTAAAATATTGGTAATAAATTAGAGATTTATTTTTACATAATATTGCTATTTTTTGATATTATCTTTCTTTTTAGTTTAAAATGATCTTTTTAATAATTTTTTTTGGATAAGAATTTTAGACTTAAAAGTACCGAATTAAGGAATTAGTTTCATCTAAATAAGCAAAAATAATTGAAAAAACTTTAAATATAAAAAATATTACTTTTTTTTTTAACTCTCGATATAGATCAGGAGAAATCCTGGGATTGCACAAAACAATTGTCAATGTTGCCCCAAATTGTTGTTTATTTTACTGAATAGTACTACTATTCATTTTATTTTACCAAATGATTATAAGTAAATATAACTGGTATGATAAATATGTATCAGAGTTCGAGTCAAGGAATTTTGCTATATGTATATGCAAGCAAAATGGTCAATATAGCGTATTTGTTTCTAATAAGCGATCGTATGTCACATGCCATAATATGTTCAATAGTTTCCAAAAATTAAGTAAAAATCAGAACAATTGTGAATGTAAAATTTCTTTTCATTGAACACACAAAACGTAAACACACCAAGAGGTATAAAAGAGAGTTTTTGCATACCGTACGTTAGTTGCCGTAGGACGTCCGTTAGCTTTTTCTCCCTAGCACGCATGCTCAGTTTCCTATGAGCATGCGCGCTAGGGAGAAAAAGCTAACGGACGTCCTACGGCAACTAACGTACGGTATGCAAAAACTCTCTAATATCTGAGTTTAATATGCAATCGAAATGGAATGCAACTACCTGTAAAAGTTATATAGGCCTTACAAAGTGTTTCATGCGAAAAATAATGATGTTTATAAGTCAAAAAGTCCATTGGCATGTCATCAAGGCATTTTGTACACTTGAAAGGTTGCAAGGGAAACGGTTGAAGGCAGCAATACTATAAGTCTTACTAGAGCATCCCAAACATGGTTAATTAGGTTCGAGTATGGGAAAACTTTCTGGTTACACAATGATTTCCATATGAAAGTAATTCTCCACCAAACCATTTCTCTATAATCGAGAATTACTGTATCATCTTGTAAGGTGACAACGTTACCAACTGTAAGCAAGCAAAGGATTCATATAGTCATCACTATATAACTTAACAGTAAAGATACACTGAAGTGACAAAAGTCATGGGATACCTCTTAATATCGTGTCGGCCCTCCTTTCGCCCGGCGAAGTGCAGCAACTCGACGTGGCATGGACTCAACAAGTCGTTGGAAGTCTTCTGCAGAAATATTCAGCCATGCTGTCTCGATAGACGTCCATAATTGTGAAAGCGTTGATGGTGCAGGATTTTGGGCACGAACAGACCTTTCGATGATGTCCCATAAATGCTCGATGGGATTCATGTCGGGCGATCTAGGTGGCCAGATCATTCGTTGGAATTGTCCAGAATGTTCTTCAAACCAATCGCGAACAGTTGTGGCCCGGTGACATGGCGCATTGTCATCCATAAAAATCACATCGTTGTTTGGGTACATGAAGTCCATGAATGGCTGCAAGTGATCTCCAAGTAGCTGAACATAAGCATTTCCAGTCAATGTTCGGTCCAGTCGCACCAGAGGACCAAGTCCATGCCATGAAAAAACAGCCCACACCATTACGGAGCCACCACCAGCTTGAACAGTGCCTTGCTGACAGTTTGGGTCCATGGCTTCGTGGGGTCTGCGCCACACTCGAACCCTACCATCAGCTCTTACCAACTGAAATCGTGACTCATCGGACCAGGCCACGGTTTTCCATTCATCTAGGGACCAACCGATATGCTCACGTGCCCACGAGAGTCGCTGCAAGCGATGTCGTTCTGTCAGTAAAGGCACTCAAGTCGGTCTTCTGCT
>BPLQ01011329.1:42043-64251 GCA_021605075.1 Caerostris darwini | reverse complement strand
GCCCACGAGAGTCGCTGCAAGTGATGTCGTTCTGTCAGTAAAGGCACTCGAGTCGGTCTTCTGCTGGAATAGCCCAAGAAAGCCAAATTTCTCCGCACAATTCTAACAGACAAGTCCCTTGTACGTCCCACATTGATTTCTGCGGTTATTTGACGCAGTGTTGCTTGTCTGTTAGAATTTACGACTCTTTGCAGACGTCGCCGGTCTCGGTCGTTAAGTGCAGGCGGTCGACCACTGCGCTGTCCATGGTGGGATGTTATGCCTGAAATTTCATACTCTCGGCACACTCTTGACACAGTGGATCTGGGAATGTTGAATTCCCTAACGATTTCCGAAATGGCATGACCCATGCGTCTAGCTCCAACTAACATTCCGCGTTCAAAGTCTGTTAATTCCCGTCGTGCGGTCATCATTACGTCAAAACCTCCTCACATGAATAACTTGAACAGAAATGAAAGCTCTGCGAAAGCACTGCGCATTTATACCTGTTCTACGCGATGCTACTGCCATCTGAAATTTTGCATATTGCTATCCCATGACTTTTGTCCCTTCAGTGTACATTAATATGTTTATAAGGGGAGGTTCGTTTAGATCAACATATATTTGTGAACAAGCGTTTTCAGGCGTGATTATCAAAACAATAGATAAATACAAATGTACTTGTTTACTACAAAAATAGAATTAAGTACTAAAAAGCTAATTAATTAAATATTACGCATCAATTTTTTTATTTTTCGTTTTGTTTTTTTTTAAATTATATCGTTTTTGTTATAAATAAATAAATAAATAAAATGTATGTATTTACATCATTTTTTTTTTTTTTTTTTTATCTATTAATTTTTGGTGCGGCCTTCAAATCTCTGCAACCGTATTATAAGTTTAGTAGAAGTGATAATTGGTTTTAACACTTACATATTTGATTATAAATATGGATGCCTTCGACAAAAAAAAAAAAAAAAAAATTTACAAATAAAATGATCTTACAATCATATCAAAAAGCTTATAATTATTTTCCTTTCATCTTAGCATTATTTTTTCTCCTAGAGAAATAAGCATGACAATGTTACTTCAATCAAAATTCTTGATATGCGTTTAACGAATTATTTTTAAACAACACGGCTAAGAGATTTTAATTAGTTTGAATAAAAATAAATACAATCAATTTTATTGCACCTGACAAATTTGAGTTTATTTAATATTCACTTTACATCAACAAGGGAGAATTAAAATTAATAAACCAAGAATTCTTATTTTATAACTATTCCGATATCTTTTAAATGTCAACTTAATCCTACAAATTATTATATGCACATTTAAATTTTAATAAATTCAATATTAAAAAAAAAACCATCTTAATGAAGTTTGCTGAAAAGGATGTTCGATTGAAAGAGAATCCATTAAGAATTCCAGACGTTATTTGAGATTTCATGGTAGCGAAAATTAGATATAAATTGCATTTGAAAAGTGCACATTTATTTCGAGCTGCTTGATGAATACTAAACCAGATTGCTTTCCTTTAATTCAATCATTTTTTAAATTTCCAACTAGATTGCAACTAGACTTTTATTTTATTATTTTTTAGTTAGATTCAAAATCTTATCTTCAAACGATTTTCACTCAAAATTAATTAAAATCAAATGCGCTATTTTTTTCTTTTTTTACATTTATGTGAAAAGGGAATTGCAACATTATAAGTTTCTCGTTTCACTGAGTTAGCAAAAAAATTATTCAAGAGAATAAAGAATGACGAGAAGAATCAGATTCATGAATAAATGCATTAATTTTTTTTTAAAGGTGACTCCCTAATTCATGAAGGCAATAAAAAGAAAAATTGCATGCATATTTTATTACTAAAAAAATAATTTTTTCAGTCATATTTTCTTTCATCTCCATTGATAAAAAAAATTATCAGTCAATACTTTTTTTGTATATATTTAATAATTAAAATTCATCAAATTCTATTAACTCATAAATAAAACATTTAATTAATTATTTATCTTGTTTTTTTCATTAATTAAGCTCTTTATTCTTGTTATATAATTATTTCGGAAAGTAAAACATCTTTTTTGTTGGATTGTAAAAAAAAAAAAAACATTGACTTAAAAATTAAATAGATTTTTATTTTTTCTTTCCCTCCTAATCCATAGAAGACTTTTAAAAAACTTTGACTTTTAAAATGTCACAAAAAAAGATATGGTTAAAAAGAAAATAAAAATTTCAAATTAAATAATTATTTTTAAAAAAAATAACATAATTCCTTTGATGTTCTCTTTTAAATTAATGTAATTAGAAGTTACTAATTAAACTGTCTTCTTGAATATATATAAAGGATTTGAATTTCTAACTTTTAAAATCAATTAATGTTAAAAACTGTAATGTTTAAGAATTAATTAAAGACATTCGGTACATTCATTATCCATGCTTCACAGAAAATTACAAGTCAAAAACATTTTGTTTCAACTTTTTTTTCCCATTTTACTTTAATGTAACATCAGAGTTAAAAATCTACTTTTTTTCCAAAATATCGCATACCAGATGATTTCTTTGAAATTTAATTAAAATAGTACATTTCCCGTTAATATATTTTTTTTTAATTTCAAGAAATGACCTGAAATTTAAAAATGGAAAATGGGAAAATAAACATCAACGTTTATATGTTTGTACTAGAAAATTAAATCAATTCTTTTTCTGTAAATAAATAAAATACATTACAATCTCTTTTATACTGGAAAAAAATATTTTAATTATTTTGCTTTCTATCATTATAAAGTTAAATACTTGTATTTAATAAATCTGCTTTAATAACTAAAATGAAAAACAAAAAAATCATTTTATTTTTATTATTAAAATATTCTAAATTCAATGTGGAATGTTGAATAAAATTATTCTGATTTACATTTTCAGTTAAAAATAAGTAAATTCATATGAAAAATAAAATAAATTTTGTTTGGTAGATTTCATTTTACCCAAATTTTGATTTGGCATTTACCAAAAGCCGATTTGCTTCTTCCAAAATTTTATTAAGCAGATTTTTTCAACAAATTTTCTTAACAATCTTTTTTTTATTTTTCAAACCAAATTCTTAGCGAATCTATTAGTAAGGTTTTATGGGAGCATAATCTAAATTTAGCTTAATAAAAGAAAGTAAACATTTATGAATAAGAAAAATATTTTATGCATTGTTTCCTATTTTTTTTTAGATTAGAAGTTCAAATTCATTGTCAATCATGTTCTAGCTTGATATGGGATAAATTTTCCCGTAATTTTATTATTTTTTACATATTTATTGACAAAACTAGTTCCATTTTAAATTTGTAACTACCAAAGTGGATAGGGGTGTTGTGAATAATACATTAAATTCAAGCTGTTTGAATTAAGATATATTTGTGAGCAAATATTTTTAGACATGAATATCAAAAAAATCGCTAAGTAAATAAATAAGTAATATAGGTAAAAATAAAAATCGGTATAAAAATCTTTTTTTTTTTTAAATAAGTAAAAAAATTGGTAATCAAAAAGATTTGGTTACTAGAAAAAAATGAACAAAATATTAAAACAGTTAAACCAGATATTTCTTAAGAAAGTGCTAGCCTATATGAAGATTCCCTATCCATTTGTTTATTTTTTTATTTATACGACAGTTATTTCTAAAATTTTCTATTTTAGAATCTCGCTAAATATTGTATAGATGTTGTAGCTACGTGATACATTAAAATTGCGCGAAGCAGTTTGGATCCATTGAACAAGTGTTTTTAGACATATCAACAAAACCGATAAACAAAAATAATTTGACTTCATTTTTCCATTTGGTTACTGAAATATTAAGACACTCATTCAATCAATATTAAGTCACGAATAATTTTTTCATTTAGTTTTTATTATACTACATTTACTTTTCCTATTATTGTTCATATTTAAGCATGTTATCTTATAGTAAAGAATTATACCATTAATTTAATAATTGTTTTTTAGTATATGGTTCAATTTTGTAATAATCAATCGCAGAAATAATTAATCAAATGGGTTTTATTGATCGATTTTCATATCTAAAAATGCTTGTTTACAACTATTTGTGGATCCAGACAGGCTTGATCATTTACAGTATGAGCAATGTATTACTACAGTATATTTTAGCATTTAGCTACAATATATGTTTCGCGGGATACTAAAATTAAACATGTTTTTGGCCATAACAATTGATAGGGATAAAAAAATTAAGTAGATAGGGATTTTTACGCTGTCTAGCGCTGTATTAACAAATTCTTTTCCAATTTGCAATAAAATAGAAAACATTGCGTAAAATAGTTTTGTATTAATTAAATGTTAACTTTTTAATTAAATTTAATCTGGATCATTTCCCCTGTTTTAATTTTTCAACAAAATCTAAAAATATTTTTAATAATTTCTTACATGGTTTCTTTTAATGGACATGGCATGATCCATGCGGCAAGAGAAGCATCGGTGAGAAGCGATTTGTATAGACCCAATTCTTTCTCTTTTTCTTATTCTATCAAGTACTAAAATAAAAGTGATTTACATTAAATCCAAAGTAGAAAAAAATCAAACAGATGAATACTAAATGCAGTTCTCAAGTTTCTAAACATTAAACAAACATGGCGTTTCAGTTGCGCATTTCTAGATATATCCTATTCACCGATTCTCTATTCCCGATATAGGTTTTTTAGGAGATTTTGCTACATAAAAATACTTGCCTATTCAAGCCATTTAGCCAAATGCTAACAATTAAATCATTCATCAAAACATATTTCCTCAAATAAATGAATATTCCTTTATTTAATGTATATTTCAATAATTATATTACACAATTTAAGTCTCCTCTCTACTTTCAGCAGAGCTTAGTGAAATGGGTAGAATCTAAATATTTTTAGTGATGCGAATGCCAGATTTTAGAATGAGTGGGATATAAATAAAAATAATAAAACATTAGATGAATAATAAGGTATAATAAAGAAATAAGAACTCATTCACAATATATAACATAAGAATCACTGAACCTTATTATGATAGAGCATAAAACTATTCTGTCAAGCATTCTACTTGAATATTTTAAAATTCTTTTAATTAATAAACATTTCAGGAAAAAAATTTTTTAATTTAGGATTTTCTGAAAATCGATTCTGATGTGAAGTAGTAAAGTAGCATGGTACCCTAGGGCAGCAAACTCTATTATTGATAAGCAAGGCGAATAAACATGGCATGGCGAAACAAGAAACATAGGCTTTAACATATCCAGAGAAAGGCACATCGTGTTATTATATGATACTATATTATACAGTGTGCTAAAGCAGTGTTTGTATATCAGACAATCAAGAATATAAAGTTTTCTTTTGTAACATGAATGTCAGATATCAGAAAAAAAATATTTAAAGTGGAATTAATTTTGCGCAGTATTGAAAAGAATAGTAATAAATTAGAAGAATAAGACATCATAAATAAACAAAACCTCGCCCATAATGTACAACATTAGAAACGGCGAACTTTATTACAGCACATAATATAATCATTCTATTAAATATTCTTCCCTCTAATATATAACATTCCTTTATTTAATGCACATTTCAGGAAATATGTCATTCAAATTTAGCTGTTTCTTTACCTACAACAATTTTTATGCATCCGAAATCTACTTTTACAAGGCGAATATGATTTCAGAATGATTATATTCAAAATGGAACTCCTTTTTCGAATCACCAATAAAAATAATAACAAATTAGACTATGTGTATTACATAATAAAATAACAATAACTCATCTGTAAAAACAAAATTAGAAACATCTAAATATAATTGTGATACAATATAGAACTATTTGTCCAAACATATTCTCCATGAATATATTAACATTCTTTTATTCAGGAAAATTTCCGGGAAAAAATTACTCATTAGCTCCTTCATCTACATCAGCATTTGTATACTAACCCTTCAAGTTTTCTGTTATGAATACTAAATTTCAGAATGAACAGGTGCAAAAAATACTTCATTTTATAGGATACTAATGAAATAAAAATTAACTACACGTTACAGAGAAACATAATATATATTACATTAGAATTACTGATCCTAATAGAATTACTTAATGGAATCAATTATCCAAATATATTTGCAGTTACTTATATTAGATTTCTTTAACTAATGAATAGTACAGAAAATACTTAATTTCAATTTAGTACTTCTCAGTACATAAATAACATTGATATATTACAGAATTAAGGATCTAAAATCTTCATTTATGATGAACAAATTCAAATCAGAGTCATGACTTCTTAAGCCTTCCTTTCGCGAAGTAGTAACATAAAATAATAATAAAATTCAAGATTAAGAAGACGATATAATAGTAATCAGAAAGTACATTCATATAACATTAGAATCACCTAACCTTATTAGGGTAGAACATAAAATCACTCAACCAAACATGTGTTCCTTGAATATTATCAGCAATAAACATTTCAGGAAATATTTAATTCAAATTTAATTCTTTTTCTACCTACAGCAGTGTTTATGTATCAGAAAATCTTCAAAGAACACCAATCATCTAATCAAATTATGCTGTAGACTAAAACAGGGATAATAGAAAGGAAGATTAGATACATTTATTTATGAGTTTTCATTTTTAATTTTAACAAATATAGTTATGTACTACGTTGTTTTATTTTTTTTCTACTGAAACGCTTTATGTTCGATTTGCAGTTTTCATTTTTCTATAGCCTATAACTCTATTTATTAGGCTGTTATACAGTCGTTCGCCATACCTTCATTTCTCATGACTTTTTGATTTAAATCGGTTACCCTACCTTTATTTCCGTCAAGAACTCATTCGTAACGAAATAAATGTTATCGGTTTGATCTGTTGTATACTTTAACAATTACAATTTCTTACAAGAGGAACGACATCACTTCATTAGATAAGTTCTTCAATCAGGTTGGGCTTACATGTTTAGATTAATTTTTGCCAGAGAGATAAAATCTCTAAAAAAGACGAAAAAAAGATGGCACCACTTAGTGAAACCGATTCAAGTTTTCTTCATTTAAATATATGATTCTTTCTCTTTCATTATCTGTTCAACTCTTTACTTAAGATGTAACAGATTTATGCGATCAATTAGAATTGCAACCTTGGCAAAAACCATTCTCCATTTTGCTAGCATTCTGCATAAGGCGGTTCGCATAAATATTCAGAAAGCCGTGAAATATTGCTTATGCAGGCAGCACTGCGCCGTTTTTGGGTGCGGCGATAATGTTATCCAAGCTTGTTCCAGGCTTGTGCAATGGCATCCCTCTGCAATTGAAGTTTTTCCCATTGATGAATAATTTATTTCAAATGATTTGAGATGTTTGTGATTTCCTTTTTAAAAAAAATGCACATCGTAAATGAGAAATCCTTCATATATTAAATTGCGTTAACTTAATGACTTGACTAAAACTAATTAGATGGCTCTTTGCGAAGCTCGTTGTTTTAGGAGGACTGAAATTTCAGAAACCATTCTTCTTAACCCATTAAAGCAGACACATATCGATGGAAATCTGGGATTGCTTTTGCTTATTTTAATGTGAAGTGAGTCATAAATGAATAAATTCGGCTAGTCAAAGATTTTCTCACGATTTAGTTGGGACATATATCTTGGAAAGGTATGCCAGCATGATTATTATAGGAGCTGATTTAGAATTCTAATTACTTGGAGGTTCCGGTGCATAAGTGTAGACCATGGTGATAAACTGGAAAATTATAACTGGCAAATGATGTAATGAGAGAAGATCATAAGATTGCAAGCGAACTGCAACGTGCTTTAAATATTCTAAAAAGCAGAAGTCTGCAATTTGACAACAAACAAAAATCATGAGAATTATGATCGTACAGAGACACGCCTGTAGATTCATTAATTGCGATTTCGAATACTATTACAAGAAGTAAATTATTGAGATATGTTACGTTTGACTGTAAGGTAAGCCAATATCCTATTCCTAAAAACAATTGAGGCAAATTGTCTTATAATAGTTAATAATTTTTTTTAAAAAATGACATAAAATTCAACAACAAAAAATCAGTTATTTCAGATATGTTTCAATTTTATGCTTTTAAGAAGAATTATTAGAACTTTTAAAACAAAATCAATTTATTCTTAAAATTAAAAAATTATGCCTTATTATGAGAAAAATTTTCTTCTAAACAAAATGCTTAAAAAATTATTCCACACTAAATTAAATTTTTACTAGAATCGCAGATAAAAATGTTTGTTTTCCAGAAAGTGAAATTTTTCATAGTGAATAGTTATATTCGCAAAAAAAAATAGGTACAGAAAAAAAAAATATTTTTTTCCAGAAATAAATTGTAAATTAATTTATTTTATAAAACATATAATATTACAAAATTAAAAAGTATTAATAAATTAAATATGGTTTCCACAATAAGTAGCCAAAACTAATAGCTATTTGTTATGTTTATGTAACTTCTACAGTAGCAAACTTTTTTAAAGATTCTATTCAATAGGCCTTTAAAGAAAACATTATTTCTTAGAATCTATGAATTTTTTTATCATAACGAATAACAAATAAACAATCATAGTGGTGAGAGGAAAAAGTTTAACCTATTTTTTATTAATTGGACTATAGTCATGATGGTTTCAAAACAAAAAAAAATTAATTCAAATAATGATTAGATGTGAAAGAATTTAAGCCAGAACATATATCAATGTTGTCAAGATCTTCAAGACATAATCAGGGATCAGAAATTCAAAGAATAAATATTCAAGACAGTTCCAAGGCGTCGTTAAGCACTGGAATGTTCCAATAGATCGTAGTGCCCCTCAAGAAAAAAACTCAACGGCGGATATTGAGAGGAAGACATTTCATTTCAGGAATATTTTTAAGTATAAATATCCCGCATTTGTGAGCCATATGAGAGAAACCCCAGACAGCCCAAGTAGTTGTAACAGTCACAACCAATTCTTCTCGTTTTCGAAGAAGTTATTATATATATATATTTATATATATAATTGTTAATAAATACATGTATAGGATATCTTATTTGTTTGATTTTATATAATTAATTCGTCTTTTATCATTTGTTAAATTTTCGTAATGATTTCTAATTTTCGCTTTTTTTTTTTC
The DNA here is from genome assembly GCA_021605075.1 of Caerostris darwini. Lineage (NCBI taxonomy): Eukaryota > Metazoa > Arthropoda > Arachnida > Araneae > Araneidae > Caerostris > Caerostris darwini. The sequence goes on along the minus strand of BPLQ01011329.1, from coordinate 55,127 downwards.
TCCACAACGCCTTATGCCTGATAATGAGTGTTCATAAATATATGTTGATCAAAAGATTTGCACATTTTAAAGCCATATATAGCAATAACCACTCTCACTTTGTTGCTATTTTAAAGAGAATAATGTTCTTGGCAATTTCATAAAATACATAATGAATTCGCCCATATATCTTTATAACTAACATGCTTTCGACTTTCGATTTAGAGTAAGAAATAAATTAAAAACAATTAATATAAAAAAAAATTAGAGTCAATTCCTACTTTTTTCCCACTGTATTGCAGAATCTCCTTTATAAATAATTTTCATTCATTTTTTTAAGTTTATCTGACGCCATCTATCGGTAGATACATGTAACTTAAATCTAAAAAAAACTCAAATTAATTAATTAAATTTAATTGCTGAATTAATATTTGAAAAAACTGTATTAACATCCAGTGTCATCCACTACAAGTTCAAAAAAAATGTATTTGAACTTGAGTGGATGAATAAAAAGTATTTTATGAACGATTGAAAATTTGAACAAGATACATATAGGGACAGTGGGAGCTAATAGAAGGAATTGAATAAAACTGATTGTCTTTTCATGAGGGGAAAAATGAAATAAATAAAAAAATAACATATATCAAGACATTGCGTTATTGATAAAATAACGTATCATCTGGTTAACAATAAATTAGAAAATATTGAATATAATATTCTTCTAATTTAAAATGTTTATTTCTTTATTGAAATAGATCCGGGTCTTTTTTCATATTACTGTAGATTCTTCATCAAAATCTGTATGTCATTAAAAATACATATAGCATTACTTTTTAAAATGAACTGGACATATGATGATTATGCATCTCTGTATTAAAACTATATACAGTAGGGCATTTGTTAGCGTTTGTAAATCGTATAATTCCAATAAGAATGGGCTGTACCGAAAATAAGAATTATTACAAAAGAAAATTTAGGAACACATGTCAATCAAATGTCTATTCAGCATGTGTAGCTTTTTACAAAAAAAAAAAATTATGGTTAAATTATATATACGCTATATATATATATGTAAATCATGAAGCGGAATTAACAGTATTTTTCAATTTTTACATTAAATTTATTTAAGATTGTATATTCCTTTAACAAATGAATGATACTTAATTTTTTGTTCGTATGCATTATATGTGATGTCCGAACTAAAATTATTCAAAAGTTTTACAATGGGAGAATCACATATAATTAGTTTTAAATTTCAATTGCATTAACAGGGCAACTCCTTGCATGATAATGGAATTCATTGTGGCCATTATTAGCAGCTCTGAAGATGCCAAGTGTTCTTAATTTCTTGTTTTTATCTTAGTAGAATTTCCACTATCATTAAGTCAACTACAACTGAGATAAGCTATTTCAATCCAAACTTTATTATTTTGCTAGTACACAATCATTTTAATAAATCCCAATCAAAAATTTATAATGTCTTTATGTCCAGAGATCTGGAGGGATAGGTAATTTCGATCCAGTGTCCAAACATGCATTAAAAACTCGGTAATATCTCCATGAAAGTGTGATGGAACGCCATCATGCCGCAAAGTGAAATTAGACAAATCTATGCTGTCACTGTCAATTCTGTCGAATGATCTTTCATTTTTATGCATCCCTAACAAAACATTGATTTTAGGTGTACCCTTTTAATTTACTATGATTTTGTATATCTTATTATCTCGAACCTAGCACCTATGTCTCAACATTTTCGCAAACTCATCACTCAACATTATTCGTACAAAATGGTTCTCATCGTATTCAATGCGATTTCGCATATCATCAGTGGATTCAGCTCTACTGTAGTATTGTTGAGAAAAGCATCCCAAAACGACTATCTAACAAGTGGGCTGAAACGTTCGTAGGCTGACACATAGATGGCGCTACTAGTATTAAATCCATATGATTTTTAGTTAGCCCTAACATTCAAAAGACATGTGTATAAATTTGACAGCTGTTGTACTATTAGTATGTGAGTTATAGCCTTTTTAGTGTTCATCACGTGCAGTCCACTCGGTTGACTGTCGATTGGACTCCGGTGTGAAATGATAGAGCCATGTGTCATCCTTTGTCACGTATCGATGCAAAAATTCGGGTTTATTACGATTGAACAGCTCCAAACACTGCTTAGAATCATCAATTCGTTGTTGTTTTGGGTCGATTGTGAGCTCGCGCGGCACCCACTTTGAACAAAGCTTTCGCATATCCAAATATTCATTCTCGATATGTCCAACACGTTCCTTTGATATCTTTAGGGTCTCAGCTATCTCAATCAACTTCACTTTAAGGTTATTAGAAATTATTTTGTGGACTTTTTTGATGTTTTCGTCGGTAACAGCCTCTTTGGGGCTTCCACTGCTTGCATCGTCCTCGGTGCTCATTTCGCCTCGTTTAAATTGAGCAAACCACTTCTCTACGGTTGATTTTCCTGGTGCTAAGTCCGAATAATGTTTATCAAGCCAAGCATTGGCTTCAATAGTATTTTTTTCCGCCGAAAAGCAATGCTTTAATTAACACACGAAATTCCTTTTTATCCATTTTTTCAAACTAACAAAAGTTGCTTCACTAAAAATGCTATAACTCACATACTAATAGTGCAACAGCTGTCAAATTTATACACGTGTCTTTTGAAGATTAGGGCTAACTAAAATTCATATGGATTTAATACTAGTAGAGTCATCTATGTGTAAGCCTATGAACTTTTCAGCCTACTTGTTATAGTATGCATGCGCACCCTTAATATAAATCTAGGGTAAAAAAACTTGGACGAATCTCCTACCTTAGGGCAATACTTTCATAACTAATCATACTTTATATTAATACTATTAATTCTATGGCATTAACTTCTGAACATCTTTAGCACGCACACCCTTATATTTAAATAAAAATAATACTACTAATTATACTACGATCGTTCTGATAGATGATCTTGTTACCTTCTTGAATCATGTTTTGCATATTTAAAAAAAATGCTAATCAAAAATCATAAGTTCAGCAAATAGCGATATTATACAAAATATCAACTTAACTTCCAGGCTTAATTGACACGGTTAAGTTGCAATTCTACATGTATAATTGAAAGTCTAATGTTAATGTAATACGTCTAAGTGTTAATTTAAAATTGAAATCACTGAAAGTAAAACGTAGAAAGTGATGTAGACAGTATATATTTTATGAATGCACTGTAATTGCTATCGAAAATTTTGTTTCTCGATGGGTTAGATGACTTGGAACGATTTCGAAATCACTTAGAGAAAACTGCTGCACAACATCGTCAAAAGTAATACTTGAAGATAAAGATCTCATGTGCCATTTGGCATGAGAAAAAAAAGTAATGAACCACACTCGCTCATCTCTGTATTTAACAGGGATTTTTTTTATTTTAAATTTTAACTTTATTAGGTAGTAATCTTTGTAGCGGAAATAGCAAATTAATCAAATAATACTTGAGATATCTATGAGTTTTAATTAATTTATTTATTATATTTTGCTGTTCGTTCCATTTTTTTTTAAAGTAATAGCCTAGCATTGAAGCAAAAAGCATTATATTAATTTTTTGCCACTTATGCTTATAATGAAAGTTAACAACAATTATCCAATTTGATAGGCAAGTTTTCACACTTCGCGAATTGCAATGTAATCTTTAAGATTGTTTCATGAAGCTGAGTTTTTTAAAATCAAATTCAATTGAAGACAGATATAATCTCACATCAAGAACAGCATCAATCTTATTCTGGTATTTATTCTTAATATACGCATAATACAAAAACGACCTTACGTCAAACGCTGTATTCGTGTAAGGTAATAATTATTTTATTGCTTTATAATTGAGTTCTTTGTATTCTTTTTTCCCTGTTGCCCAGAGATTGATATATATTTTTTTTAAATCATTGCAAAAAAAAAAATTATTTGATTTCAATAAACATTTATTTTTCAAAACTGATAAATGTTTGGTTTTTTTTAAAGAACAATTCGTCGAATGGATTTTCACTAAATGGAATTGGAAAAACTGTCTAAGGAACACTTTTTTTTCTACGTCTTTGCTTTACACTGCTTTTACTGTACTCTTTACTACATTATTCTTTCTTTTTCTACTCCTTTTGACGATTTCAGCTCACTTTCGCATAAAAAAACCCATGAAGTCTAACAATAACTTTACACTAATCTTTTTTTTATACCAAATTCTCCCAAATCCAATTTCTAGATCTTAGACTGTATCAGATCTTTAAAGACTGTTATAAAACTGTCCTGCGAACATAAGTTAAACTTATTTTGGAAAAATATAAGATAAGTGAAGCAAACTGTTGAAGCCATTTGCTTTAATGGAACTTAGAGGTCAACTGAAAAAAGTGGTCTTTAAAAATAAGTTAAAGTTCATGTCTCAATTCGACCTTATGATTTGTTTTACTCGTTAAGTCTTTCAAGTGTGCAAAAGTAATATTTTGTGGAGGCTTTTAATACTCTAGAGTTGTTCTGAATTGGCCTTAATAAAATTAACAACTTTAATTGATTAAGCATTTACATCAATTAATGTGTCAGGTATTTGAAAGCTAGGCCTTGACTGTGAATATAATGGCTCCAAACTAAATGAGCAACAATTTATCTGATGCGATCACGTAAGTCTGTGCAACAGACAGATGTGAATTTTCCATCATCCATATAGCAATTTACCGAATTAATTGCTTCTTTTTCGCAAAAGTAAATTCCATCTTTCAGTGAGAGGATAGCTCTTTAAATGATTTTCTTCGAGCCCATTGTCATGCAAACATATTTCAATAACAACAAAATTATATATTGGAAACATCAGTGATTTCATTCACTTGTATTGAAAATAAGCAACCATTTTTTTATTCATTCGAATACAAAATGGTTGAACCGAACATCATATTTGATACTAAGCATATCAAATTTTCAGCGATTGTGAGACTTTCGTTTAAGAAATAGTATGTCTTATTCGGTACGATGCTTCAATAGCCTTCTCAATTACTTCGTTCGCAAATAATACTAAAAAATGTTAGATCAGAACTGTTTGACACTCCTTCTAAAAAGTCTAACGCTTTTATGCTTATAAATTAGATGTCTCTGCATGGCACATTAATAAAGATCGTTTCATGACACCGTTCGACAAAATCTCTCTACAAACAACACAGGATTTTTAAGTAGCCTTCAACTCCTATTACTGGAAATATATATCATATACGAGTATTCATCACAATATTTTTTTTGACGAACATTTTTAGTGTAGTCCATTTGCTTATTGTTTCCTTATGCCTGTAAATAAAACTGCTTCGATGCACTTGTTGCTCCCAATTCCTGGGATTGAATCTTAATGTTATTTGCAGCTCTCTTAAGAGTACTAGTTTTCAACAGCTTATCCATTTTGAAATACAAAAATCTTCAGAATATTAAAATAATAGCTAAACCTTTCCTTTCAAAATAAGCACTATAACCGTGCTTCCCCCTACGCACTGGCAAGAGCACCTCCTTTGGAGTTCAGGAGAAATGGTCAGACGGGGTCGAGACTCTCACCCGAGAGGAAGTACGACGCAACCTGCTCTCCCACTGAGAAACGTTTAATTTATAGTCTCTCCTCCCGAGACGTAATATATTTATAGCGCCTTAGTTGGCTTACAGATTCTCACTGGAAAGGAAATATATTTCGTGCACCCTGCGCGTATCCGAGTTTCGAGTTTAAAAGTGGAATCCTTCTATGAATCTACAATTATCTGTCTTTAAATATGAAGAATATTGTAAATCTCTAATTGTATGTGGGTGGTGTTTGTGCTTCTGTAAATAAAGTTGTGAGTTCTCACACCAGTGCCTCAAGTATCTCAACCCAACCACACCCAGTTACAATTTGGTTGCCAGTACAATACTCATAAGAAAAGCAACGAGGCTATGCTTTTTAATAACACACGTTATTCAGTTAGCGTCCAATCGAACACTAAATTGGAAAAATATTTTCAATCGAGTTTTAAATAAGTATGTCGATGTCAGAAATTCTGAGATTATTCGAATATTTCTGAAATTACTAGAAACTAAAAACAATAAATGAGAAAGAAGGATGCATGCGTAATCGTGCAATATGATGGGTCGGGAACGGAACTAGTGATCACCAATGACAAATGAACAACTAGGTTCACGCCTATTACTTCCTTTTTTTTTCTTTTCCTTTTAGTGTTTTTCATCATTGCTAACATTATTCTCACTTGCCTACAAGATTACACGTACCACCCATTGCAATCTGTTGATTTAGACTTTCGTCAGAGTAATTTTCTTGAATTTAATTATTTAAAAAAATTATTTATTCATTTTTTTTAAGAGTTGTAATTGTTTTCGGCATTTCAATTGTTTTACCATGCCATCAATATTAAAAGTGGCCAAATTTGTTATAAGACTTATTCTATACTTAAAAACTGTAGACTAATTTCAATTCTACGTGCAATTGCTTAAGAACTATGCGATGAGAGAACTAATATTAAAATTTCTGTGGCTCATTTTTTATTCCTATACAGCATACTTTTTTCTTTCGGATCAAGAAAGAGATCTGCATATTAGATTATAAGCTCTGAAAAACTGTGAAGTTGGTTATCTTTTCATTATAATAAAAGAATCATCTGCAAGAAACTTCTCTCATTTGAATATTCAATTACAGCATTTAATACCTCTGAATTATTATTTCTGCTGCTTTTAAAAAATAAATTCAATAATCAATATTCACAGCAGCAAAAAAATAATTAATCTTTTCTAACACTTATCGTTAATTCAAGGATAGTAATTTCGATCAGTATAATTAATTCATATTTATATTCGGGGCGTTATAAGAAATGGAATACAAGTTCATAGCAAAAAGCGTAAGTTCAATGCATAACAACTAAACTAAAGCCTCAATTTATGTATTGCTCATGAATTTATTCGATTCTTAACTAGTGTATATAAAAGTATGTGCATAATAACTGACTTTAATTATTAGAATGCATTTAATATATTGAAATTAAACAGAAATGAGATTCACTAATAGCATCGTTATAATTTGTTTTATAATTTTATTTTTATTTAACAAGTAGATCTATGGCCTTCAATATCTATCGTGAAACATAGTTTCTAAGCTCTGCTGATTGTTTGCAACTCTGTCCACCATTATGGTTATAGTGAATTTTTCTAAGGATTCTCAAATTTGAATTCAATAGTAGTAAAAACTAAAAGAAATGCATGTTAATATATATCTTGTTATAATTCAGATTTATATTGTTATATGTGACAATATTTGATATGAATCACATCAGTAATATACTTTAAAATAAAATACTTTTTCTATTTATAATGGGGACAAGTTAAATTAAATCTGAAATTTATTTAGAAGTGAATTTTGTTAAAATTCATTTTTATATCAATGTGATACACTTATTTTCCTTAGAAATTTTTTTTTCTACGTGCCTATAGTTGTTCTGTAAATAAATTCATTGAATTTTTATGCATATTAATTAAACTTTTTTAATATTTTCTTCTATTTAAATATAAATTGTGGGTTTATTTAAAATGAACAATATAATGACGACTGAAAACATAATTTTTTTGGAGGGGTTGGGGTATACTCATAAAAGAGGAGATTGCAACTGCGATAATATATTTTACTTTAGTAAGATTTATTAAATAAAAATATAAATTAAGATTATTTTTCTTAAGGTAAATTCGTCAAAAATTGTAATTGTACTTCTCAGTACTTAGTAGTAAGTTGTAAAATATGTAAAAATGTATACGCAATTCATTTGCTTTATACATAGTTGGAGAGAGTGGAGATACTTGAGTCACCTGTATTTTCTCTACAATAGAAATCTCTATTTTCTCTAGTACTCTACATCATAACATATTTGTAGGTCTGCATATGCGGAAAGGGAATTATATATCTTAAAGTCCTTTAAGAAAGTATAGTAATCAAAAGTTGCATTTTACATATGAAGTAAATGTTCAAGTTAGTGATTTATATATATATATATATATATTTGTAACCAAAGTTTTGTTTTAAGTTGCAACAGTGTTGCTAAATGACAATTTCAGTTACATTTTGAATCCAAACCAGTTCAAAAATTTGCATACTTTATTTAATAAAACCTTGATAAATAAGAATGGGGGTAATGGGGATAGTTCTTACACTAATTTTGTTAAGGATTAGTTTTTTTACGAAGTTTGCTATGTTTAAAGAATGTTTGAAGATTGTATAATATGTATCGGAAAAAGAGGTATTTTTAAGTAGGCCTTTAAATAATAATTTTTTTTTACAATTCTAATGTATCTTTCTCGTTCAGGTTTTTTTTTTGTTTGTTTGTTTGCTTTACATGATGTACAAAAGCCTTTAATGTATGATGAAGTTTCCAGACTATAAAATTGATAATTATTTATTCTCCTATATTTTAATTATTTGTTAATGTTGAATGATGTTATAAGCTGGAACCTTGTTATTGATCATTGATTGCTGGTAAAATATACAAGAAAAAAAAGTGTGGAAAAGATTTGTTGGTAAAATGTTTAATCTGATACCTGAAATTGAGTATGAAATTTGCTCGAAGAATTGCAGATTCCAAATTTATATGAGCACCACTTACATTCTATATATTTTAATAGATTTGATCAATACACCTTTGTGCTCTCTAATTCATATATTTTTCAATGGTGTGTGTATTGTAATGTAACATATTTCGAATTTTTCCATAATACGGTTACCGTAAATGATTTATTTTCATGTATTCTCGCACATAAAATTTTTCTCATGTTGTTTTCGGATTTTTTTTATTATAGTTCTTAGGTTCTTTCTTATGTTTGATTCTATTGTATTTTGCAAAATAAAATCTTCCATGTTTAGTCAATGTAACGTCAATAGTGTAATTTGTGAAAAGTTTCTTTTTTTTTTCTCTCCTTTGTTCCCGCGCATATCTCGTATTTTCTATTCCCTACGGGGCTGTTCCATTCTTGGTAGGCTCAGTTGATTGCTGTAACTTTCCCCCTCTTTTTCTTTTCTTAACTTTTGTTTTTCCACTCCGCCTTCATTGTGTACCCACACATCATTCCCAATCTGTAAAAAGGTTCTTAGCTCTAGGCATAGTGATGTGGTGTGGTGTGGTGTGGTGTAGTAATAGTAGTAGTAAAGATATTGCTATCATCGACGAAAACCAAGTTGAAATGTTGCTTTGAGCACCAATTATCTCTAAAAAAAAAGTTAGTTAAAAGTTACTAGTTTTGTTTTTACAACTGATTTTAAAGGTATCTAAAACACTATGTGCTGCCTGATGGCCAGTTGGCTACCGCTCTGGACTTTGGTACCACAGGCTTCAGGCTCCAATCCTGGCGTTGGCTTGGATGTTTGTTAGTGGTTCGGAATCCACGTTCGGTCTGTTTAGTTTAAATAGTGCTCAAGCTGACCGTAGAGCGACAAACCAAACCAAACATAAAACACCATGTAAATCATAAAGAGAAAAATATTGTTTCTGTAGATATTTTTTTAGTGTTTCTCAACCATCCTTCATCATGGCTCATGTATTCCTCTCATATTTCAACAACAATGTAAAATAAAAAGTAAAAATGTATTAGACAAAGAAAATGATTTAAGAAATTATTTTCAGTTATTTTTAGAGAAAAAAAAATATAATTTTCCATTACAAAATTACTTACAAGTATTTCGTTACAAAATTACATAATTTGTTACAAAATTACATAATCTTTTTTTTTTATCTTAACGAAAATATACGGATATATTTGATTATACGTTAAGCTTTTTCCTCGCAATTTCTGCGAGAAAAATGCAACTAAAATCTAATAAAATATTTTGAAGAAAAATTGAGTAATTCAATCAACGAAGACAAAAAAGCATTTGAAATAATTTCTCAATACAGAGGTTGGGTACAGGTAAATTCATACAAAATCAAATGCATCACTTCATAAACACAGAACTAAAAAAGGAATGAAATTCGACAGAGCAAAGATCTGATTATTTAATTACAAGCAAAGCAAAAACGTTACATATTTGGAAACACTGTAATTCTTTCTTTAAAAGAACAGCGTTGTTTATTAAAAAGTAAGATTTGCTTTACACATTTTACTAACTTTTGTTTATTCAGGTTTTTTTCTTCATTAAAAAATGCATAATAAAAAGAAATTTTTTGTTGTTTGAATATATTAGATTATATCGTTAGATTTAGAGTATCGTTAAAAAAAAGGATTAATTTATTTCTATGAGAATCTCTAAGGCTTGCGAAAAATAATCTTTTTCTCGTGTAACATTTTTTTTCTTTCGAAAACCTGCTTTGATTCTTTTAATAAACAAACAATTTTCGCCAAAGAGAGAGCGCTTTAGAGCATCATTAAAAGATGAATAATTTTATCCTGTGAGAAATTGTAGTTTCTAAAAACGAGCTGATTTTCTGTAGCAATTTTTAAAATCTTTTTCTTTTTCGGAAAAATATTTCTCGGCATCTTTTCATAAGTATATAATTTTAGCCGAAATTAATAATCTCACTTAATTCCCATTTCTTTAATTTTTTTTTTATTTTAATAATAAATTAAATTTGTGGCCATTTCTCTCGCTGTATTGAAAATCTGATTAAAATTTCAAGAGATTATTCATTAACATGTGCCAAAACAAAAAAAGAAAACTTTTTCGATGTGCATTCCTCAGTCAACCATTACGTTAATTAGTAGGCATCTACAAATATTAACGCAACTGTTAATTTTATTACGTTGACGAGAATTAGCGATCAACTCCAGCTCACAAAACGAAGAATTAAAGGCTACTTTTAGCGATGATACTCTAGATTGTGATAAGAGCTTGTGTAAATTTTGGCATCAGTTAATTCAACTGTCGCGTTCACAACTGCATTATTTTTTTAACTTCATATAAATTTAGCATATTTAAAACTTAAGGCATTCTTTTTCAATTCCACATATGTATATCAAACTTTTCTGTCTCTTGATAGTTATTATTTATTTATTTATTGCTGTAAATTATATCATTATATTATTAAGTTGTATTTTATTATTTTTAATTACTTTTGCATGATGAAATTATGATACATATTACAATATTTTGCAAATGAGATTACTCTAATTGCTTAAAGATATGATAAGTTACAATGACATAACACATATAAGATAAATTATAAAATACACATTTTTTTCTTAATTCTAATTTACAATTTTTAATAAATTTTTTTATCAACAAAACTTTTTAAAGTAAAAATTTTAACTAAAACAGAGAAATGATTGATCTTCTATGTTTGTATTATGTTAAGAAATATTGGACAAGATAATTTCTTCTAAAATATATATTGAATATATTTTATAGATGGATCAACAGATCGATTTTTTATGTATAAATTTATAATTATATTTTTTGTAAAATTTCTATAATGTTTTTATAATTCTAAATAGATTTTTTATTTAAATTAATAATATATTCGTTGTGATTAATTATTTCTAGCAACAAATCTTTTATAAAAATATAATATCTCTCGTAATATAATAAAAAAAATTACGAAAAGAAATAAAATAATAAGATAAAATTAGACTAAAATAATGAAATTATTTTAGTCTTCTGTATAGAATTAGAAAATTTATTTTTATTCAGATGAAAAAAAATTGTGAAATTGTAACTATTTAACACAAAAACCTAAAAAACAGAAAACAGTACAGAAAAACTGAAAATATAAAATACAAAACAAAAACCTAACATTTCTCTTGGTATATCTCCTTGTAAATATATTCTATGTTACAATTCAAATTAACGCAGGCGGCACATAACTTCCACAGCAAAACATTTAACATAACGTCCACGGCAAAAATAAGAGGTGTTAAATTTAAAGTTTAAAATTAACAGTAAATTTATATTAGCATTAACGACTAACACCGTAAACGAAAATTAATTCCCATTTCTACTAACTTGACAATTGTTTCATTTAATTCGTTTTCCTGTGATTCTTTTCTAATTCGTTAATTATTCAACAACACAATGCATTTTAAAAGGACATGTTAGGGCATCAAATATTAACATATAAATTAAAATCGTTTCGTATTTGATACATTTTTTATCAAAGCAATCGTTTCAATAAAAATAAAAGAAGTATAAAAAACTTATATGCAACAAATATAATTTTGTCGAATCAGAATTCAAATGTAGAAAAGGGCACAAAAAGAAAATTTTAAACTAAAACATTTAATGAATTTTTATCATCTAACTCATGTGAATAGATAAAATTTGCATAGAAAATCAATAAAAATGTTTTATATCTCCCTAAAGTTCTTCTTTGGTACTAGCATTTTAAATTTATGAATGTCGAAACCTTTTTATAAGATAACAGTTATTTATTGTAAGCTGATTTCTGTTTTGCAGGGTAAAAATGCATAAATGCATCGAAAAGTTTTATATGAAAGGCATTTTGATTAATGTATTGAGGTATTCATAAATCACCTTTTATAAAATGTATTTATCAAATTTATTTTAAGAATGCTGTTTATTATGATTATTTATCATAATTTTTAAGCATAAAAATGTCTAGCTTTAAAAGATATATTCAATATTATCATTTTAAAAAAAGGAAGATTTTGAAATAAATGTTAGTTAGCACAATTTAAATATTATTCAGATTGCATATTATCATACTTTGCAAAATTGCAATGATTTATGATACAAATTTTTTTTTTTTATTTCTTTGAAATGAAATTGTGTAATTTATCGAAGTTGGAGATGTTTTTAGTAAAACTGTTTTCAAACAAAATGCTTAGCTATATTATAATACTATAGTACAAACGGTTTAAAAATAGAGATTTAAAATTTTTTTTAAATGTAGATTTAAAAAAATTTATTTTAAAAATGACTTTATTATTAATATAGCTTATGTATCAAAACAATTGTTAACACATATATGTTTGAAAAACTTGAAAAATAAAAAAACCTTTTTACATTTATGCCAATATACAAAGAACAATATGCACAAAATCAAATTTAATTTAATATTAAATGCTCTACAAAAGTAAATGCTCTACATGTCTCTAAAGTAAATGCTCTACATGTCTC
>BPLQ01011329.1:0-42033 GCA_021605075.1 Caerostris darwini | reverse complement strand
AAAGTAAATGCTCTACATGTCTCTAAAGTAAATGCTCTACATGTCTCTAAAGTAAATGCTCTACAAAATTATTTTTTAATTATTTAGTAATTTTTTTCAATAATATTAAACTCTTTTTTTAAAAAAATGGGTTTTTAAGAAACTAAGAAGTTCACTAAGAAGAAAACATATTAAAATACATAAAATTCTACGAAAGATTAAATAAAAAATTGTTTAGAAGTTACACATACAAAATGTAAATCCAGGTCCTTTAGCTATTGTTGATAGTTAATGAAATTAGTTTTAACTACTAACAAGTAATATAAAAAAAAAAATGTTAAAGTCAATACATACTTTTTTTACATTATGTTGCAAAAAGTCCTTTATAAATAATTTTCATTCATTTTTTTAAATTTATCTGGCGCCATCTATTGGTAGATATATACAACTTACATGTAAAAAAACTAAAATTAATTAATTTAATTTAATTACTGAATTAATATTTGAAAAAACTATATTAACATCGAGTGTCATCCACTACAAAATAAAAAAATGTATTTGGATTTAAGTGGATGAATAAAAAGTATTTTATGAACGATTGAAAATTTGAACGAGATATATATAGGGAGAATGTGAGCTAATAGAAGGAATTAAAAAAGGAGGAAATATGACATAAATTAAAAAGGAGTTGGAAAAGGAAATCCTAACATCAAGAATAAATCAATATGAAAGAAATGACATTTAGGCAAAACATTTATCTAAGTAACATATATATTTATATTTATATAACATATTATAAGTTTCAAGGTCACAGGTTTAAGTATGTACGAGAAAATTCATTTCAAATGTGAAATGATAGTACTTTAATAACCGCTGTAGACTCTACAATTTTAAATGCAAGCATGTAAACTAGCATTTCGTCGTACTAGTAGGGTAAGTCATTTTGTAGGATCAAGAATGATCCACGATGTCTTTTTTCAGTGATCAAGAAAAGGAATTGTCTCAACAAGACTTGAGTCCGATCGTACACGAGTTGCTACTGAGAGAGGCGACCGCCATATTCGCCATGTAGCTCATCATACTGCATCTGCTGCAGAAATTCAAACTTTTGTAGGCTCAAGAGTGACACAGCGAACAATAACAAATCGATTACTTAATCGGACAGCTCCAAGACGCACTGTAGCATCCATGAACTAATTCCAAATCATTGTCATCTGCGACTCCTGCGATATCAGGCAAGAGCTCGTAAAAGAGCTAAATGGAGATGTTTTGTGTTCTCAGAAGAAATCATTTCTGTCTTGATTATAGTGATGTCCGTATATTGATTAAAAGGAGACCAGATAATCGGTTGGAGCCAATCTGTCTGCGTCGTAAATGACCTAGGAATTATGGTCTAGGGAGTAATTTCCTATGTCAACAGGAGTACTTTCACTGTCAACAATAACAGCAAATTTGCACATTAGACTGGTGATTGAACCGGTTGTGCTGCCATTTTTGACCACTATTACAGCGGGGTTTTTCAACAGAATAATTCTCGTCCTCGTGCCACTGCTGTCATCCAACAGACTCTACAGAGTATCGACATGCTGTGTTCTCCAGATCTTTGTCCCGTCGAGCAAGTGTGGGACATTATTGGAGGATACATGCAGCGTCATGCACAACCAGCACGAACCGTTGCTGATTTGACTGACCAAGTATAAAAGGCATGCCTTTACCCCCCCCCCCAAATTGTTGAGAGTTTATTAATGTTTCACATTTAGAAGGTATTTTCTCGCATATTTTTTTAACCTGTCACCTTGAAACTTCAATTAAACAAGTATTAGTTTTACGTTGAAAAAATATTTAACAGTGTTCTTCTTTATTCATTTTTTTGTGTGTGTGTGTGTGTGTGTCTTCCATCTCTTTTCAATTAATTAAAGGAAATATAAGCTTATTTTGATAATTAAATAGAAAAAAACTATAGCAAAACTATATGATATAGAAGAAAGCATGAACATTGATATAATGTCAAAATGCTTTGACTAAATTTTATTCCTCTAAATTAATTTCATCTTGGTGTTGGGATCTAATTTTCCGCCAGTATATATCAAAACATTATATCAATTTTTATGCTTTCATCTATATCGTATAGTTTTGCATTTTTTTTTTTTTTTTTTAATTATCAAAGTAATCGTATATTTCTTTTAATTAACTGAAACGAGATGAAAGATAAAAACAAAAAATAAAGAAGAACAACTGTTAAATATTTGTTAAACGTAAAACTAGTAGTACTTGTTTCCTAAATGCAAAAAATATTACATCTAAATTGCACAAATATGCCTTTAGAGTATTAATTATAGTTGAGAAAAAACAACATAGATCTATTGAATTAGTTGTATGTGATGATAGATTTTTACTCCTATTTGCAATTCTCCTGCATTATAACTCATTCGGGTAGGTTTTCTTTATTTAATTTATCAATGTCAATGAATTGCTTCAAGATCGTTTCCTTCTGAATAAAACACCGATAGATACTAATAAAGAACAGTAAATGTGACGCTAAATGCGTCTAGGATATGAAATTCATATCTTATCCATATTGTTCACTAACAGTAAGAAATGTAGTTTAAAATACATAAACATGCCTTTATGATTATTAATTTAATCTACATCCGAATATTTCTCTATGCTGAATGTTTTAAACTCGTATTAGATTTGCTCGTACACCTATGAATATCCATTTTCCCTTTCAATTTCTGCGATTATAGTGAGCTGAAAATTTATCTTGTGACTAACATTTCTTAAGAAATTAACAGTTTTCACTTACATAATAACAATTTAATAACAGTTTTCCCTAAGAATTTAATAAAACAGATACCTTTTAAGGTAAGAACAGCTTCAGTGAAGTCTTGTGTTCAACCTACAAAAACTCAGAAGAAGGTCTTTTTTTTGAAGTGTAAATTATTCGTATTAGTGTGAAGGAAAACCCGGAATATTCCTTCCAAACAGACTGACTGACGATGCGAGACGCTTAAAAATCTGCTCAGTTTCTCTCTAGTCTTCTTGTTTCGAAAAGCAGCAATTGCAACGTAAATGATTAGAAAATTTGAACCGAATTTTGCAGAATGTTAGTTCTTGGCTTATGCTAGCTCCATGCTTATCATGGAGCTAGATTAAAAACCATGTTTTTAGAAATGAATTTTGTATTTTAAGTAATGACATATTATTGGTTAGATAAATTATTGTATTCTTGAAAAAAAGGAGATACCACCGTATATTTAGATATCACAAATGACACCTAAATCCAATAGAGTCCTACTCCTGCTTAGGTTCAAATCCACTGCAGTCACTCATTTCAGAAACAAGAAGACTCGAGGGTGATTTGTGAAAAATGTCCCGTACCGATTGCCAGGTTATCTGATGGGAATTTTATGGGGTTTTTTTTCATACGACACGCAAATACAAAGTAGTTATCCCAAAAAATCTTTCCGGAAAACTATGTCCTCGATAGGCTGTTATTGACATACATACTATGAGCGTTAGTAAAAATATTTTCACTGCATAAAAAATAAAATAACTAAATCTTTATTGCAATACTCTAGTAGAATATTTGAAAGTTTTGTTACGAGAAAAATTTTAAAAATATCGCCTAGTTATTAAATGATGGAGTTAATAGAGAGTGAATTACTTATGACTTAATTTCGAATCATAAACTTTTAAAAATGTTACCAATTAATAATTCTCTATGATAATTTGAAATAATACTTCACAACTATCAAATTCTTCCATTTTAATCTAATTTTAATTGAGTCGAAGTTATAAACTTTTTCCATAACAGAAAGAATGTTTCATCTTTTTTCAAAAATTATTTATTCATTAAGACTTTTTTTTATGAATAATAATTCTAAATAAAAAAGAAATCGAACATTTTTTTATCGAATTGCAGACAACATTCTGATTATATGAATAGTAATTGAATAAGAAAACACATTAGCATTTTTAAAACTAAAAGGTTTCAGCTAAAACTTTTTGAAAAATAAATGATTATTTTATTTTTAAATTTTATCGAAATGTATTCACTAATTTGAAAGGAAATCATTGACATCCATTTTGGAATTTAAAAGCAAAGCAGCAAACAGCATAATTTGTATATAATTTAAAAGAGATAAAGTCATTTAACTAGACTAGTTTATTTTAACTAGATAAACAATTTTATTTAATGATTTATAAATAGTTTAAAATATTGAATTTTAAAATTTTGTAAAACAAACATTAACATTCTTTAGAACTTTGATAAATTTTATTAATCGTAATATTTTATTTAAAACTTCTGAAGTTTAATGTGACATTATTTAAAAGTACCTTTCATTTTTAAATACTGATGACTACATTTCATATTTTATGAATATATCTCATTATTTTACTTTTTAATGTTTCAGTTATTCTTTTATCGGATAAAGCTTGAATAGAATTCTAATATAATTTCCGAAATGAAAGTAAGTTTCGAGTTAAAAAGCAAGAAAATTTAGAGTATTAACGCAAAATTTGGAGCATTAAATTTTGAGACAGATTTCTTTTGAATTAGGAATATAAAAGGTAAAAGCTTAGGCAAAGAGTTTTCATACATCAAAATGCAGATGAATTAAAAAGATCTGGGATATATTAAAAGATTCTAATATTTTATGACATCAATAAAAATTAAAGCCCAAATTAAAATCATATTTCATTATAAAAAGGGTTTTTTATTTCGTTATTTTTATAAAAATATTTCACATTCGATTGAAATCAAATACACATACTAATTCTAATTATATAAATCATATATATAAAATAATAAACAAAGTGATTTTTTTTTTTTTTTTTTTTTTTTTTTTTTTTTTTTGTATTTCATATACTAATTTAAAATCTATCATCACTTAATGTTTTCGATAATGTTAACTAATAATGTTAATTAATCGATAATGTTTTCAGTAAATTGTGAGATAGTTATCTAGGACCAGAAGAAATCTTTTTGGTGTAATGAAGCAGTCAAAACAGCAAAGAGTTGACGATAAAATAACTTTAAGAGATTACAATCGCAAATAAAAAAAAATGTTTTGATCTTCATCATAAATTCCTGTTTTCTATGAAAGTTAAAAAAAAACCAATTAGAATTACAACAACAGTATCGAAGAGAGATAAGCATTTAGAAAATAAATCTTTACTAAATAAATAAATCTTAGAAAATTACTTACTACCTATCTTTACTACCGTTTTATTTGTTTTTTACGAATGTTATTCCCAGTGCGAAAGATCGGCCACGGACCTCTTTAGAAAACAGATCTGATCATACCAAAACAGAAACTGTAAAGAAATCATGTCAACAGAAATAACTTTTGAAACAGAAATGAGTGTAAGAATCTCAGAAGTACTAGTATCCAAATTATTAAAAGTAATTATAACAACAGTGACAAATCGTGCAGGAAAATATAGACGAGCTTATTTATTACCTCGAAACAAACAAAAATAATATATGGAGATGAAGCTCTTTCATTAAGGAAATTTCTGAGTTTTAACGAATTCATTGTGGATTGGTTAAACTAAAAAGTAATTGTTTTCCCTTCTACAAAATAATACATCAAGCAAAATAATTTTCTTAATCACCTCCAATCATGAAAACTCATAAATTATTAAGAATGAATAGTATATCATTTTTTTCTCTTTATCCTAGTAGATAAAATTTTTGTTATATTCTAATTGAAACCTCTTCAACGCTGTTACATTTGTACTGCACCAAATAAAGAATTCAATTTCACAGAGAAAATTAATTGGAACATAATGAAATGGAGCTACATTCTAATTTTGTATTATCTATTTTGTATCTTCGAAAGTTTTTGTAGCTTATGTAAATAACTATGAAAGTATTATGAAAAATTACTTTCTACGACGAAACTATTACTTACGAAAATATTATGAAAGTTATTTACATAAAATATAACTAATATATCGTATGTAAATAACTTTCAATCTCGTTGTAGTCTCAACAGTCTAGTGAAATAGGAATAATGACACTCTGGTTCTTATAATTGAGTCTATATATTATATAGTCTAAATAGTCTAGTGATTATAATTAAGATTAAAAAAATTCGTTTACAAAAACACTTTGTAAGTAAATGAGTTATTTTTATTTGACTTTTGTTTGGATTTACAAATACGAATGATTGTAATGTTGACAAACTTTTTTTTATTCTTTTTGTTAATCTTACTATATCTTCCTTAATAACAGATTTGGACAAAGAATTTAGGAAAACAATGCATACCAATCTTGTGCATATGTCAATGTAACGTATTACTGAAAAATTGAAAAATTATGTCGTTACAATTGTCAAAGAACTAATTAAATTATATGCATTATATGTGACGTCTTCTACGGTATTCAAATTATTAGTACCTCGAGCGATTATAAATTATTAGTTCATCGAGCAATTATTAATTATTAGTACATCGAGCGATTATAAATTATTAGTACATCGAGCGATTATTAATTATTAGTACATCGATTATTAATATTTTTCATTCACATTGTTTATATACAACAGGAGTAACTGAAAAGACTCAAGAGGCAAATTTTTAATAATTAGAAAATATATCGCAAACATTTTTTCTAAAATGTATTCACAAGAGAAATGTTAAAAAAGCATCGTTAACACTCTTCTGATATCGTTCGATCCAATTTTAACAAGCATGAAAATACTTTTTAAAAAGAAATTGTGTTTTATATTGTTAATTGAGTATTTTGTTTTCAGACATTTTTTTCAAATTTCTTTTTCATTTTAAATTTTATTTATATTTGTAATTGCTATGTTTTGCTTCTAATTAAAATTTATTTTATAGTTTTGCAATAATAATGATTTTGTATCATAATTAATATAAGATATATAAAAAATAAGAAATATTAATTTTCGCAAAAAAAATTTTTTTTCTCTGGATAACTTAAAGTAATAATTTTTTATTATTTATATGCGACAAAAAGTTATATTTTACAAAAATAGCATAGCTAGTAAAATAAATATTTGAGTGAAAATAATGTAAAACGGAATAATTGAAAGATTATTTTAATAGCACTATTATAGTATATATTTTTAAGCTGGTTTTTTTCCCCCCTTTTCTTCATTCTAATGACTGAAAGCAATATGCAAACGATACTGCCACATCAAAAATTATGTTTGTATTCAAGTAAGTTGAAAATTTACAAAAACTTGAAAGGATTTGCTACATTAAAACCAAAAGTAATATTTTCTAGAAAATTAGAGAGATTTTTTTTATACCTTTAGAGGCACACTAATATCAAATTGTAAATTTTATTCCTTGCATCATTTGAGTTTATTTGACAGAAAACAACGAACAAACTTGACGTGAAGAACTAAAATGTAAAAAGAGAAACTGTAATATCTGAAAGATTATGTCATAAAACTAATGCTGCGATGAAAAAATAAATGTCAAACAACTGTATTAAGGAGTCCTTCTTTCCTAATGTTATTTTCTACGACAGCATGCATTATTAAATCTTATTTTTATAACCGCAAATGGAACCTAAATGACGCAGGCAGCCTTTTTACAGAGCTGCATGCTTCTTTTTTTTTTAAACATTCACAGTTAACTGCGCTCTTTTTCAATACTGCTGAGTACACAAATGGAATTCCACCATAAAGCTTTCATCATATCCATTATAGGCAACTATTGCACTTCTTAAACGTTACATATCCAAAAATGGATTTACACGACGAACCAATACCTGCTAAGAAAGCATGCGAAGCTGAATCCTTTGTAGCTTTCTTTTTTCTTGAAAAGAAGGGGGGGGGAGGTAATAGTTATAATAAATCTATTTCCAGTGGCGATTCCGTACATTGTACAATGCAGAGAACAGAAGAATGAGATTTATTTAATTCCGCCACTGGAGGTTTCCAGCCGTTAAACCCCCGCAGCTGAACATATAACATTCATCACAATGTGTTATCAAGAAAGCAGGATGTTTGACTTCTAGCGGTAGTATCTGGAAAGCATATATAAATAATCTCACCATGCGTATTAAGGTCAGCTTTTATTTTATTCTGATTCCAACTGAGATCACTCTGCAGTGTGACATTTGATATTTCGGTTTAGGTATTTCTGGTTGATTTCTCGTCGTTTATAATATATAAATGCAATCAGATCTCTTTATTTTTTATGTAAATGTGAAATGCAATAGAACCTATTTCATAAAAAGAAAAAGAGGTACAGAAGATAACGTGATGAGGTTTTAAATTACTATTACTATCACGCCACACCACATCACTAAACATATATTAAGAGACAACTTAATTTGATTGCATTATTTACACTACAAGAATAATCCTACGCCAGAAAAATATAATTTTCATACAATACAGATTTGTGGTTAAAAAAAAAATGTCTTGAATAACATGCTTTGATTAATATCAAATTATTTAATGTGAATTTAATTAATTTTTCTACTTCGTTATTGCTGGTATTTTTTTTTTTATGCTGGTATTTTCCGTCATAATACTAATGCCGAATAATGTGCTTGCTTAGCTGTGTTTACTATTTAAAATAATAACCCTAAATTTGGCAGTGGGAAAGAAATATTACAATGGCAATTAATTTTTCCGCTTTTTCTCCCCCTTTTTTTTCGCTTTCTCTCCATAAACTTTCATCCTTTGAAACTTTATTCGTTTATTATTTTACTTTATTGCTCGTAGAATCCCTTTAATTTTCTTCGACTTTTTTAATTTTATTATATTTTTAAACTCATGGATTTTATAGCTTCAAATATGACAAATAAATATGAGTTTTTAACTTCCTAAAAAAGAAAAATTCCTCATAAGTTATTGTATTAAATGTTTTCCGGAATTTTAATCAGAACAACTAGAAAGATCTCATACTGAACTGTTCAGCATTGTATCAACCGATTTTGCTTAATTGTTAGACTATTTAACTGCTACTATTATCACACCATATATCACAGTATCTAACTATGCCCCTTTTACATCTTGGGAATCATGTGGATAAATTGATGTATGCACACACACATAATAAAGGCGACAATGTAAAAGAGAGTTCAATAAAACAAACAATGTCGCAACAATTAGTTGAATATAGCCGAAGTGAATGAATGAGACCTGAGGGTTAAAAGATATTGCAAGGTTTGCATGGATAAGAAGATATAAAGAAAAGATATTTTACAGTGTTCATTTTTAACGTGTTTCGGTGACTGAAAAATTATAATGCAATTTTATAATAAACAATATAAAGGGACAAAAAAGGATTTAAAAAGGGTGGAAACGATGCGATTTAAAGTGACGTACAAGACGAATGTTTAAATGGACTACACGCATAAAATTTATAAACCATACAATACGGAAAATATTTCTAATTCACTACAGTACTATGCGTAAACTAAAAAGCAAGGCAGAGAACTCGACATTGTAATTTCGAATACATGACTGAGTGATTTGAAATTGAAATAGCAGCTAGTGAATTAAGTATGAGAGTTGATCAATAAAAATAGAGGTGGCATAATGTGTGGACAGTAAGAGTAAATAAGATTCTAAGATTTTAAAGCTGATAAGTTATTTTTAAAATAAGAAGATAATAGAAAAGGAGAAATACTTAATTAAGCAATTGATTTCAACGTATTTTTGAACTAGGGAAATCGAAAAGTATAACCGAACTGATATAAGCTCCTGTATCTGAAATAGAAACACTAAATCATCCATCAGCCATAATAGCCTTCTTGGCATCAAGGAGGAGAAGGGAAGAATGGTACGCTTCCTCTAGATGTAATCCTCGCTTTTGTTTATTCAAAATCGTAGTGGTAGAATGTGGTTTCATGTGATCAAGTCTGGTAACGCTGAATCTGCTACATCTCTAAAGTTCCATAAGTTTATAGAGTTGAATGATTTCAAATCAAAGTATTTGGGATTCAAAAAAGTAACAATTGCAAGTATTCACAAATACATCTGATACACAGTCCAATCACATTAATGTGACCACCACCTACTTTCGACGTCAACGTGAAATAATCACAAAAAGCAGGTAGCACCACCTTGCAATTAAGTGTATATAAAGGATGTCCTAGGGCATCGGAAAGCATTTCAATCGTTAGCGTAATGCAGAAACGTAGCGATTTATCCGACGTATACAAATGTATTTGACATACAATTAGCAGGTGGTCACATTTATGTGACTGTGTATATCTATAGATATATATGTGTGAATGTATGTATGTATATATTTGCTGTGTGGGTGTTTGTGTATGTGTGTAAATATTATTAAATCTAAATATATAGCAATCTACTGACAAGCCAAAATGACCGGCATACTAAAACAACATTTCATGTGAAATCTCACTTTGTATTTTGCACGCGCATGTCGGTAATGTTTGGCAGTACGAAAACAGAAAAAAACTTTATCTTATTGCAAATATGATGTATGTATATATATATATTAACTTCGCAAATAATTAGAAAATAACTTTCTTAATGGCACGAATTTTAATTAGGTCTTTAATATTTATATTACATATGGGCTAATTTCTACACATTAAAAGAAGTATATATTCCTTGAAACATACGAACTTTCAAATTTATATAATCTAATAATGAAATTGTATATATGTATATACATTTTTATAGTTTTATAGAAAAATATTTTTTTATTAACAGAATCATCATTTCAAAATTGAGTAATCAAAATAAAGAAAATGCATACAAGTTATTTAAATATTATATTGAAGGTTCCAACTAATATTGGGAATTTTTAAATTAATACAAATCAATGAAAGATTACAAATTTGAAACATTAACTTTTTAAATCTGTGGTTACTAAATTTTGTTTAAGTTTTATTTTAACTAGATATTTTATGCGAAATTTAAGAACAAATATATTATTACAATAACTGTTATTTTCAATTTAATATCTGATTAATGACCTGTTTAAAAACTTCAATTTCCTTTTTGTTCAAAACTGATTCGTAACTACTTTTTTCAAAGAAAATATATATATATATATATAAATAGCTTTGTTTTTTACGTAATGTTTTATTAATTAAACGATTTTAAAAACAAATTTTCAGAATCTCTAAATAATTCATATGTGTAATGGACAGTCAACAATTAGATAGTTGTTGCCCTAACGCTTCTGGCAATACAGAGACAGTTAAACTTTATGCCATAATTAATGATAGCACCGTTGTTACTCATTTCGCACAACCCAGGGGGCACTTTTAGCTTGTAGATATGCTACGGACGTGAGTCACAGTACCCCCACAACGTTTTAGGATCTTATTAGACCGGAACTTGCGGCTTAAAGTGGATTCCGAACCATCACAAACATCCATGGCACCGCCGGGACTCGAACCCGAAACCTGTGGTACCGAGCACCAGCTACTCGGCCATCAGTCCCATACAATTTACTAGATAGTAAAAACTGCTTTTTTTTAATTATCTAAAATTATAATAAATAATTAATTTGTTAGAAATATTTTTATAGATTAAGTACAAAATTAATTGTATTTATATTTTTCAAAAAAAACTTTAAAAAAAAAAAAAAAAAAAATTTAATTTGTTCTAAATATTGAGAATATACACGTTTTAAAAACATTGCTCGAAAAAAGAAATTATCGATTAAATGGAAATAAAGGATTTACAAATGAAGAGGTTAAGCATGGAAAATAAGAACCTATATTTCAAGTTTATAGCTTTTTCTATTTTATAGCTTCTAATTAACATTTAATGAGACATTTCTTGTTTAATACAAATAATTTGAAATATAATGCAGAACTAAATGTAAAAAGAACTATAAAGCAAGTATGATGTTAATTATTATCCTTTTTTTTTCCGGAGAGTTTCATGAAATAAAAACATTTCAGATAATTCCAAAGTTGAAAGCGATATATTTCACATAAAAAAGACAAATAATGATAGAATTTCACCATTAATTGCGCAATACTTAAGTAGATTTATTGATTTATAATTTAATTAAACAAATCGTAACACTCATATTGCATGTTAATACATAGCGAAATGAAATAAATCAATTGAAAACGATTTTCCAATTTTGTTATAAAATTTTTCGACATGTTGTTTGATATACCAAATAGTATTCTAATTTCTTTGAAAGTTATAAAAATTTGAAAAAATACAATTTTTTTAATTAGATTATTTTTATTTAACGCATATGAATGTATGTATGCTGTAATTGAATAAAACATTTTTTAAAAATTGTATAAAAAAATGTCTGTGCGAAAACGTCTGAGAGATAATAACATTGTTACCAAAATTCTAACGTATATTTTTTTTTTTAAATTCAAATTTAAAGAGATTAAAGTATTAAAAAAACTTACCCTTCAAGGAAGAATACTTTTTAAAAGAAATCTGTAAATCTCTTGAAAGTTAAATTTTTAGCGAGGATACTTAGTTTACGATACTAAATTTAGAACTTTATGTAAGAACAAAACGCATAACAACAATCTTAAAAAATAAAAATAAAAACTATAAAATTCCAAACGATTTTCTTTTCATAAAAAATCTCATTTTCACTTGGAAATAAAATCGTCTTTGCTTTCACCAGACGATCTTTTAATACATTTTTACATAAATTTTTCTTCTGAAATAATTATTTTACTAAATTATTTAATAATTACTCTATTATTTTGTAAATAAATATTACGTATAAAACAATTCGTGAAAGAAATTTAAAAAAAAAAAAATGCCCGTGAAAAAATTTTTTTAAAAAATTACAGATTTCATTGTAAATATTCAAAATTGGAAAGTGTGTCAAAAACCTCCCCTAAACAACATCTAATTTTATAGGTAAAAAAAAAATATAATGAAAAATAATAAAACTTTTAAATAGTATGCTAAGATCACTGAAACGGATAACTAAGATTTTGAGAGCTATTTTTTTTTTTTTTCAGAATAAGATGCTTTATTATTATTATCATTTCGTTGAACAACAGTGTTCCTCTTATGTATACCATATCAAATTATGTTATAAATTATACGCAAATTACTATGTTTTGTAATACTTTATAATTTATCATTATTTTCATTTTAATTAAACTCAAAAATTACAAAAAAGTAATAATCTTTATTTTAATATAAAATACGGAAATTTTAAATGAATTCAAAAAAACATTTTTTAATTAAATGAAATTAAACCTTCAATCAGGAAATTAAAGCCCTCATGTTTAGTCCCTACTTAATCACATCCTACTACTCAAACAGCAAAAATTTAATATGTAGTGTGGCGCCATCTTTCGAAAATAATATCATTTAATATTTATAAGCAAAAAATATATGTATATTTCATTTTGTAATACGTAAAATATTATCAATTATTAAAGTAAATAATAAAATACAAGCGGTTTATTGTAAATGTATTAAAAAAGGTTTCTAGTTTAATATTTTTTACTATTTTTATCTTAAAATTATTATTTACGCAACTTATTATCTTTCTAGTAAAATTTATTTATCAAAAAATCTTAAAAATAAGTTTAATATCTTTTTTAATTCCTACTATTAGTTCACACTCTCCCAATATATATCTTGTTCAAATTTTAAAACGTTAATGAAATACTTTTATTCATCCACTCAAGTTCAAATGCATTTTTTGAAACTTGTAGTGGATGATACTTGATGTCAATACAGTTTTGTCAAATATTAATTCAGTAATTAAATTTAATTCATTAATTTTAGTTTTTTTTAGATTTAAGTTGCATGTATCAAATAATAGATGACGTCAGATGTAAGAGGAATATTTCAACTTTATTTATAAAGAACTTTCTGCAATATAGTGAAAAAAAAAATATAAAAAAAATAGAAATTGACTTTTATTTTTTTTTAGTACTTGATTTACATAATGATAAAGCATTCAAAGCCACAAAATTACATATTTTAAAATTAAAAAAATTCATTTTTGATTAAAATCAGGTATATCAATTTTTTACTTCCAGTTACAAAAAGATGTCGGTTATAGAACTTAATATATATATATATATATATATATTTAAATTATTTTTTAACTAAATAATTATAGCCTCTCTTTTTTAGCTATTATTTCGTATACAATCAATGTAAAATGTAGTTACGCAAATTTACGCATCGTGTGATGCGCAAGAATTACATTAAAATTTAGTTTTTAAATTAGGTTAAAAATTGAATTTAAGCATTCTAGCGTTCTGAATAGACACAAAACTTTATATGAACAGGAAAAATTATTCAAAACTAGCAAAGCAGTCTTTAGATTTCGAAAATTAAAAATACTCAAATACGACTTTTCATTATATACCAAATTTTAAAATAAACATTCAGGAATAATATCTGTTAAAAAGAAAGTATTCACCTATAGACACTAATCAAGTTAATACTGGTAAAAAAAATAATAATAATCCACTTTAACTTATCCGCTTATTTCCTTTCCTGTTTTACCTACTTTAGTATAATGAGAATTATTCAAAAAAGGCAAAAAATGTAAGATTTTTCAATCGCATATTTTATTTACAAAATTTGAAGAGTTCATTTCTTTTTGTACTTGATTATACAAAACTGAGAGCTATCGAATTTAAGATTCTGTTCTGTAATTTTTAGATAATGTTATAGCCTGCACAATAACATTGAAGAAGTGTAAGTTAAGATTCCAAATTTCATTGTGTCTCTTGAAAAAGCACCTTATTCTTTAATTTAAAGCTTTTAATCAATGAAGAATCAGAAGAATTTTCAAGAATATGCATTTTTGTAATATTCTGAGTTTTACACCGTCTCAAAAATTAATTTTATTCTTATGAAACTCGTTTTTATACCATAATACATAGAAATTTTCTTATTATAATTTTTTTATAGACAAAATAATAATTTGTTTTTTAAAGTAACACGATTTTACAATTCATGTCATTATATATTTTTTAAAAATGATACTAATGAAATTAACAGATATCATTTAAAAATTCATTTTTTGTTTTAAATGTGATGTTTGTTTTTAACTATATTTTGCACTTTCTTTGCTGAAATTTGTTAAAAATAGAGTAAATTTAAAATGCATTTTTAGACCGAAACTATAATAAGCTGTCATAAAAAATAAAAAATATCAGATTATTAATATTTTTCACGCTCTTGAAAATAAAGTGACTTTTCAGATGAAATTAATGATTAAAAATCGTTATTTTATTAAAAGAATAATAAATGTACGTTATTCAATGTAAATAAAATATTATTGAAAGTTTTGTTCCAAATGCCATTATTACAAAATTAAATAATTAAATCTTTCTATATAAGAACTATTAAGTAAAGAGCAACTATTAAATAAAAAAAATATTTCCTTTCAGTTAAATTTTTTTAATAGATAACTTAAAGAATATTAACAGATAATATTTTTTTTAATATTTTTTAATAACATTTCTTATCGTGTTATTTTAATTTTATATTTTAAAAGTATTTTCATCATTGTTGAATAAAGATATCGAGTGCCTGAACGCGAAGCGTTCATCTACTCAATTGTATGTGAAGGCAGTAGGAAAGAAAAGTCATGATAAATAGATAATAGTAATCGTATGATTTGAGAAAGAAAAAAGAGAAGAAAGTAAGAAAAATGTAAATCATCGGTGATGGAAACGTAACAAGAAATTTATGATCAGTAATATGCGTTGAAGTAAAATATCTAAAAAGCGATAAGTGAGCAGGAAATTATGGTGGTTTGAGGCTTCGATTCCATTTAGAAGTAGAGAAAGGATACTTGTATTTTCCATTCAATTGCGTAAATATAGTTTGTGCCTTGATGAGAGGGTTTTCGTGAGTATCAATGGTATTGAAAAAATTTCTAGAAAGTTTAGTAATATAGTTGTCAACAGAATCAATTTTTAAATCTTGATGAATTGTAGAGTTGCGGACAAACCAGGGTGCACCCGTGATAATACGAAGAAGTTTATTTTGAATAATTTGTACAGATTTCTTGTTAGATTGTGCAGCTAGAGCCCAGGTTGGGGCAGCATAGGTAAGGATAGGCCTAAGAACTTGCTTGTAGAGAAGAAGTTTGTTTGACAAAGTTAATTTAGAAAATTTATTAATGAGTGGTAGAGTGAGATAAAAAATTTTCCAACATTTTTCTTTGATTTTTTGAATATGAGCTCGAAGCGTAAGTTTATTGTCTATAATTAAGCCGAGATATTTAATATTAGTTGCCCATTCAATTTGTTGATCAAAAAGGAAGAGATTAATATAAGGTTGTCTGGCGTGTCCTTTTCGGAAAATGATAACTTGAGATTTAGAGACATCAATTGCGATGCGCCATTTAGTTAGCCAATCCTCTAGGATATTCAGAAAATTTTGAAGAGTATTTATGACATAAAGAATAGAAGCACCTTGGGCAAGAGCAGCAGAATCGTCAGCAAATGGAAATCAGGCAAGTCAGGCAAGTGGAAATGTTAGTGCATTGAGGAAAGTCGTAGGTAAAGATATTGTAGAGAATAGGACTGAGCACGCTTCCTTGAGGTGTACCAGCACTAATACGACCGATTGCGGAGAATTCATTATGAAGTCGAACTTGAAAGGTTCTATTTTTAAGATAATTTGTAATGATAAATGTGATCCAACGTTGGAAATTGAAGTTTGATCATTTTGTAGATGAGTCCATTGGGCCACAATTGATCGAAAGCTTTTTTGACATCTAGAAAGACACCTCTTGTAAAAAATTTATCGTTATATCCTTCAGTGATGATATTGGTGACACGTAGAAAAAGTATTTTCAATTACTTGAAGGTTTATAATTCTTTTTTCCCAATTAATTAGTTTACTATTGTAAAAATTCTTTTGTGATTGATCGTGATATTATCATAATATTTCAATCGAGAAATCCTTAATTTCTGAGGATTTGATTTCACTCAGGGTTTTGTCTATCATTCTTTTGCATTATATATAATATTTTAAATTAATTGTTTCTGTGGATTCGTTGTTTTATGAATTACTATTAATCGAGAAACGTTTGGCAACACTCTCGAAAGTGGACAATAATAAACAGATTCTCCTGATCTTGGTAAACAATCTCAAAATATCAAGCCAAGTCAAGTCTGGGTAATCCGTTTTTTTAAAACATTATTTAATGCGTTGTTATAAAATTATGAAATAGATCTGTTTTTGTACATGCATTTCTTTTAATTTCAGTGTGAAATTCTACATAACAAAATGTATCTGATTTAAAATTTTATATATGTAATTCTTTTTCTTCCTTAAATACCGATAAACAACTAAAATATTCATATTAGTTGAATAATTGAAGAGAAAGTTTAGTTGATAAAATTATATTCCGTGTATTTTTATAAAACGTTTATTAAGGAAGGGCAATTGTTCAATTCATCATTTTGCATATATTGGTATATTTAAAATAGCTATAATGCATAATTTCATTGAAATATATTTATGTTTATTTTAATATTAATATTTCCTGGAATGTTTCCATTTCTCTTATATTTTTCATGTCTATGCATGTATTACACGTTATTCTTACCAATAATTTTGATTTAGATTTTTATAATATATCGTGTGTAATTGTTATTGTTATTGGTAACCTACCAATAACAATTACCAAAAATTAAAATAATTGGTAAGAAATTATTAAATTATTAAAAATTATTTTAATTTTTTTTAAATAATTTATGTTAAATGTTTATTTTGTGTGTATGGTTATTTATGAAATAACTTTTACACAGGATCTGAACATTTATGTACCAAAAATCACTAATTATTAGCTCCAAAAAATTTATTTAGTTGTAGTCAGTTATAAATTACATTTGTGTGTATGTATGTGTGTGTGTGTGTGTGTGTGTGTAAGAGCTTTTCATTAAATGTGAAAATAATATTAGCAGAACAGTAGTTCTTTTAATAGTGGTTCTTTAGATAATTCTTTTAGATTCATAAACATCAAAACTCCAAATCTTAAGTAATCATGGTATTTGTTTCAATTCCATTTATCTGATTTATTTTTAAAATCTCTGAAATAAATTTAATAATGAATAATTTAAATATTAAATTTTAAATAACTATATATCATATAGATTATTATTATTATTGTTATTATTATTATGTACAATAGATAATATATACATTTAAATGTATATATTCATTGTATAAAATTATGCTTTGAGCTGCTGTATTTGCTGTCACTTTGGATTTTATGTAACTGCTGCTTCGCTGTATTTTGTTATCTTCTGTACTTTTAATTTTAATTTTTAATTCTTTTATTTTATTTTTATTTAGCTTAAAATTTTATTTTTTAACTTTAACTTTAACTTTAATTCTTTTATTTTTGGGCTTCGTCAATGGACTCCTAATTGTACCAATAGCTTTAGCTTTTTCGGTCTCTTGCTTTAATTGTTCTCAAGTAAGAGATGTTTTTCTTTTATTTTCTTATTCTTTAATTTAAGAAACTTCATTTTGTGCATATATTTTAATTACTTTAAGATGTGGAGGCTTTCGTGGTTCTTAAAACCACATAGGAACTCCGTAACCGGTACGCCCGTTGCTCTCATTGTATAAATTCATTCTATAAATACTGTAAATATTTTATTTAAATGTAGATTAAACTGGTTTTATTTTTTTATGGTTGGCATTAAAGTCATAGTAGTTTTTGAAACAATCTTCGAAACAGAAGTAGTTTCTCAGATATATACCACCACACTCCTCTGTACTCATTTATTCATTACCACATTACTTATGCTTTAAAGTCAAGTAATCTACAATATTATTAACTACAGACAGAAAGATGTATTGGTATTGCATATAATTTTCAGCATTCAAATATATGCATTTATGATTTCCAACAATTTTTTTAAATTCTCTGTTTTCCAAGAATACTTATCTTCTTTAAAATTGCAAGAAAACTAAATTTAGAAAAGAATACAGAATTTAAAAGAATTAGCTGATCACAAAATGATGAATTCAAAAGATTGACTGGCCTGATCAATTAATTAATCTTTTAATTATAATTGTAGGAAAAAAAATGAAAATAAATTTTAGTAACATTAACTATAAAAAAGTAAGATATAACTTTTTCTACATCAAAACTGCATTTCTAAGTTGAGAGCTTCTTTGAGAACTACCATTATTTTATAAATCCTTATATAAAAATAACAATCATTGATACATTAAATACACAACTGAATTTTATTTTAATGATTTATAAAACTACTAATAAATTTTTTTTCATTGTATTTAAATTAATGTCTTTTTATAGCATTTTTTTTATATTTACCATGGATGAGTTGTTTCATTCATAAAGATGTTTGTTTTTTAAAAACTTGTATAATGGAGTTTTTTTGTAGAAATTTAATAACAATTCAATTTAATTTTTTTTATTTAAATTTAGTTAGTTTAAAATATACTAGGAATTAAATTGTAGTCTTACTTCCTCATCTCTTGTTTCTGAATATGAATATTCAGAATTTTAAATTATTTTGAAGATAAATTTTTTTTTTAACCAATTGCTTTTCTAAATCTAATTCATGATTCTATTCATTTAAAATTGAAGTACTTCATAAAATTATTTCTTTTATATTACACCTATTTAATATTTATTAGAAAAAAGTATTAATAATGCTCTAAATTTTTATTTTAGAAATCCATTAGTAATGGAGTATGAAATACCTCGTCGGCCACATACTGTTGGAGCTTTGCCAAAAGTGTGTTCTCAGTCTGAATTAATCATGACTCTGTTACAGGAAATAGAAAATGAGGCAAAAGGCCCAGTTTCTAGACCGAGTAGGTTTTATACTTATGGTTTATTAAACAAATGTAGATGATAGTTGTAAATTCTGTCAATGTTTTATGAGTTTCTATACAATTTTTTTAATGGTATTGGCATGAATCTCAAAGTTGTGCACTCAGCTCCAATTATTATCATTTGATTTTTATAAAGGCAATATATTTTTGTCTTTCAATTAATTTTATTGATAAATTTTACCGGCATTTCTCAGATTTTCAAGAGCTTAATTTCTTTATTTAACAGCTGATTTATATTCAAAATTGCAAAGGAACCATCAAATGTACAAGTGGAATAAATAATTTGAGGCAATAGATGTAGTAAATGTTATGCATGTTAGTAACTAATTTATTAAATATTGTGTCATTCATAAATCAGTTATTTAGGATGAATGATTTTAAAAGACAAATTAGTTAAAGTAAATATTTTACTTTTTACATAAAATATTTTGAAAGTTATGGCATTATATTATGTTCATATTTGAGTTGCTGTTTTTAACAAAGGAAATTACCTGAGTATTTTTTTTAAGATAACAGATGAAAATCTTTAATCGATTTACAAAAGCATACTTTTTTTTTTTTTATCAAATATTGATTGAATAGTTAAGTTTCAATAATCCAAGTTAATTGTGAACAACTTGTAAATAGCTTGGATTACTTAAAACTCTGATTAAGCTGATTTTGCATCCTAAAATGTATAGAAAACCAATGCAAAATCATTTTGTAAAAATAATATTAACATTGATATTGAGCACACAGAATTGTAAATAAAAATTTATTGCAAATAATAATTAATTTTATTGATAAATTTTAAAAAAAGCTATTAGGGTTTGTTTTTTTTTTTTTAATTTTTAAGGGGGGTGGGTGTTGTTAGTAGGGTTTAGAAATTTCCTTGTTGTATTATCACATGTGAAATAAAACATCAAATTGCCAGATCTTTTTCATTTTGTGCCAGATTTTTTGCAATTAAAATAATATTTTCCTTTTACATATTAATTTTCAATTTTATCTGTTTTCTTTATCTTATCTGATTCTAAATACATGCATTTGCTATTATGCTTCTCTTATTGACAAATATATCATATTAATCTTAAAAAAATTCTATAATATAATGATACGTTTGTGAAATAGAGATTCTCGTCAATCATTGAGACTATTCATACATCCCTGTGAAGTTGGCGAAGGTGGTAAACAAAAATTCTAAGAAAAACATTGGTGAAAAAGATTTAAAAACATACCATACAAAAATAAAATGTGTCTAAATCTCCTCAAAGTTAACCTCAAATTGATCTTAGTTTAACTAGACTAAAATTAACAAGCCTTCAATGTATAATAAAGCAGAAAAAATATTTAAGAGAAAGAAAAAAGATTAGAAAAAGAAAGCAGCGTGCATGAGTGCTATTGATTTACACATCAACATTATGTCTGTACAACATATGCACATATGAGTTAAAAGGTTTAAAATTCTCCTATTGACATGAATTAATCTTCTTGGAATTGAAGTATAATCGGCCATTATGTTTGTGTTTTATTCCTTGATTGTATCCTTGTGTGTTATTCTTAAGCTTAGAGTATCATCTCTAAACTTAATAATCAGAAAATATAAAGGTTTTCATGTACTCATAACAAAAATGACTACCTTAATTTGTGGCATCTGTGCATTGAAAAGTTTTCATTTTTTTTAGTGAGAAAATACTTTAATAGTCTTTCATGTCACATTACTTTGTTTTAAAATTAAATATATAATTTCTGTAATAAACTGACAAAACAAATAATTGATATCCTGGAATGTTAAATTTCAATATGATCTGATTTGTAAGATTAGTTTTTTCTTTGAATATTTACTCTGTAATTGCAGCAATATCAAATTCAGCAGCTTTGTATTATTCATTAAACCAAAATTCACATCAAATAAAGCATAATAATAAAGTCACAGATATTTTCAATTGATAATAATTTTATTTTTCTCTTTAGAATTACCTCAGAAGAATTTTATGAAAGAAAATTTGAAAAGATTAAGAGATATTCAAACTCAAGCTAAGAAAAAAATGGCTGAAAAGCAACCTTTGCAACCTCTCAAAGTTCCCAATCGTTACCGAGATGTTCAACCTAAAATATTAAATAATGTAAGTTTAATGTTTGATACTTTTCTAATCTTTTCATTTTATGTATATCCTTATATTACTAATAGGAAGAAGGGGGAAATCAGTAAAATAAAATGGTTTATTTTTATTTGAGGATCAGAAGTTTTTTTTTGCCTTCCCAGTAAACGACTTGTATATAAAAGAAAGAGTAAAATTATTAATATGGCGAAATTACAACATCATGTTTTTATCATGTGACTGATAAACAGATAGATATTTTCTCTTTTCAAAAATTTTACATTCAGTTTCTTCTCATTACATCAATTAATAATTTTACAGTATGGTAATAATTTTTAATATATATGTGCTTTTTATGATAGTATAAAAAATATTGTGATTCAAATATAAGTTAATAAAATAAATTAATTACATCAAAAAAAAAATTTTTGTAGGAAATTAAATTTAACAATTTTTTTTTTACATTTTTAGGTATTGTCAAAAGAAGAAAAAACACATAGCAGACATTTAAATAATGTCCCTCCTAAAACTGCTGGACCATATAGAAGTCAGCCTCCAATGTCTCCAAGCTTGAGGCCAAAGTCAAATCAGATGAGTGTTTCTCATCACTACAGTTCTCTTCCTGACTTGAATCATACAGATACTCTTACTGACTTAGATAATGACCAGGTTAGAAGTTACTTTTTGATGGTATTTCCCCCTGTCTTAGTATTATTGTATTCAATAAAGAAATTTACTTATATATTATAGGAAGAACAGTTTCATTTGACTGTTCTATTATAAAGAAACTAGATTTTTCAGGGTGACAGAAACTAATTTTTATTTTCTTGAAAAAACATATAGCTTTGTCATTAGACCTAAAAATCTTTCATATTTATGACAGTTTTAAAGATATAATCCAAAACATTCGCAAAGAAAGGGGAATATATAATCATTGCACATAGAAAATATTTGCATAAATATTATAAAGTGAAGATAAATTTGTGTAGGAATATCTTGATCACAAATATTTCATGCAAAGTGAAGGACATCAAATGACAGAATTATTAATTTTTTTTTAAGTTTATCATTTGAAATAAAAATAAATCAGACTAATTTTATTTGTATTAGAAATATGATTAAATTATTATTTTGTCTGTTTCTTTACAAAGCTTGTAGTTAACATTAAGTTTTTTTCTCATCTATCATTTTTTAATCTATGTGATAATAATAAATTAAATTTCAAGGCATTTTTTTTCCCCTTGAGTAAAATTTGAGCATGATAAAATTTTGTGCAATTTTAGTAACTTTTTTTTTTAATATTATGTTAGCATCCAGAAACTTCAAAAGATATAAGAATTCCTAAAAGTGATGCAGAATCTGAAAAAAGTTCTTATCTTGCTCCTTCAAAAAAGAAATCAGAAGTTTGTCATCGCTTGGGTCATGTTCCAAACTAGTAAGCTTACTTTTTTTGGTTTATTTTATTTGTTGTATTTATATAGTTTACAAATAAAAATTTGTCATCTTTATTTTTAATAATATTTGATTTTCACAAAATTGTTCATATATATAAATACATTTTTGTTATCATTAGGTTAATATAAAAAATTACTTTAAGTGAGTAAACTTACTAATTCCAGTTCACCTTTAAATTATTGTCTTATGAATTATAAAGAATAATTTAAAAACTGTTATTCTCTAAAAATAAAATTATAATTTTTAAATGATGAGTTCTGATATTGATCTTAAAATGAGCTGTTTTGGGAGTTAATTATTGAACTCAAAGTAATGGCAATTGTGCATTGTGAAGTACCCTTAACTTATGAATTAATATGTTGCCAATCAGCAATAGGCCTTCAAATTCTAAAACAAAGATGATAATAATAATAATACTGATATTAATTGCCAAGTCTGGGGATCCAAATATGAAAAGCCAAAATTTTGAAAAATTGTCCTACAATAAGTAAATCTTGAGAATTTTATTAAATTATCAGCTAGTGCTATATGTAATTGAAAAAGAAATTAAATAAAAAAAAATTAATTCATTAAAAATTATTTATTTTAAAGCTTTAATCAAAAAGTATAAACAATCAAAATAAAATATATTTCATTGAATTTAAAAAGAAGGAATTTTTCTCAGAAAATAATGACGTTATTGAAAAACCATCCTGATTTTTTTCCCCCTAAGTTATATATTCCTTGCATATCTCAATTAAGTTGTAGCATATTCTCATTTGTTATATTTAAAAGCTAATAATGCAATATAAATCTTATTTCTGCATGTAAGCACTTATCTTTTTGAAAATATATAAAATGAAATTTGAATCTATGTTTTGTATTTCTAGAAAAATCACCAATTAAAAATTTCTATTAAAAATCAATAAAAATTATCAATTTTTTAAAAGCATTACATTCATATGTTTTTTTTTTTTAAATTATGGCTAATTCAATAAAAATAAAATTTCCCTTTTAGTTTAACTGAAAGAAAAAAACAATGGGAAATGGAGAAAGAGAGGCAAATGAAATTAAGAGAAGAAGCAAGTATACCACAAGGTTATACATTGTTACCTGATGAAGAAAGAATTGAAACTTTAGAACTTTTAAAAAAGAGTAACTATATATTTACTTTTAATTATATTAATACTGCATATTACAAATGTTGCTTTTGAATTTTTATCATGTAGAGAAATTATTTAAAATCTCTACTGATATATTCATGCATTATAATTTAATTACTGTTATTTTAATGCAAAATTTGGTATTTAAACAATTAATAATTATTTTCTTATGTATTACAAATCTACGATATATGTATATATATAGTTTGCTCATAGACCGTGTTGAATGGTAGACATCTAGTTTAACAGCTCAAATGGACAAATTGATTACTTGTTAGGAGTGATAGTCAGATATAAGTGGGACAAAGCTGCTTTGAAAGAAAAAAGTATAATAGTTGCCATTGAATTTTTTCTTTTAATGTCTTTTTAATCTAAAATGTTAATTATTAGAAATTTAAAATCTCTTCCTAAATGACATTTTCTCCCATATGACGGCACTCTTTTTGAATCTGCCTGTCTTAGTCACCTGTCCATTTTCTACATGATTGGTGGCCTGACATTATATGTATATATTAATTGTTGTAACAAATATTATGGAAACTTTTTGTTAAGGTGTATTTTTAACATCAAATGATATTGGTTGTTTAAAAAGGTATGATATATTTTGAAAAATCTCATGCATTAAACCACATGTTAAAAAAAAGAAACTAATTTGAGGATGGTGTTTTTTCCCTTCTGGATGCCTTGTAAAACACCTGAAGGCATTTCATCATGCTTATAGTATTTAATATTTATCTAATTTGCTGTTTATGTTTCGGAAATATCACATATTAATTAGATATTCAGCTAAAAAAACTGTTCTTCTTGTCCCTAATGTGCATAATGAGTTTCCACTCATTATGCACATTAGGACCACCATGAATCCATATTTTTTGAGGAAAAAAAAAAATCTGTACCACTATTAAGCTTTGTTCCTTCAAAACATCAGTATTATCATTGCTTATTTAATCAATATATTTTATTTAAAAAAATTAAAATTACAGAAATTATTTCATTAGATAAAATTTTTTTTATATATTTAAAAAAATAAAACTAGACATTTTTCAAGTTTGTTTATCATCTA
Source organism: Caerostris darwini (assembly GCA_021605075.1). NCBI lineage: Eukaryota > Metazoa > Arthropoda > Arachnida > Araneae > Araneidae > Caerostris > Caerostris darwini. The sequence goes on along the minus strand of BPLQ01011329.1, from coordinate 16,529 downwards.
TATTTTCTTCAAGGTTATATTTATATGTGCAGTTAACCAAATGTTTTTCTAAAAGAAAGTTCAATTGGTTTAATTAGAAAAAATTTCAATTCAATTTTCAATTTTTTTTATTTAATTTTCTTAGACCAAGAGGAATTAATTCAAAGTCTTGCTGTGCTGCCAATAAGAAATGATACCATTCGACTCAGAAATTATAAAGAAGAACTTGAGCGACAACTGGCAAAAGTTGAAGAAGGAATCAAAATATTTTCTAGACCAAAAGTGTTGATTAAAAATGATACATAGCTTTGATTAATATTGTCTTTTATAAAAAAAAAGAAGAAATTTTACGCTGAGTGCTTTTAGTCCTTATTGTAATGTTTTCAAATGTGAATTTGTTTGTTAGTAAGAGTATAGAAGAATTCTTTGTTATATGTGACTAATATATATATATATATATATATATTATTGTGTGTTTTTTCATGGGTAAGTAATTTATTTGAATAAAATATTTTATATTCTTAAGCAATGAATAATCATCTTTTTGCTTCCTCTTATAAGAATAAAATGCAACTGATTCCCATACAGACAACAAGCTTATTCTTAACCTTGTTATATGCCACCAAAATAAAATGTATTTTTGATATTGTTAATGTTTGGCTTGTTTCCTAAGAAAGTTAGCTTAATTTCTAACTTGCAATTTCTTAATCAGAAATGCAATCAAATGCAAAAAGAAATTATATGCAAAATTTTTATTGTGAATAAAATATAATAAAAATTATTAATTAATCAATATAAGATCATATTTTATCATTGCATTAATTTCAAAAGTTTAGAAATCATAAATGATAAGTCATTGCTTTTAAATATTTAAATTTTTCTATTACTGAATTAAATGAAATATTAACATATGAAAAATAAGATTTCAATATTTGATAATGTTTATTATTCAATAAAAATTGTTTCAAATATTTTTCAAACTCGAATAAAGGCATAGTCAAGTCAGAGTCAACAAAACAATAAAAAATTTATTACTTAATAAAAGTAATTTTCGCTAGTTTGTGGTTGCATTTTTCTTCTCTAATAAAAATGTAAGTCTGTATTTTTTTTAGATTATTCTCGTCCATACATTTTTATGAATATAAAGAATTTTGTATTAATATTATAATAAGAGAAAAAATAGTCATACTAAAAATGTTAAAATATTTTTTAGATATATTGCATGAATGTGAATGCAATTGTGTTATGCCATGAGTGTGTTTCATTAATTAAAAAATATTATGAAATATATAATTTTGTTATATTGAAAACATTATACTTTTATTGTAACTTAATGTTTATTTTAATTTCAATATAAATATATATGCATATAAGAATACAAAACAGAAATAAAAGACACTTGATCTCATTTCTACATATAAACGATTGTGGGAAAGAAAAATTTTATCATTGCCTAATTCTCAAAAATATTTAAATTTTTGTGTTATTTTATAATAAAAACAGTTTGAAGAATCATATCTTTTCTTCACATTTTATTTATTATTTACTAAAGTCTGCAAAAAATTCTAATACTGATTATAAAATTTTTTAAAAAAATAATATTTTATTTGGTAAACTGTAAAATATTGAAATCTTTTAAAAACTATAATATTAAGGATTTCCTATTTTTATCATCAAATATAATAATGCAATTTTAATTAATGCTTTTTTATAAAATAATAATATTATAATTTTTATAAATAATCAGTGAACAAAAATCAGTTAAATCAAGATAGTAGTAAAAGTCACTGTATTTTCTAATTTTTTTTTTGTTTTGATTCTACATGAATTTTTCATTACTTATTCTGAGTTTTGTTTCTATAATTACTTCTGATTGCCAATTTTGATATACAAATCTTCCTAAAAGAAATAAAACTGTTTCTTATTATTTAGGAATTAATTAAATTAAAGAATTTTAAGAAAATCAAAATAGTCTTATTTAATTATTTAAATAATATATATTGGAAAATTTCCTACACATGTAATAACGATACACATAGATGGTTACAAAAAAAAATAATAACAATAATCCAAAAGCATAAAGGATTTCTCCTAATGTTATATCACCATGTTATTCTATTACGACTGTCACAGATTCAAGTTATAGCAGTCTATTGCATATCACATAAGTTAATAATAAACCGGCCTCATAAATATATCATTTTCCCTTTAATGAGTGTTGAATTTGCTGTCCATTTAAATGTTATTTGGCCATAGGAATAGGTTAGAGTGTGAAAGACAGACTTTGATATTTATTTTATTATGTTGATTTAGTATAATGAATTATATGTATGATATCCGTCAAAGTTTTATTGTAAAAATATATATAAATGAAATAAAATATGTAGTTTAAAAAAGCAATTTAAGCTGAAACAAACACTCGCACACATAAGAATATTTGATTATTCATTCTCTGCATAATAGCATTCTGTATTATTTTATCTGTTTGATCTCACATTTAAATATTTATTACTGCATTCACATAAAACTTACTAAAAATAACCAAAGTCTTCTATGAATGATATTTATATGAAGTTTATTTAAAGGCCATCTTTTTGTTATTATTATTATTTGAGCAAAAATAAAATATTTTATGCATATTAATTTTGAGAACTTTAGAGAAATGTATGATATCCCTTAGTTTTCTAAACTGAGACTGAGAATTAGAGTTATAGTACATTGAAATAATAGAATATTCGTATATCTTTAAGGGCGTTGCTCATCATTATTTAATTTTAATATAACATTGTAAAACGAAATAAAAATCTCAATATTTTTTCTGTTTTTGTCTCGTAAGTTTATATTATCCAGAAATTCTATTTTCAAACTGACATTTGTCATATTTAATTTACTTACATTCGTTAAATTTTATTACTTTAAATATTGAATTACTTACATTTGCTACATTTTATTACTTAAAATTTTTAATTATTTTAATCCCTCCATCTAAAATCAGAGAATTTTTTTATAACGAATATTGGTAAACTGCTTTGACAAAATAACAGAGTTAGTTGCCCATGAATGAGAACATTATTTACTATGAAACCTCTACTCCTAGTTTCAGAAAAAAATAATTTAAAATAACTTGATCCATTAAGTCCAAATCATCATTTTTGACATTTCTTTCGCTCCAAAGAAGTAGTACATCTTCAGAACATCCCAATCAAGCATTAGGTATATGACAATTTCCAGGGAAAAGAAGACAGGACTTCAGATGATATATCAACTTTTCAGGGGGGTAGTGTTATTCGCGTCCGTAGCATATCTTCAAGCTGCTCGTGCCCCCTGGATAATGCTAAACAGCGGTGCAGCCCTTTTTGGAACCTGATGGCAGAGTGACTAGCGCTCGGTATCACAGGTATCGGGTACGAGTCCCGGCGGGGCCATGGATATTTGTAGTGGTAGAGGTAAAACCGTAGGTCCCGGTCTAACACGATCGTAGAGCGTTGAGAGAGTATTGTTACTCCGCATCCGTAAATTATCTTCAAGCTATACGCACCTCGTGGGTAGTGCTAAGTGAGCAACGTCGGTGCAGTGCTTGCCTTAAGACATAAAAGACAACTGTCTAAGTGTTTGCCGGCAACATTAGAACAAAAAGATATCAATGTTCAGTAGAAAGTCAATCAAACCAATTGTCGCTCTTGAAAGCTTCAAGTACTAAACGCTTCAGATAATTACTGTGACACATGAAGTCATTGGTATTCGTAAGTATTGTGAATCCTGTGGAAGATCTCACCACGAAAATTATTTTAACTGATAAGATAAATATGACACCAGGAGTTTTCTAGCGAGTGGTTTGGTCTGTCGCTCTACGGTCATCTTGTGCACACTTCGGGCTAATAAGACGGGGACCTACAGTTTAACGTGGATTCCGAACCACTACAAACATCCATGGCACCTCCGAGACTCGAACCCGAAGCCTGTGGTACCCAGAGCGCTAACCACTCGGCCAACAGGCCCCATTTTCTAGCGAGTGGGCCAAGATTTCGTTCATCGATGTGAATTGCATGAACCTTATCCTAACATAGAACATATCCTTTAAATTTTTTTTTTTTTCTCTCATTTAAAAAATGGGATTTTGTACCTTATGGTTTCCTTAATTCTCATTTCATTGTTGACTTCAGGATCGAATTTTACACTTTTCTTTCATTTAAAGTGAAATGTCGATTCCAAATAGGAACACAAATCTCTAATTTTGAGAGAATATTTAGCGAAAGCTGTCAACAAAAAAATAATACTTTTTTTTTTTTTTGTATTCACTATTACATTCATAAGTATTATTAGTAGGAGTTTTATAAATATTATTGTTATAAGTTTATAAGTATTATTATTGTTATTTGGTTTCCCCCAAATGTGTTACTTTCTGATATAATTAGTTGAAAATAATTCGATATATTACATATGTCTGCGCACACTTGAGGATTTCATTTCTTTTTATCATTAAAAAATGAGTACATGTAAACGGGAATAACGTTTATTTATTCGTATGGTACTTTCTTGTAGGTTAATTTCCTTTGTTTTTTGAGAAACTTTAAACACTTTCTAGAAAGCGCTTATATAAACAAAATTTCAATAACAATTCATCCAAGAAGTACTAATTAAATTGTCAACTCTACTTGAAACAGCACTCTAAATAAATTTTTTTCCTTCTAATATTCAAAACATGGGCCTGAATGGTCGAGTGGCTAGCGCTCTGGCGCTCGGTACCACAGGTTTCGGGTACGAGTCCCGACGGTGCCATGGTTGTTTGTAGTGGTTCGGAATCCACTTTAAAAAGTAGGTCCCGGTCTAATATGATCGTAGAGCGTTGCGGGGGCATTGTTACTCCGCGTCCGTGGCTTATCTTCAAATTACACGCGCCCCCTGGGTAATACAAAGTGAGTACGTCTGCGCAGCACTTGCCTTAAGGCATCTAAGACCAAGCTGTCTGTGTTTGCCAGCTGCATTAGAAAGAAGAAAAAAAATATTCAAAACATTGAGGTTAGTTTGTTATAGAGAGAAATTCATACCACACTAGTTCATCCTCATATTTCAAAATGATATTTATAAATCTCGAATGTTAATAATTTAATATCAATCAATATAACTAACTACACCTCGGCTCCATAGTTCATGTTGGACCATGGTCGCCTGCCTACCGGTAGTTTCCGAAAAAAGAGATGGTTTCTTTTTCGGGGTAGTATCGTCAGCCATACGCCCAACAGTCATAATGGACTACGGTTTAAAGCGGATTGCGAACAACTACAACATCCGTGGCATCACCGAAACTTGAACCCGAAATCTGTGACATCGAGCGCCAATCACTTCGCCGTCACACCACTAATCAATACAAAAACTTAAAAAAATAGTTTAACAGATTATAGCATTTATTGTAGCTGTGATTTTGCATATAATTCTGCTGGGGTTTTTTTTTTTTTAATTCTTTTTAAGGTATTGTACATTTCGAATACTTTAAAGCTAAATAAATTTTTTTTCCGAAGATAGCTATATTTTATTATTTACTAAATCTGTTTAAAAGTTAAGTGTGAAATTTATAATTTCGAAGCAGAACATTTGACTTTCTTTGTATATATAATGTTAAAAAACAACTTTTTTTTTCTAATGCAGCTGGCAAACACTCAGACAATTGTCTTGGATGCCTTAAGGCAAGCGCTGCAGCGACGTTACTCACCTAGCACTACCCAGGAGGTGCGTGTAGCTTGAAGATAAGCTACGGACGCGCAATAACACTACCCCCGCAACTCTGTTAGACCGGGAGCTACGGTTTAAAGTGGATTTCGAACCCCTACGAACATCCATGGCACCGCCGGTACTCGAACCCGAAACCTGTGGTATCAAGCGGGAGAGCGCTTGCCCCTCGGCCATCAGGATTCATTCTTTGTATATATAATGTCATCAGGCTTCATTCTTTATATAAAAAAAAGAAAATTAAAAAAGCGCAAAAAAAAAAAAAAATACATAATATACATACATAAAGAAAAAATGCACGGTCCCGCCATATACTGAACATGAAACTGTTATCCATTCAACAAGTAGTAATGCATGTGCTAATCTTATGATTAATCCTCTTTTCACATTACCTCTGGTTTGCGATATTCCATTCACACTAATCGGTACGAAGCTAACGTGGTGGGAAAAATATCACCCCATCAGCATGATAAATGCTGAAGTTACACAATTATCCTGATAAGAACAATGCACTTCTCCAAGTTAACATTTATTGTTGAGGGAGCATAGTTCTCTTTATTTGGGGAAGTGGCTCACCCTTAATGGTATAAAAATAAGTATCCTTTTCAGCATCTTATTTTCTTCCTAAAATTGATAGAAGAAGACTTATATTTTCTCTTTATCGCAAGAAAGGAATAATTTTCTAAATAAAAAAAGACTAACAGAAGGCCCCATTGATTAGAATATATTTGAACTTATTTAAAATTCTCGAAAAAAATATATTTGTATACTGTTGTTTTCTTCATAAATAAATCATGAACATGCTAAACCCTTGAATCTTTCAAATGGGTAATATCCATTCTAAATATCAACGGTATTTTTTGTTATTCTGGAATGATAATGGCCGAGATTTTTTTTTATTCTTATGGAATATAATTAGAATGATAACTTCCTGTAAAAGTTTAAAGAATTTTGCCTCGAAAGAAACGGCTCTAGATATGGAAAAAGGAAGTAAATTTGCCCTCTATTTGGTGTCATATTTGGAAGAAACTAGATAAATTAAAATGTGTATAGTTAAAGATGCTGCCGTGTCAACATGTATTTATAAATATTTTTGTATTAAGGTAAAACTTTTTGTAATTATTATGTAATTCTTGCGTTGTGGTGGTATATTTCATGTGTGTTCCCTTGGAAGGGTGTATTTGATGGCCAATAGTTTTTACCAAAATTTTCTAATAGCCTGGTCACTGCACCAATTTTTATTTTATGTTGTTTAGAATTTTAAATCCTTATAATAATAACCCGTATCTAGGAAGAACACGCTAAACCGTCTTCTCAATACATACGCTAAAAATTCCGCAATAATCCATTTAATATTTTACCTGAAAATTCGCAATAACCCATACCACATATAAACCTACAGGTTCGAATGCCATCAGACACTTAGACAAGTTGGATAAAGACACACATACACATGATATAAAACAAAAGCAAAAAAATAAAATTGTAAATATTAGAAATAAAATGCATTTATTAATATTTACAATTTATATAATTAAAATACGTCATACAATTAATATTATATTTTCACAAGTAATTTCTAATGAGCGTTAATCAATTATAATATACATACAATATAATGCAATAACAATTAATAAAAAAAAAATATGATTCAGAACACATAATGCAGGTGTATAGTCTTCCGGCCAAACCCCAATCCCTCTGAATGGGCCACAACTGTTGGCAAAGTGGAGCTTTTTCCAAAATTAAGTTCTTTTATAGCAAAACAAAGTCACTCACACGTATTGATTATACATCGACGGTTTGCAAGCACCAAATCTTTAATTGTTTGGACGTGAGCTTCGTCGGTTGAGATTGGTGGTCGACCAGAGGGCTCTTCGTCTTCAAAGCGTTCTCTTCCTTCTTTGAACTGTTTATACCACTTGTAAACATTTCTTTCCTATATAGGAATGCTCACCGAATGCCTTCTGCAACATGAAACAACGGGAAATAGTATTATGTTATAGAGAGAATTTAGAATATATTTACTTAAAAATGTTTTACATTCAATTTGAAATTCTCTTGCATTCTTATATACAGAATACACATATTTGCTAATATTAAATAAACCCAAGTAAATGTGTTTCTCTTTTTAATTTATGCAAATAACCATATAATTTCTACTAATAATTGATCATTTCGTATAATTAGATTTCCAAAATCTTTTAATGTGACTTTATAAAATTATTTTCAAACTATTTTTGTACCAGCGCTAAAATCAGTATCATTCTATATAAGCGCGTTGTTCACGTTCGAATCTTGGTGGTGCCATGGATGTTTGTTATTGGTTCGGAATCCGATTTAAACTGTAGGCCCTGGTCTGTTTATCCCTCGTACGCCCAAGATGACCGTAGAGTGACAAACCAAAACAAAATCACTCTAGATCGCTTATTATCGATTACTCTAGATCGCAGATTTCGAGATAGCATATATTTTTTTTACTGGGTTGGGCTGTCAGCCCTACGCCCCACGCTCTACAGTCATATTAGTCCGGGACCTACGGTTTAAAGTGAATTCCGAACCACTAGAAGCATCCATGGCACCGCCAGGACTCTAACCTGTGGCACTGAGTGCAGTTACTGGGCCATCAAAATTAAATTAAGAGTTAAATATTAATGTTCAAAATATAAGAGTTTTAAAACAATTTCTAATGTAGTATAAATAAATTTGTACAAAGACAAAATTATTTACCAAAATAATTTTTCTAAAAGTCAACAAATTGGTGAAAAAACTTTTAATTGAAAAAACAAATCAAATTAAAAGCATAAAAGTTAAAAGAAACAATTTCTAATGTATATATAAATTTGTACAAGAAAAAAATGTAATATACCAAAATATATTTTTTTTTAGAAATTAAAAAAATGGAGGAAAAATTGCAAATTAAAAAGCCAAACTGAAAAACATATCCTTTGACAAAAAAAAAAAAAAAAAAAATAAAAAAAAAAAAAAAAAAACACAAAAAAAATTTTTTTTTATAAATTAAAAAAATTTGTAAAAAATTTAAAATTAAAAACCCAAAATGAAAAAAATATCCTTTTAAAAAAAAAAAAAAAAAAAGTCGTAAAAAGGAAAAATCCTTCACCGAAATATATTTTTTTTATATAAATTATTAAGTTTTGAAAAAAATTATAAATTGAAAAAAATAAATTGCTTTATAAGAAAAAAAAAAAACTGTACCCTCCTTATACAGGAAGCTTGATACTTAAAATTTTTTTAATTAAATAATAATAAATTTCACATTTTAAACTTTTTGCTTTAAATTATATATATATATATATATATATTTATTTATTTATACGAATCAGTGGTAATAAGTTCATAGCATCTTGGATTTAAATTTCAAATATTGTGGCGAGCTCGCTGTGATGACGAAATTTCAATATATGTGACTGGTTAGTACACTTTTACGGTACAGTAGAGCAGCACCAAACACACAGAACGACCCTTTTCCAATGACCTTGAGAACTCGCTGTTTCGCCTTAGCTTGAAGACAGGAAAGTTAACGTGTATCTGTACAAGCCTATATTTGTAAGTACTTTCTGATAATATTGAATCTTTAATGATCATATCTCTATCATTAGCAAATTGTTTAGGGGTTAACACTAATATTACAAATAGTTTTTTTTGTATATACTGAGTAAAATATTTCTTGTAAAAACTCTTGCGAAATTGAAGTTGTAAAAATTCTTAGATCACTGATTTATTATTGAATATCGAAATAAAATTTAAATTAACTATTTTATTCATTCTATATCTTTTGTTTATTTTTTTTAAGAATTCAAAGGCATATTTTAATATTAAAATAAAATTATATAATATTAAAAAAGAAAAAAAGAAAGAATTCCTGTGTTTTAAAGAAAATGTGTCGCTGAGAGTTAGTTAACAAAATATATTTCTGTATTAATTTTAATTATAATTATTTATTTATTATTATTATTTACTATTTATTGTTTTATAAATATTGAATCGTTATTTTTAACACTCATGTAATAAGAAACTTTCTTTAATTTCGTAACAGACTATTTGATTCTTGTGTAAAATATTTTTGTATCTACATTACAATCATAAGAAATTTGTCATAATAAATATAAATTTAAAAAAAAATTGAAATTTGAGTTTTTCTACATTATTAATACTTTATGCTGAAAAAGAACAGTGGTAATTATTTAACATTCGAAAAGTTAACTTCCTACGAGGTTAGTTGAGTCCACTACAGTCAACGAGATTGACTCAGTTTTCCTTATTGAGGTATTTATGTTAGTCAATATCAAAAGAACTGAGTTTTGATAAAAACATCAATGAATGTTTGAATTGTATATTTGTATTTTATTTTATATTGCGAAGAAAAACCTACCACATGATTCAATTCATTTTTTTTTTAATATTTTAATTAGAAAAAGCAACTCGATAAATGAATCAATTTAAAAAAATAAATTTACAATTGATTTTGAATCTACAGAAACTGTAAATTCAGCAAGTAATTTAAATAGAGGCCGTGATCCAACATGGACTACAGTGCTGGGGAGATATATATATATATATAGTGTGTGTATTACTACTTTATTATTACTTTATTAATAATTAGTTACTTAATTGCCTAATTATTAATTTTGCTAATTAAAACCTGAATGTACTATAAAGTTAAGTACAAAATATGGCAAAAAATTGTAATAAACAAATATAATGGTGACTTGAGTATTTTTTGAGCATCCTAATAGAATATTAAGTCACTTTGAAGAAGATTTCAGCTAAGGAATTTGAATTTTTGTTTAAAATGGCGATATACTTAAACAGATTATTAATGCCATCAATAAATTTCAGCTGATCTGCACTCCAATGGAGGACTTCAACCCGACATTTTGACTATTCTACCGCCATGCTGCCGTTTAACTGCTGAAGTAAGTTCGGTTTTTTTCTTTTAAGACATTCTTATGACTTTCTCCAAACTATTATACTATAACAAACATTTAATTAACTATTATCAAAAATTTTTTTTTCTTCTAATGCAGCTGGCAAATAGACCGTGATCTTCGCCATAAGGGCTGCACCAATGTTACTCACTTTGCATTACCCAGGGGGCGCGTGTAACTTGATGGTAAGCCACGGACGCGGAGTAACGATGCCCCCGCAGCGCTCTACGATCCTATTAGGACCGGGACCTGTGGCTTAAAGTGGATTCCGAACCACTACAAACACCCATCGCAAAGCCGGGAATTGAACCCGATACCTATGGTACCGAACGCCAGAGCGCTAGCCTTTCGGCCATCAGGCCCTTTAAAAAGTATTTATAATAGAGTTTTCAGGTATTACTTATAAAAGGCCTAAATGCTTACAAATAAAGAAAATTACAATTAAAGTCCCATCCAGACGAGATTTAATTGAGCTTGTCGCTCTATTGTCATTTGGTGCTCACCTACCACCGGCACCCACAATGTAACGTTTAAACTCTTCTAAAAATATCTCCTCTAGTGGTCGTACCGTGTATGCCAAGAACGTCAAAAAGCTCTTCATATACTTCATAACTTTATCCATACCAAGAATAAAAAGTAGCCCCTGAGCAGTATCTTAATAATCATCTATTGACTCATCAAGGACTAACGATTCGATCGATCAAGTTTCTATTTTTGTCATACAATTGACTTAACTTATTTTCTCTAACATCATCTATTCTTCCAGCCACATTATTATTTGCTGACAATTGATGTTTTTAACTATATTAACTTTTTTGAAGACATTGCTTCTATTCGCCGTTGGTAAAAGATGTCACTACGACTATCGCGGTTCTTTTTATGGGTGGTTCAGGTTTCTGGTTAGCCGCAGCTTTCTAGTGGTCCGAGAAGTATTGATTGATCCATACACACATTTATGGCACCTTCATTTATCTTACAAGCTATATTTACAATTGATGGTAACTGGTCCAAGGCACAGGCTCAACTGGCAACTGGCGTACCGTTTACGGAGTACCAACAGGGGGAAATACCCCTTAAACCTCCTCATCTTAATTCATAAATATACTTGGAATTTTAAATGGCTGCTTAATTATTGTTAGTAAAAATAAAAGATAAATGTTTCTAAATTCAAATTAAGTAGGTACTCAAAAAAAAGAAAAAAATACTATTTATAAAAAAGTAAGATAAAAAATAAAAGAATTTTAAAAGTTAAGTTTTAAAATCGGTACAATTAGGGACCAGTTGTCGATGCCTTGTACTGTTGCAAAAACGTAAACAAACCCTCCAACCCTTTGTTTACTAATCACTGATTGGAAATTATGCATGAACGGTGAGAGCCAATAGGAGCATCTGAAAGGTAAAAGGTTATACATGATGCAAAATACAAAAAATCCCCACACACACAAAAAAGGCCGATCACAGAACCGTGATTCTTTTTAATTTTCTTTTTATAATTTTTATTTGGTTTTCAAACTTTTATACTTTTTGTTTGATTTTCGATTTTATAATTTTTTATTTTTATTTTTATAATTTTTATTCTAATCCTTTTGTTTCCTTACAAAAAAAGGGGTAAAAAAGCGTACGAAAAATAAAATAAAAACCTAATTTAATTACCAGTCGGAAAGTCAAAGAATAAAGTTAAAGCACAACGTAGCAGTAAAAAGGGATAGAAAAGGAACAGGATTCTGATCTGAACCCTCAACCTCGCGGTCGAAGATCCGAATCTTTACCCCTGCGCCAATTCTTTTAAAATAAGGAATTAATTAATTTTAAGCCAAATTAAATCGTCAGATACGCATTGAGATAAATTCTCAATGAGCAAGGCTCACCCCGTTACCTGAACTCGCTTGCGCTTGTTCAGAATAACAGCCATGGTGCTTCTTAAGTTTAGGAAAGCACTCATAGGAGACGTCGTAGACTGCCCTTGGTCTTTTTTGAGAAGATTTCACACCTGGGTGATAGGTTGGCAGGCGACGGATTAACTCATTGCTAATCTGAGAACATTTTTCAAGAAAATTCTTTGAAATTTTGATAATGTAATCAGGAATAGGCTCGACGTCTAGATCTCGATGGAGGATCTTACGACGAACGAACCATGGTGCGTTAGCAATCATAGCCAGGTGTTTATTTTGGAATACCTGGAGTCTCTTTATATTTGTGAGCGAGGTAGAGGCCCAGATAGGGCTACCATAGACCAGGATAGGTCTAATGATAGATTTGTAGAGCAGAAGCTTGTGTTTGATCGCAAGCCTACTCTTTCGAGAAATTAGGCAGTGGAGTTTAATACTCGCACCAGTTGCTTTAGCAACTGTATTCTTAATATGGGTATCGAAAGACAATTTTGGGTCTAGAAACAACCCCAGGTATCTATATTCAGTTACCCAGGGGACGGGCTGGCCAAAAAGAGTGATACTCCCTAATGGAGAAAACGCGATCTTCCGAGTAAATAGCATACAGGCTGATTTAGTGGCGTTTACTTTAATTTTCCAGGTGGTTAACCATTTTTCTAAATTATAAACTGAATATTGCAAGTCTTTAACAGCAAGTTGAGGTGATTTGTTCTGTGTGGCTATCGCCGTATCATCAGCGTAGCAGAAAAGAGAGGTTTGGCAATCTCTCGGAATGTCGTTGATATATATGTTGAAAAGGGCGGGCGCTAATAGCGACCCTTGAGGAACTCCCCCTTCTATTGGTCTGGTTGAGGAAGTAACTCCACCTACTTTGACTAAGAAAGCTCGTGACTGTAGGTATGAGCAAAGAATCTTAACAATTTGGGGTGAAAAATCAAGTCGCATGAGCTTGAATAATAAGCCATTATGCCAAATTTTATCAAAGGCCTTGGCTACGTCCAAAAATAATATTCCCGTAGATTTGCGTTCGTTAAAGCCGTCATGAATCAGCTCTGTCAACCTAAGTAATTGGTGACAGGTTCCTAATTGCTTCCTGAAACCAAATTGTTCAGGTATGATTAAGTCATGGAGATCGCAATGCTGATTCAGGCGTTTAAGTAACGCAGATTCGAATATTTTGCTCAAGCTACTAAGTAGTGAGATAGGACGGTAATTTTGAGGGTAAGCCAAGTTAGCACTTGGCTTAGGAATGGGGCATACTACGGCGGTCTTCCAGCAAGCTGGGAAATGACAGATCCTAAGTAGAAAGTTAAAAAGAATGGTAATATACAGAATGAATTTAATAGGAGTGGACTTTAACATGCGATTGCTAATAAGATCCAGACCGGGGGATTTATTATTCTTGAAGCGACAAGCTCAACTGGAAGAAGAATGTTCCTTTTTTGAATAAGACTTGTTTTCGCAGCAACCAATCAGCTCGTTTCCACGTCAACAGCGCAATTCTGGATCGATTCCAAACGATTTCCATAAAACTACCACGTGACGCTGCTTGGCGCGAACTAGAGCATAAAAATTCCAACAAAAGATTTTCCGTGTTTGGCTATTGAATGAGCCACTTGAAAACTAGCATGAGTTGCTGCATCTTGTACAGCAAATACTTTCTGAAGCAACAATTGCTGAGATTTCATGACGCGTTTCAAAAGTTTATATTTTTCTAATTGTTGACTATCTATGAATTTTGAGTAATTCTGCGAATATTTAGTCTCATAATGACATTTTATATTGTATTCTTTGAGCATTGATAATGTTTTATTGCAAAGTACGCGCATCGCCTTATTACTTGATTATGAATCAGGAAATAATGGTATCCCCTTTGCTTTTAAATGTTCTGCACTCACTACGTTTCTTCCTTTTCTATATTTATATATCACCACACCGCTTGTCTCAAAATGTGGAACTGTCCAACCCTCGATTATCTCCCTCATTTATACTCGAGCTCTGCTACTCCCTACAAAATGGGCGTTGTGTACTTTGATTGACCAAACATAATTGGCGTTTTAGCGTAATCCTGCACTCCCAAATACATACCTCCCAATCTCATTTACCTGTAACTAGCAACCGAAATTTTGAACGAAGCTATGTATACGTCCTGCGATGTATAGATACCTCACTCGCCGCCTGATTACCGAAACAAAAATCTGTACGTGATTCAAAACTACAGTATGTTTGTATGATGAGCTAACTAGGTCTTCGCCCTGGTGAGGAGTTAGTGGTTAGTTAGTCTTTCCTTATGCTAAACCTTTTTGGAGACCCCAGGTTTATAATAACCTGAGGGTACGTATTCCTTGATAAAGATATACTCAAAATCAATCCAAACAAACTTTAATATGGTAAATTATGGTTCACAAAAAGTTGTCTAAATTTCATTCGACTCATTTTAAAACCCTTTAGAAGTAAACTTTTAATGTAATCATAAAGCGTAATGATGCAATTTTGAAGTAATTTATTTTGTAGCAATCGTCTGCAATTTCTTCATCTTCTGTAGCTATAAATTGAGCGATGTTTTATGGATGTAGACCCAACTGGATAAGAAACCCAAGCAATATCTGCCTTTGAATCTGACATTTTAACAAGGTAAGGAAAATATAAATATATTTATTAACAGGATCAAATTTCTGCATGAGACTTTGAATATTCAATTTAGGTTTTATAATTATTTTCCAGTTTTACATTAGAGAATTCGTTTTCTGTCATTCTCTAATTTTAATTTCTCCAATTCAAACTTCATTTAATTTTTACATTTTCTCTCCTCGAGTTCATCTTGGCGTTCTTTTTCCTCTCCTCTTTTATTTTTAGTTGCCTGATGGCCAATTGGCTATCGCTCTGGATTTTGATACCAATGGCTCCAATTCGAATTCTGGCAAGGGTATAGATGCTTGTGAGTGGTTCGGAATCCACTTTAAACTGTAGTCCCGGTCTGTTTAGTCCTCGTGTAAACAAGATGACCGTAGAGCGACAAGCCAAACCTCTTTTTTTTAAGTTCATTAACTATTATATTTAATAATTCCTTAATAAAGTCTTCGTCATAGATAGGACTTTGAGTTATCAACTTTTTTTATTCAAAAATCTTTCAAGTTTCAGTCTTTTCCATTCCTAATTCCGATCCAAGTATTCGGAGGTCTGGCTTTAAAGCTTAGTGGACCATTAAGTTAAATAATATTAAATTATCTTTCATTGCATAGGTTATGCTATTTTTTCACTTTCCTTGAAGTATATGAACACTTTTGTGACGTGTGGTATATCAATTGTTTACATAATAATTTCTAGTACTTTTTTGCATGGATATAGATAAACTCAATTTGATTTCAAAAGCAAATATTGTAGTTTTTCACTTTTGATAATTCAATAAAAATGTCATTTTTCATGGTAAATAACGAATTTTAGTACTGACTATATATATATATATATATATATACATACAGTCAAGAGCCAAAACATTATGACCACCTGTCAATAACGAGTTTGCCCACCTTTGGAGCGCAACACAGCTTCAACCCGCCTTGGTAATTAGACCTTAGAGAGCAAAAGTACTCCCAGAGGAGCCGCCAATCCAAACACTGCTTTGGGCATCGTAAACTATGCAACCCTGTTGACGTCAGTGTCTTATTTTATTGGCAGAAAGAGAACTGAGCCAAACTCGTTTTGGCGATAATCTTTATTTGGTTGCTTGGTGGCTCTTTTGGGAGTACTTTTGCTCTCTAAGGTCTACTTGAGCAGTAATAGTATTGGATCGCATTGACATGGCGTATTCTCGAAAGTGCAATTTTTTTTAAAACATGTTAAATACATATAAAAAAAATTGATAAAAATAAATACAACAACCAAAAATTAAAATAAGTTTTCTGTGTTTTAATATAATGAAAAGTATATTTGTACTAAAAAAAAACTATAGATTAAAATTAAATGATTGCAATTAAATGTAAAA